>VDFB02000015.1:434241322-434312458 GCA_007258455.2 Sequoia sempervirens | reverse complement strand
TTTGATAGTATAGTTTTGATTGAAAAGGAAGGAAAGTCTTCCCTTTGAATACTTTGTAAGAAGTTGTTGTGAATGCTTTCATAATAAAAAAAAATTTCATTGATGGTGATCTCTTCTTTGTTATAAGTAGTTGTCGAGGCTTCTTCGTCCTTCCAATTCATGTAGCATCTTGAAGTAGCTTAAAGTAAAGTAGATTTCATTTCATGCAAGTACTTAGTAATTGTGGAATGTGGTGCTCGATTTGAACAAGACTTCGTTCGTCCATACCACTAGCAGGCTCGCTGACGGTGGGTTCGCCCTGCGTGGTCAACTGGATTTACTCATCAAACTTAACTTCGATTGTGATTCAAGTGTTTGTATGCATCGTCTTGATGGTACTTGCATGTTGAGTTATAATTCGAACATCTTTCGCCACTCCTCTGAAGATTGCACCGGTTTTGTGGAAGCTGTCCGAAGCGAGGCAAAGCAAGGCCCGGTTGAAGTCTATAAGAATTGATCGCCATGTCCCACGCCTTAGAGTAGAACATAAATTTCTTAGGCCTTACACCCATTTAATTTCAGTTCATTTCCGGTTAGGATTAGGAAACTTGTGCTCACTTGCCAAATCATTTGAATTACACAAAAGCCCTTAGTCCGCTGTCTGCTGTAAACTGTCGAACAATTGTGTAAGTCCCCTTGAAATACCGACAAAATCACATCAAGCCTACTGAGACTATTCGCATTGAAGGAACCTTGGAGTTAAATGTATGACTATCTCGCAATCTTAGCATCCAGGAAACTTTGTTCAAGAGAGGATAGAGTAGCCGTTGGCGACTTTATTCTGTGTTGGTGTGGTCACGAAAATCACGTCAACATCATGTCCCTATAATTTCTTGCACACCCAGCTGGCCCAGAAAGGTGTTTTTAAACACTAATATTTATAGACTGACCATCAATTATATTGCTAAGCAGTTGCATTAGGATGACGACTTCTCCTAGTTGAGTCACATCTTTTATGGGAAGCAATAGTTGTGTTTAAGACCACACTATTATATGGCAGAGACTACCTTTGACTGGAGCGGTAGCTTCAAGGATAAATTTTAACTCTATTGATGCGGCAAAATTTGTATTGACTTTCTCTTATTTCTTTATATGCCACCCTCTCACATTTACTCCTTGTATCATATCACACCACTTGCAATTAAATTATATAAATTTAATTCCATCTCTCATCAGTGATGGTAGTGAGTTCCTTTTCTTTCCAATCTATGAATCAGTGACTTCATACACATATCGGCTAGGAGATTGGCGACGTTTGGTGTAGATGCGTCACCTATGGGTGCAAGTCGGTAGTAACTTAATTTTCCTTAAGATATTCGCCCATCTCATCACCGTCTAACATATATATGGTCCACGCTTCTTTAAAGATCTTTTCTAGAGATTAAACAATTTCTAATGCTTGTTGTAGGAATAGAAGGGTTGGTATTCGACCTTGTTGGTGTATGTTTTATCATCCACCGAACACTTCAGAATAAAATGTCCAAAGACACTCTATCCTCTCTTGAAAAACCACCGCGTATGCTAAGATTGCGAGAAGATCATATGGCGATTCCAAGGTTTCTTTTGTCAGGTCTTGACGTGTGGATAAGCTCAATGGGCATTGTGATTTGCTGGTAATACACAAGGGGACTTACGTTAAGGAAAATTTCACAAGTTAGGGACTTAGACGGATTTATCATTAAAAGCTTCTTTAATCGGGACTTCAATTCAGATCCTTTTAAAAAATGGCAAAAAGATAAGGGTTCAGAGAATCTATTCTACGCCTAGGAATTTGAGAGACAGTAAGGATCAGGTGAAAGGAATTAACCGCACTTTGTTTCACCTCCCTTGGACAACTACGCAAAGCGGGTGCAATCTTCTAAGGGTGTGATTGTAATTTTCAAGCCTCGAATGAGACTGAAGTTAAAAACCCACAATTATAAGCTCAGGCTAACTTTACGCATCGAATATAAATCATCCATTCGAAGAAAGTATGAGCAATATTTCACCATAAATCCATACGATCAACCTCTCATTCACTTAACCAAAACATTCAAAGCAAATCCTACTCAACTTAATTCTAACTTTAATCTACCTCTAATCTATGGTAGAAAAAGATATGTAACCTCGCTTACTATTTGACAATAAAAGTTGTTCAAAGCAAATCATGCATAAGAGCTTTTACTATCAGAAATAGTCTCAATGCAACAATTTCATATACTTTCTCCACTACTTTACAAATGAGGGGGCGAGCTCAATTTATAAGCTCCCCGATTACAATTCAATGGCCAAGATTGATTTCGGATCAATGGCCGAGATTAAAATATAAAACCCTAATTAGGGTTTGTCACAACCAACTACCTCTCTACTAATGAGAAAATTACATTCGAGGACACTTGTCCTTTCTGCTAAATATAAATCAACAATAAAATAGAAAGTTGTTGCATGTTGATTCGGAACAATTTGATTGGTTGGAAGATGACGAGGCGCCACCTCAGCGTGCTGGATGCCTTCCTTGGTTGCTTCATTTTTCTTCCACGTGCTTGCCTTGGAATATTTTCCTTGCCGATGACTTTGTCCTTTGCGCTTGTTCCTTCCTAGCTTAGATCTTGGAGCTCCTTTTGAGACTTTGATTTCTTCTTCTTGCCTATACTGGAATCTTTGAGGTTTGGAAGTCTCCCCTTGGAGCAGGTGTTTGGACTTGAAGTTGGTTGCTTTGAAATTCCTCCTGCTTGAACTAGGTTGATGTTATTCCTTTGGATTTCCTCTCTAAATTCTCCAATTCGTGTCGAGAAATTGTCTAAGTATGGAGATATGTTTGGAACACTCTCCTTGTCACCATCTAATTCTGATTGGAAGCTTGTTTTTAATTCTTTAGGAGATGAAATCCTTCAAGAAGTTGTCCTGATTGCTTCTTTCAAGTGCCTAGAATTTGGAGAAGAATGCCTCTGTGCTTTTGCCACAATGGAGGAAATTGGAATTTCCTCTGTGAAGTATTTCCTAGACTTAGCCAAATTTTGGCTATTTTTGTTCATTTTGTAACATCTTCATCTGGACCATTCAACACTTAGCCAAAATTTTGGCCATCTCCATGCTCAAACGAACTTTGACTGTGGATTTGCTTCAATTCCGAATTTGGCTTGTGCTATGTAGGACAAATTCCATCTCTGGACAAGGATTTTATTCATTTCCTCTTTATTCCTCTTCATCCTTCCTGTTTTCTATCCAACACTTAGTGAATTCTTCTCCCCAAGGTATCAACACTTAGCCAATTTTATGAGTTTTAGCCAATTTTCTCATCCTCTCCTTGGGTGGACTTCACATGAGCTTGGACGTTTTCTCTCTCGGCCTAAGTCATACTTCAAGCCACTTTGGACAAACATCTCTAGGGAGAAGTCGAACTTTCTCTAGTGCTTACCATCTTTTCTCTTACATTGGGGCAAACTTTCTCAACACTTTCACATTTCTTTTCTTGGTCTAGGTCAGTCTTTGCATCATGTTTGCCATTGTACTTGGCGGATCTTATGGATGTCTGGACATACCTTCTCCAAGCAATGTCGGACTTTGTAAAGGTTTGGACATGCTGTGCTTCGGAAAAGTCAAACTATCTTGTGCAGTCCACCCATTGAGCAAGGTCGGACTTTCATATGTGTTTGCAATCCATCTCCCCTCTAGGCACTTCATGCCTTAGAAATTTTCCATCATGCTTGAGGGCAGATTTTGGACTGTCTTGGACATGCTTCCTCAAGGCTGGGCAGGGTTTAGATGGGTCTTGCCAAGTCTAGGCGGACTTTAGTCAAGGCTTGCCACTTTCTCCTTAGGCATGGCGGACTTTCCATAGTCCTTGCCATCTTCTCCTTAGGCATGGCGGACTTTAGAAGGGTCCTGCCATTCTTTCTTTACGTCCCACTTTTCAAGGGCCAGCTTCTTCACTTTGAACATGGCGAATTTTAAAGACTTAGACAGAATTTTGCTATGAATTTCATATTCTTTGGTCAATTTTTGGTGATTTTTCTCTCAGATTTGACTGGTTTTCAATGATTTTTCCAGATTTTCGTGCTTTTGAGGTTGATTTTTCTCAGCTTTTTGACTGATTTTCCATGCTTTTCCAGATTTTTCAATGATTTTTGCTTGCTTTTCCAGATTTTTCACTTGATTTTTGCTTGCTTTTCCAGATTTTTCACTTGATTTTTTGATTTTTAGGTTGATTTTTGGATCTAAAGATAGAAAGTTGACTTGTTGACCAGGGTTGACTTTCTAAAAGTAGAAAAAGCAAAATCCCTAAAAAATAGGGAACCTCGTTTGGTCCAAAAATGCCAAAAATGAAAAAGTGAAAAAGCGAAAAAGCAAAAAAGCAGATTCTCTAAAAAGTAGGAAGTCTCAGAATTGGCTGAAAGCACAGGCGATCCTTGTCTCTTGGGCCTTTTGAGCGCTTCCGTGATGTTTACGCACTGATTCAAGCATGGATTACTGACTTGGCTCGGATGACTCTCGACAGACTGACTTGAAACTCTCGAAAGAAGTGACTTCACGGAACCATTGCAAGGAGATAAAACCCTAAAAACTAGCCGACAACTGGGGGTCCCCATTGGCGATGGGGCGATGTGTGAAAAGGTCACAACAGGCCTCCAATTTCATTTGGTCAAACATTTACAGAATTGGTTGCGCATCTCAGAATAGCATCAACACCCTAGGACATCAATATCATTATCTTATCCCTTTCAGATTATGGCAATATTTAATTCATAGAATATACAGGCCTATCAATATTACATTTCATAACGTATATTTGCAATTTCTCCCACAACTCTTCCAACCATATTTATTTTGAAACTCTTCACATTGGATACCTCGCAAAAACTCTGCAATTTGTCTTTTACAAAGACTTCACAAATTTCCTATAAACTGTGAACTGTCCATTTAACACACTACGAATCTTAAATGAATATGCCAATCGATGGAATTGAGTTTTTGTTCAATCCACCTTGAAATCGATGGTTTTCATCCTCAAGCTCCTAAAAGTCAAACTCTGCAAAATCTTGATAATAATTTTTCCCAAAAGGTCCCATTGAAATCATTTTCACCACCTTTATACTCCACCACCTTTAACATTTTATTATTAAATATTTTGCTCCACTAAAGTAACTTTATTTAATATTTTCTCCATTCCTTTAATAAAGTTACTTTAATAATAATTAATTAATTAAATATAAATGTTCAAAATATTGTTTCAAGATATTAATATTTAATTAATTAAATTAAACTTTGTGGTGGCTACTTAGAAATCGGGGACATTATAGTCCTCCCTTCTCGGAGATTGCTTGTCCCCAAGCAATTTGTACTTGTATACCATGTCCAATTACCAGGATCCCATATTGATCTTATGAATGCTCTGTAATGAACCGGACCAATTTTTTCAATTTTTTCAAGAACACATCAACCAAGAAGCACCCGTTAAGGTTAGCACAAACCCAAACCAGTAGTTTGCAAGTAACTCTTTGCCAAGAATGCGCACTCAATCTCGAGATGAGATTGATGCTGTCATATGGCAAGAGGGTCGTCAATATCAATTGGAAAGGACAATGCTGAAAGTAAACTCAATGCCTAGAATGTGCTTTCCAACCCAAGGTGGGAATGGAGCTACCATAAGGCGGAGATACTAAGAAAGGAAATTACAAAGCAAATGATAATGCTGAAAGTAACTCAACGCCTAGAATGTGTTTTCCATCCCAAGGTGGAGATGGAGCTACCATAAGGCGGAGATACTAAGAAAGGAAATTACAAACAAAGTACACAATGTAAAATAGGCGGCAAGCCAGCCTCTTCCACTTATTCAGTGGGTACTACAATGAGCAAGAAGAGATAGATTAGAAAATGTTGACAGTACTACTGCTCAGCTTACAATGTAATAGAGAGTGCCTACCAAGAACATAAGATTAGAAGCTCTCCAATGCTGCAATAATTAATAAGATCTCTCCAAATCTTAATAATAACTCCTAGACTCAAACCCCACTCAAATGATGAACTCCTACAATCTGATATGACAGAAATATGACCGAAAATGCAAAAACAGCAACATTGTAACTCACTAAGATGCTCATAACTCTCTCTAGACTAGTCCAAATGACATGAAATCTGATGCAAATGAACACTAGGAGGATGGCGACCAGATTCTAATCAGAAAATGACTCTAAAACCCTGTAATTTTTTTTTCTAAACATTTTCCAGGCAGAACAGAATGGTACGGCCTCTAGAAATGTTCTACCAACAAGATAAAATCAGATTCTTCATTAGAAATCACCAAACTTTGCACAAATGGGCACCTAGGGCATAGAAATGGTTTTAGCCAATACCTTGAATGAATATATTTTTATTTTTTGACTTATGAGCAAAAACAACATTCAGCAACACCAAAACTTCACTAACATGCTCAAATTGGACTACAAATGCATAATAACTTCTACAATGCAATTTCTCACCACAAAAACTCACTCAACTACAAACTAACTCTCCACTAGTTGCTATCTTTCAAGCAAGAAGTCGAGCCAAGGCTAGGAGGCATTCAATCCTCGAAGCAATCCAAATACCATTCCGGCAGCATAACTTTACTGAAGACATAAGATATCCAACTGAAGAGCAAAGGATTCCTTTTATAAGCTTGAGAAAAATCTTCTAGAAACATCAAGAAGATGCCCTAATTTTCAAATTTGAATTAATCTCTTTTCCCTCCATCGATGGCATCCCTTTTCCTCAAAGCAATATTTGATTTTTATTAATTTAAAAAGACATCTTTTCTCTTAAGTTGGCGTCCCTTTTCCAAGCTTGATTTTTTGACCTTAGAAAAATATAACATTACCTCTTGATGAGGCATCCACCCTTCAAGTCCCCTTTTTTTAAAAAACAACTTAAAGTTGTAATGTTAGGCCAAGGGGTCATAATATTAAAATATAACTTTAGCCACTCAAATAATTAAATATTCATCAACAATTTCACCACAAAGCCCAAAATCCAAATTACTCCACTGAACTGTTGGAAGAGGAAAGTCTGCTGAATTGATGCCAACTGGACTGCTGCCAAAAATAGAATTTACTAAAAATAGTAAATTCAAAAAGTTGCTCAGATCAAAGTGCATGCAATACCACTGTGAAGCTTTCTGAAAACCCAGAAAGAATCCACAATCCAAAATCCCAAACTCCAAGATGTAGCTGTCATAACTTACTAAAAATAGTAAGTCCGAAAAGGTTGCCTGACGCAATTGCATGTCATACCTCTGTGAAGCTCTCTGAAAACCTAGAAGGAATCCAGAATCCAAACAGCCAAACTCTAATGTGCAAACCCCTGAATCTTCAAAAGAACCCACCAAGCAACCGGAAACTCTAATTTTGCCTCTAACTAGCCGATAGCACACCGAGGATAGGCCATCAATCACTGAAAAGTGTAGTGCTAAAAATGGGGACATTACATGCTCCACCACGAATTTGCTGCTCCAATCTTATACAACCAAAATCCGCAATTCTATCTCCTTGCTTTACCTTGTGAAACACTCTAATAGTCATGGAAATCCCTGGATCCAAAGCCTCAAAAGCATTGCCACTCAAACTCCACGTACTAAAGTGACAATGCCGTGCACACAAACCCAAGTAATCAGCTGTAGTCATCAATGCCAAATCTGAAAATTTTATGCTCAAAATTATTGGACAGCCACCATACATCCATGTGTGAGATGAAAACCCTTGAACGAAATATGAAAATTCTCCCACATGCTACAAATTGATGGAATTATGCCAACTCAACAAATTAGGAGTATGATATACTTGACCACTAATTAAAAATAAAAGAACTGCTGGTCAAGGTTGGAATCCATCAATGTCTCATTTGATAACCTCTCACTAATATATCTCGAATGTAAACTTAATGTTCTTGCTAGCCCCATGATAACAAAATATTTGCATGCCTTGAGTCCTTCCAATGTGATAAGAAGTGTTGTCCTCAAGAAGCAAGGAATAATAATTCCATCTTGTAATGTCGTACCCTATGTGAACCTTGGATTCCCTAATGCTATCCCATACTTGGCTATTAAATCTGGGATATCAACAAGATACTGATTCTCACCAATTTCATCCCCCTGGTATTTCTTGTCATCATTGGAAGAAGATTCTGAAGACGAAGTATTGGGCTGTCCCTACAATGTCACCACGTCCAAACAAAGCCTCCATTTTCGTTGCACTCACAACCTTTGGCACACCATCTGTCAGAACTCTCAACACTATCTTCTCCCCATCTGATATAAATTCCAACTCCATTGTTTGAAAGTCCTGACTATATCTGCCAAGTGAATGCAACCACTCGATTCCTAGGACAACATCGGTCTCACCAATCCCTATCACGCAGAAGTCATTAGTGACTATATAGTCACTCAACTGAATGCTCAAACTGAGGAACCTTCCTAGAACAACTCATTTTGATTCCATTAGCCATCATAACATTGAATCTTGGAAAATCCTCAACCTGCAATTATGTCCTCACCACAAGACCCTCATCATTGAAATTATGAGTCGCCCCATTGTCCACTCAAGACTCCCCTCACTCTAAAAGGGTGGTACTTAGGAACTCCTGATAATGAGGCAATAGTTCCATGCGCCAAACCTCCTGTATTAGCATCATCATGTTCTAGTTGCTGCTCCTCATGTTCACTTTCCAAACTCATGTCTACAACCTCCTCATCAATATCATAAATGACCTCTATGTAATGCGCTTTGCCTTTCCCAAGGCACTTGTGACCGGGTTCCCATGGTTCCTTGCAAGTGAAACATCTTCCTACACATACCATTCCTTGTTTCAAAATCCATCTTAGGTGGCATAGGCTTAGACTGATTGAGAGCTCTTCCATCTGGTTAATGGTCCAATTTATTATCTTTGAAACTCTTCTTTTAGGGCTGATGTGTAGGATTTGTAGTCTCAAGATCAAGCGCCATCTGGATAGCATCTTGTAGAGTATTAAGCTTGAAATCCTTCACCAAACCTCTCAAATTATGATGCAGACCTTCCGTGAACAGCATTATTACTCTCTTCTCTAACATGTTAGGAACCATAACAACAACCTTCTGAAATTTGTTGATGTAACTGTCAACATCCTTGTGTTGTCTAATCATCGCCAACTCCTTGAAGTACACCTCAACATCCTTCCTATCAAATCTAGCAATCAGTTTGTTGCTAAAATCATCATAGGATTGAATTAGTACATGATTTTGTCTCACCAATACATGATGCCACCAGTCATATGCTGGCCCTCCAAATGTAATGTTGCAAATTTAATTGCTTATGCTTTCAGCATGGGTTTGAGAGTCAGAAATGTATTCAACTTATGTATGCAAGCACATGTCATGCTTTTCTTGCTACCATCAAAGTTAGGAAGAGTGAGTTTGCTCAAAGCATGCTTATACTCCTTATCTGGGCCTTGGGGTCATTGTTCCTGTTGAGTCTTTTTGTCTCTCCGTTGATTCATGAATTGGTTAAGTGTTATATCATTTCTAACCACATGAGAAAGTGTGTGGTACTCATTATACACCACCCTTACCTCATCAACCAATGGCTGTTCCTCTTCCTATGGGGTTTCTTCCTCCTCTTCCCTAGGTGTGAATGTAGGTTGAAAAGGTCTATGTGACCCAACTGTACTGACACCTAGTTGAATGTCATTATCTGCATTGCTACCTTCACCTGTAGCATTTCTATTTACAAGAGAGAGTTCATAGCTTGAGACATTTGACCAATAGCTGTTATTAGTTGTTGTTTTGGGTTTGCATGAATTGTTGCCCCTTGGCTAAATCATTCAATATATTCTGAACACTATTTGGTTCTCTTTTTCCACTCCTATCTAGAGGACTCTCACTGTCTATACCCACCATTGTTTCAATTCCCCGTGTAATTCTAAGTGGTTGTCTTGCTGCTAATGCAGTTGAGAATGTATCCTCTTCCGGATATGGCTCCGCAAATTGAAATTGTCTATGCTTTTGCTCCCTTTCAACGTAACATTTTGCTATGTCATGAAATATCCCCCAACAACTTTTTTCAAATTTTAGCCACAACACTTCACCCATTAGCATTAGCAAAACCAAATAACCAATTGGAAAGTAACCCTACACCAAGAATGTTCACCAAGATCCCAATGAAGGGCAAGGTGATAGCATATGGCGCTGAGGATCGTTAGCAAATAAACTGAAATGTTGGAAAGTACAATGAGAGATGGCTTAGCCGATTACAAAGAAATGAACACGAAAGATGGCTCAACTGATCAGCAATATGTGAGATGCAACTTGACCACTCATTCAGCGAGAGTGTATATCAAAGTATTGAAAGTAAATCCCTGGGCGGCAAGTCGACCCCTTCCGCTTGTCTAGCGGGCAGTACATGAAAATAAATTGTTGAAAGTAAAAGACGTCGAGGCCTATCTCTTCCACTAAGAGTGGGAATACAAGTGCAGAAAATAGAATACTACTGATAACAACCTTACAATATAAAGTAATTTGCAAATTACAAAGTGTATAGGCTGTTCAATCCACTGCAAAATGATGTTATATGATCTTTAAAACTTCACAAGCTATACTACTCAAGAAACAAGCCAAAATTTGAACTTTCAACAATTTGATATAAAAAATCAGCGAACAGAAAATGCAAACCAGCAAGCATGAATCACACCAAAAAGTTCATAACTTGATGTAGACACCTCTGAATGACACGAAACTAGTTGTATATGAAGCATAGGAGGTAGGTGCCCAAGTTAGAACCAAGAAACAACATCAAACACCTTAGAATATTTTATGCACACAATCCAATGCAATGATAGGAAAAGTACAACCTCCTTGAAGAGGGCGACTGGCAAGATAAATTCAAGGAGCTCTCCAAAAAATCTGAAAACTTGCAAAGAGGGGCGCCTAGGATGGTAGAAATGATTTAGCCAATGCCTAGAACCACAAAAAAATCAAGCAAAGAGCCACAAGCAAAAACGTGCTTCTACAACAACAAAACCAGCGAACACAAACTTTGGAAAACTTCAAATATTTTCATCACAATAAGCTCAATCTGCTCTTCAATGTGAAAAGCAGCCACAAAGCTCAGCTAGGTGCTATCTTGCAAGCACAAAACCAAGGTTGCTAGGAGGTATGCTTTCCTCAAAGTGAGTTTGTACCAGTTTCGGCAGCACTTCGTTGTAATTTTCAATGGATAGCTGCAAATGAAGGCCAAGTCTCTTATTTATAAACTTCTCCAAATTCAAATCTCATTTCTCTCCAATTAGGTCGACCAAGTTGAAATTCAAATTCATCTTCCCACTTGCATTTGCATTTCATTTAATCTCCCTTTGCCTCCTTGACTAGGCGTCCAAACATGAAGGAGAGAAATTACTTTATCAAAATGCAAATATACTCATAAAGTAGGTGCCCAAAACCTTTAAGTCAAAACATTAATAATTTGCAACTACATCATAACATGGGCATCCAAAAGTATTTAAGTGAAACGCTTTATAAAAATAACTTATCTCTCCACACAAGGTGTCCACCGTACCTTAGTCATATTTCACTTAATTATAATATTTTACCTCAACAAAGGAAGCACCCAACACAAGCTCTGACTTGCCAAAAATAACTCCAAGAGTGTAGGAGATCAATTGCTCAAACTGACTTGCCTGAAATAGCCTCTGAATAGGTTTACCAAAACCTTACTAAAAATAACACTTACTGAAAATAGCATATTGCTAAAAATAGAGTGTGTCCAAATGCATTTTAACCACATTTTGAGCAACCGTCACAACTTACTAAAATTAGTAAGTCCGGAAAAGTTACCTGTTTAAGTTGCATGTCACACCACTGCGAAGTTCTTTGAAAACCCTGAAGGAATCCAAAATCCTTTCTCGCATGCAAAGTATCTGCTAGAAATGCATGTCATTTTCTTGTCATGCATTTTACCTCATCTTGAAGCTCTCCAAAAACCCCGAAAGCTCCTCCAAACATGCATCAAAAACTCCTACATGCAAATCTTCAAAAGCTCATCAAAAACCTCTAACAAAATAGCAAACCCTAATTTCCACTTTTGACTAGCCTACAGATTTTCAAAAATAGGCTATTACACACAGAAGAGTGTATGGCTAAAATGGGGGCATTACATGTCACTGGGGTGCATAACCCCCCAAATTGGTAGGATTTTGGCTTTGATACCACTATAAGATTCCTCATTGGTTTGGATAAAAATGTTCGATTTTCACTAGTTTGACAATCCGAGTATTTTGTGAAACTATTTGCAAACATTTGAATTGATTATATTTTCTACTCTATTTTGTTCAAATAGTATTTGACAAATCTCTCATAATCATCAACACAATAACTTTCCAAATTTAAAGGAATATATGAAACATTCAAGCTCCTTACAATCTTATTGTTAATTCTAACATAATTTCTTCAAATTATTGAGTATAAAACCTTACAAGGAATTTACATAGGAAACTCAGACTTAAATAGCTAATGCTGACTTGGCAATAACCATCGAGTATACCACTGAGCAGTTGCATTAGGATGATGACTTCTCTTAGCTAAGTCACATCTTTTGTGGGAAACAATAATTGTATTTAAGGCCACACTATTATATGGCATGGACTACCTTTGATTGGAGTGGCAACTTCAAGGATGAATGCTCAACTCTGCTGATGTGGCGGTAGAATATGTATTGACTTTCTCTTATTTCTTTATATGCCACCCTCTCACATTTACTCCTTGTATCGTATCACACCACTTGCACTTAAATTATATAAATTTAATTCTCTCATAAGTGATGGTAGTGAGTTCCTTTTCTTGCCAATATATGAACCAACGGCTTCATACACATGTCGGCTAGGAGATTGGTGGCGCTTGGTGTAGATGTGTCACATATGGGTGCAAGACGGTGGTAACTTAATTTTCCTTAAGATATTGGCCTATCTCATCATTGTCTAACATACATATGGTCTACGCTTCTTTAATGATCTTTGCTAGCGATTAAAAAATTTCTAATGCTTGTTGTAGGAATAGAAGGGTTGGTATTTGGCCTCCAATTTCGTTCAGTCAAACATTTACAGAATTGGTTGCGCATCTCATAATAGCATCAACACCCCAAGACATCAATATCATTATTTTATCCCTTTTAGATTATGGCAATATTTAATTCATAAAATATATAGGCCTATCAATATTCCATTTCAAAATTTGTGTCTACAATTTCTCCCATGACTCTTCCAGCCATATTTATTTTGGAACTCTTCAAATTGGATACGTTGTAAAAATTTTGAAATTTATCTTTTACAAAAGACTTTACAAATTTTGTATAACTTGTGAATTGTCCATTGGACCCATTTTGAATCTTAAATGAATCTACCGATCGATGGAATTGAGTTTTCGTTCAATCTACCTTGAAACTCAAGGGTTTTCATCCTCAAGGTCTTGAAAGCCAACCTCTCCAAAATCTCAATAATAATTTTTTCAAAAAGATCCCAATGAATTCATTTGCACCACCTTTATACTCCACCACCTTTGATATTTTATTATTAAATATTTTGCTCCACTAAAGTAACTTAATTTAATATTTTCTCTATTCCTTTAATAAAGTCACTTTAATAATAATTAATTATTTAAATATAAATGTCCAAAATATTGTTTAAGGACAAATTAATATATAATTAATTCAATTAAACTTCATGGTTCCTAATTGGAAATTGGGGACATTACATGATTGAAGGTCTGATAACACTTGGTTGCGTTGATAAATTGCCATATCAAAACTGAACACATTGAGAGCACAGTATAAACTATTGAAGACAATACCCAAAATCACCCAACACAAATTAGAACTGAAACCCCACTCCAAATTGAATGGCTAGCAAGAAAAACAACGCAAAACGCCAAAGTACACCTCCAAAACACTTGTCAACACTGGATAATGGTTGGGCGTTATTGAAGATGATAGGAACCTACTAATTACTAAAATTTGACTAAGATTGAAAAATTATAAGATCTTCCAAAAACTAGAATTTGCATTGTAACTCTTAAAGGTCTGAAACCCATCTCAAACATCCTAAAACTATATACATGAAATATAACTTAACGTATAAGGAAGTAAATGTCTATTTGTAAATGTCAATTATACTTAAAAGTTTATTTCTGTTGGGTGAAAATTATGTAATCAGCTTTCGATAGATTACACAACTTGGACTTCAGCGAAAGCTATGTGAGATGTGAATCTCTCCTCTCGGAAAGGGGAGGCGCCCTTCTTACTGCTAACAGAAGCGATCGTAAATCAAACAAGTAATTACAAAATGTACACGAAATTCACGGAGTGGGGGGGGTGTGTTACATTCATCCTTCTCTCTTTTTTCAGAGAAGATGTTTACAATGCTTCACGTGTTGGAAGTTCAGAATTCTTGATAACTTGAAACAAACAACTAGCAGTAATGCCCATATCTCTATCTCGTCAAAGCGAAGCGTAGAGATACCAGAAGTAATTAATAACAAACAAAAATAAAGTAAAAAGGGAAAGCTCACGAAGGCACAAACGTAGTCCGGCGCTAAAATTTAGCGCTATTACATTTTTTGGAATTTCACTGCATGCAGGGGCGCTAAATTTTAGCGCCCTTGCATTTCCAGACTTAGTCAATTTTGCTTCAAGGCAGGAGCGCACTTTTTCAGTGCCACTGCATTTTTTGTAATTTGCTAAGTATGAACAGTGAAACGTCGCGAAAGATCTCGTTTCGAAGGTCTTTGGGGGCGAACAAGGGGGAACGCTCGAATTGACTATTTGAGACTTGGGAACGCATTTCGAGGTGGCTTGAAAATCACCTCGTTATGCGTACTTGAACTTCACGAATCCTAGGAAACGGACAAGTTTCGTAGGGGGGTTATTCGTGGAACGAGCGCTGCTAGATTCCATGATAACAGTTGGCTCCTGCTGGGGATCTTCCTTCGGTTGTTCTTTTGAAAAGAACGAAGGGAGAAGAAATCCAGAATTCAAGTGCCTTTATCCATCCATTGGGCTTGGAGTCAGGCGACGACGACGACAAAAACAAAAAGCAAAGACTCAAAAGGACTTAAAAATAAAAAGTATCTTCATACCAATGCCAACTTCTTTACTGTGTAAAGTGTTTGAGATGTTGCCCACTGTGAGGAAGGGCAAATGGCGTTCCATCTCCGTATGCTAACAAGAAACTGTTTTCACCATGCAACTGATGTATTTGGAAAGGTCCAGTCCATAGTGAGTCGAATTTCCCGTGCATACCTTTTGGCTCTCTTGGTTTGTCCCACAGGAGAACGAGGTCACCAACTTGAAATTCTCGATACTTAGCCTTCTTGTCGAACAACTTCTTCACTTGATCTTGGTGTTCCGCAATGCGGTTAGCCACCTGAACTCGATTCTCTTCCAATTCAGAGAGATACATGATGCGCTTGTCGACAGAATTGTCAAACGTCTCATCCTCAATGGCCTTGGCCAACTTGAGGGCTAGTAGTTCCAAAGTTATAGGAATCTCGGCATTCAATCCGTACAAGAGCTGAAAAGGAGACATGCCGATTGCTCGCTTTGGAGTTATTCTGTCTGCCCACAAAGCATCAAACAAAGCCTTGTGCCACAGACGTTGATTCTCGTCCACCAGCTTGCGGATTATAGTTACCAGATTCTTGTTACTAGATTCCGCTTGACCATTACCCTGCGGATAATAGTCGGAAGAATGTGACAAAGTTATACCATGCTCGAAACAAAACTCCGTGATCTCACTTGATGAGAAAGCAGAAGCGTTGTCCGCAACAATCTTGTTCGGCACACCGAACCTGGAAATAATATTTTCTTTTAAGAAATTGCACACTACTTCTGAAGTAGCACGCTTGGTAGGTATTGCTTCCACCCATTTGGTGAAATAATCTGTAGCCGTCAAAACATAGACATGTCCAGCACTTGACGATGGATTCACTGCACCTATGAAATCAATGCCCCATTGTTGGAAAGGTTCATCAATCACGACAGGTTTTAACGGCAAAGATGCCAATTTTGGACGTCCGACAAATTGTTGGCACAATTCACACTTATGCACCCAAGAGTATGCGTCGTGAAAGAGTGTAGTCCAGTAATACTTTGCTCTCAGGATTTTGTGAGCGGTTACTGGCGCTGAGAAATGTCCACCACATGCCAAATCATGATAAGATTTCAGCAACTTATGCTGTTGTTCTTTATCAACACACCTGAGAAATGTCCCATCCATCGCACGTTTATACAAGCCGCTATCCCACAAGACGAAACTAGCTGACTTCAGCTTGACGGTCCTTTTTTCTTTCGGAGTCAAGTGATTGGGACATTCTCCGTATGTCAGGAAGTGAGCTATGTTGGAAAACCATTCATCAGTGGTGCTAACGAATAGTACCATAGGAAGTGTACTGGGATCGACCTCTTCATCTGAGACTTCCTCATCCTCTGAAATTTCCTCATCTGGATTGTTTTCTGCAATGAGCTGACAAAGACCACGTCCACATATCAACTTAGTGGGTTTAATTTCCAGATCATATTCCTGAATCTTGGCAATCCAGTTTCCTCTTTTTGTTCCAAACTCCTGTTGTGTGAGGATAGACTTGACAGTCGAATCTGGAACAAGAACTTTGACATGACTGCCTGAATATAGAACCGGAAATGCTTGACAACTTTTACAACTGCAAAAGCGTGCTTTTCCATCTGAGAATATTTCAACTCGTAATTCTTTAGAGGACAACTCATGAATGCAATGGGGGATTCAAAACCCTCATCATTTTCCTGCACCAAAATTGCTGATAGCGTATGCTCAGAAGCATAACTGTACATCACGAATTCCTTGGTGTAGTTAGGGCAAACCAATACAGGCGCATGAGCAATGGCCTCCTTGATGTCATCGAACGCTGCTTTGCCTTCTGCCGTCCAATGAAACGTGGCATTACCCTTCATCATGTTCACAATGTGACGAGTCTTTTCAGCAAAGTCTGGAAGAAACCTCCTCAAGAAGTTTACCTTGCCGAAAAAGGAATGAACGGCTTTCTTGCTTGACGGCAAAGCGAGGGACTTGATTCCATTGACTCTTTCTGAGTCAATCTTGATTCCTTCAGCAGATACTACGTGACCAAGAAGTTTACCTTCTGTCACCCCAAAAGTTGACTTTTTGGGATTGAGGGAAATGCCGTGCTGACGGCATCTCTCTAGAGTTTGTCTCAAATGATAGAAATGCTCATGACGTTGCTTAGAGAAAACCGTAAGATCATCAAGATATACCACAATGAACTTACCCATCACATCTCGGAAAGCGAGATCCATGGCACGTTGGAATGTAGCGCCGGCGTTGATCAAACCAAACAGCATCCTTCTATACGCAAAGGTTCCCCAAGGTGTTGTGAAAGCGGTTTTGTGTTGATCGCTTGAATTCACTTCAATCTGATTATAACCGGAAAATCCGTCTAGCATGGAGAGCATCTCGGATCCAGTTACATTTTGTAGAACTTGATCCATCACTAGAAGTGGGTAATTGTCTTTGAGAGACAATTGATTTAGATTTCTGAAATCTACGCAAATGCGGATTTCACCATTCTTCTTGCGAACAGGGACGATATTGGCTATCCACGTTGAATGATGGATAGGGAATATTATCCGTGCATTCAACATCTTTTGAACTTCCGCCAAAATCGTTCCAGAGATCTTGGGATTATACTGCCTCTGCTTTTGTTTGTAAGGCAAAGCTCCGACCTTGAGAGGAATGTCATGTTGCACTTCCTTGGGCCGAAATGACTTTAGATCGTCATATGAATATGCCAAGACATCAATGTACTCCTGCAACAGCTGAGCAAACTGTCTTCTTTCTTCGGCCGTGCAACATTTGCCAATGTTGACCATCTTAGTATCGGCTTCAGTTCCCAAATTTATCTGTTCAATCTCATTAGATGAGTCAGAATCTGAGAGTTGCTTCTTTACGTGACGATCATGCTTATCAAAAAGCTTCTCCAAGGATATCAATCCTTTAGGGATCTTATTCCCTTTGAGTTGTAGATATTCCTCGCCTGTAACAGGATCCATATCGGATACGGATTCTCGAAGTGGAGAATCGCTGCCCTCAAAGTACAACTCATCAAAATTCTCTGCTTTCTCAAGAAAGGCGATGATTTGATGGTTGTCATTGAAAATCTGCCAGTTCTTTGAATTGTCAGGGACACTTGGGCGGAAAACCAACTCTATGGTGTAGGTAGAACCTTGAAAGTCTTTGTGTGGTACCAAGAGCGTGGCGGAGATTGCGAGGGAATCAGCTCTAGTATTGTATTCTCTGGGAACAACAGAGATATCAAAAGCTTCGAATTCCTCAATGGAATCCCATACTAGATTACGATAATGCCTGAGTCTCTCATTTTTTGTTTGATAGAGATTTCTTACTTGACACACTATCAGCTCGGCATCACCTTGTGCATGAAGATTTTTTATACCTTTCTTCAACGCAACTTGCATTCCCAGCAACAGGGCTTCATACTCGGCGGTATTATTGGTGTTATCAAACTGCAGCTTGAAGGAGAAAGGGAAAAACTTTCCTGATGGCGAAATGAAAACCATTCCTGCTCCAGAACCGGTCGAGGAGCAGCTACCATCAAACTCGAGCAGCTAGACACCGTTGGAATCACCAACTGGAATAGTGTCGAAGTCCAAAACTTCATCATCTGACGGAGATTCATGGTCGGAGATGGACAAATCTCTTGATGACGTTTCATCTGAAGTCGAAGAAATGTCATCTTTTTCTAACTTGTTTTTAGTCGAAGATTCCCCTACCTCATTTATCTGTAGGTAGTAAGTTCCCACGCCTGATGATTCGAACAAAATCTGAGCTCTGGGATCATCTGACTCAACAACTGAAAACTTTGATTCTTTTTCAGGAATTAGCTTTCGCATCACACCTTTTACTGGTATTCTTGCTTCGGACATATCCATACTTAGCTCTCCTCCAACATCTTTGCAGAAATTGCGTCCGAGGAGGATACCGTAGGAAGCTGGTACATTGGCCACGAGGACCGTCATCTTTATCTTCTTCTCTGGGTATGCGGCGAATGCATATTGTGCATCTTTGATCTGACCGATCAATGGCACTTGCTTATTCTCCATTGAAAAACAACGGCTGAAGGTTTTGGTCATTTCAAGGCCTAACGCAGTAGCTACCTTGGCGGGCATTACATTGTCAGACGCACCAGAGTCTATAACACAGTTACTCAGCTTGAAACCATTTACAAGTAGGGAGATGAAAAACGGATCAATGCGTCCAGAAGCAGTTGGAGGATTAGATACGAGGTTACTCTGTGATACTTTGGGTTTAGGAGTAACTGGGATGTCAGGAGGAGTATCCCGACTTGGGGAGATCTTTTTATCATTTACGAACTTGACAAGCCTGTCAAATTGGTCGGGGTTGGCTTTGAGGTATTCAGCCTCGGACATTTGAACCTTGGTTTTCTTGGCATGGTCAATGATGTCGAAAGCCTGGAAAGAACTTTGTAGGTTGGAAGTCGTAACTTCGCTGATTGGTTTCACAAAAGGCACACTAGTCTTTGGAACGATTAGCTTTAGGAATAACGGGAGTCGACGAAGAAGGACGAGGTGCACTTACTTGTGGATTTGCCGCTTTCTTAGGTTGCCAAGGGAGGGGAGATCCTCTTTTGGCGATCGTTATGGGCGGCTTTTCTTTTTCTGGAACAACAGCAGCTTGAGCTTTGTCAAGTTCACTTTGTTGATGCCGCGTAAAAACAACGTAAGTGTTGGTCACCAAGTCGTCTTCTTCTTCTTCTTCTTCCATCATTTGCAGATAGCTAATCTTGGAGTCGCCAGCCGATTCAATTTCTTCTTCTTGGAAGAGGTCGGCATTTTCTTCTTCAGGATATTCAGGCTGAGCATAATCATCTTGTTCAGTCTCATAGTACCCGGCGGCATTGTTAGCAGGCGGGGCTTCAAGAGCAAGTCGTCCTGGAGGTGCTGGGAGACGATTCTGATTTTTGTTGCCAGCATAATTAGGGAAAGTCCTCCTAGGGACGTCTTTGTAGTTAGTACCATTGTTGTTGTTCGACACTTGCTTCTTAAGAGACAAAACTTCATTTGCCAACCTTTGGATCATGGGATCTGTGAAATTTGAGCTGGCAGTAGGGGTACTAACATTGGATGCTGAAGATCCTGAGGCTTGCATCCATTTATTTCCATTAGTCCCTGTCCTGATTTCTCCAGCAAGGATCATGTCGTCCTCCAGACTGGTAGCCAGTTGCTGGGCTGCTTCAACGTTAACCAGATTTTCCCTACGTAAGTAAAAACTTACCTTAGGTAATTGGGTGTTGATGAAGAAGCATTTCAGGTTATGATCCGTTGGTTTTGCATCATTTGGGATCCGTGTCACCAACTTATTGAACTTCGCCACAAACTCGCGCATAGGCTCATGAGCTTCTTTACGCATGGTGGTGAGTTGCGCCAATAGAGCATGTGAATCTTCAGCAGGCTTAAATCTTTCTTCAAATTTAGTGCGAAGAGTGGCCCAATTGGTGATGGAAGCATTGGGAAGAGTAAAGAACCATTCGGCTGCAACCCCTTGAAGGGATTCAATGAACAATCTTACTGAAACATCTTCGTGCTCAATGCCAAGAACGCCGCATACTATGTAGAATGCGGATATGTGCTCATCGGGGTGTTGTTTGCCATCACCTTGAAATTTCGGAAGATGCTTCCTGGATACATGAGACAGTTCGTGTAGAGGTGGAGTCAAACGGAGGGGACCAAAAGCATTTCCCCACGATCCTGCAGGTGGTGCGGCCATGACTAGTTGCACAACAGGTACTTGAACAGGACGCCTGCGATAAACTGACCAAACACTTGGGATTGGAGATCTTTGGCTACATGGAGGGAAGCTTATAGCCTGTTGCAGTGGTGACCTTGCTCATGGAAGAGTAAATGGAAAGTCACGTTGCAACAACTCTTCAAAGAGTGGATCTGTTATTCCTTGAGCCCTCAATCCTCTTGTATATATTCGGTCCGCCAGAATGTAGATCTGAATACAAAGGGTGTTACAGAGTTAACAATATACAAAAGAACAGCAAGAAAAAGGAAACTTATCTACTTCAATCCGAAGCGTGAGGCTCAGATTGTGTATGTAGGTTCCCCAGTAGAGTCGCCAAAAAACTGTTGGGTGAAAATTATGTAATCAGCTTTCGATAGATTACACAACTTGGACTTCAGCCAAAGCTATGTGAGATGTGAATCTCTCCTCTCGGAAAGGGGAGGCGCCCTTCTTACTGCTAACAGAAGCGATCGTAAATCAAACAAGTAATTACAAAATGTACACGAAATTCACGGAGTGGGGGGGGTGTGTTACATTCATCCTTCTCTCTTTTTTCAGAGAAGATGTTTACAATGCTTCACGTGTTGGAAGTTCAGAATTCTTGATAACTTGAAACAAACAACTAGCAGTAATGCCAATATCTCTATCTCGTCAAAGCGAAGCGTAGAGATACCAGAAGTAATTAATAACAAACAAAAATAAAGTAAAAAGGGAAAGCTTACGAAGGCACAAAGTCGTTCCGTAGCTTTATCAGTGTTGAAGAAAAATGTAACGGCGCTAAAATTTAGCGCTATTACATTTTTTTTGGAATTTCACTACATGCAGGGGCGCTAAATTTTAGCGCCCTTGCATTTCCAGACTTAGTCAATTTTGCTTCAAGGCAGGAGCGCACTTTTTCAGTGCCACTGCATTTTTTGTAATTTGCTAAGTATGAACAGTGAAACGTCGTCAAAGATCTCGTTTCGAAGGTCTTTGCGAGGCGAACAAGGGGGAACGCTTGAATTGACTATTTGAGACTTGGGAACGCATTTCGAGGTGGCTTGAAAATCACCTCGTTATGCATACTTGAACTTCACGAATCCTAGGAAACAGACAAGTTTCGTAGGGGGGTTATCCGTGGAACGAGCGCTGCTAGATTCCGTGATAACAATTTCATCTCTTGTGCTCCCTCACAATGGGTACATGTATGGCCAACAATAAAGGTGGTACGACCTTCAAAACTACAACTTCATCCTTCATTAGCATGGGCAACTAGGTAAGAACTGTACGGACAAGAGATGCAAATTTCTTGTTCATTTCATGAGAAATTTGGAGCTTCAATTGGTACGATCTCCATGTAATAGTATGACTAGCATAGGGAGAATGGTATGGCTATCTCCAACACTTCCAACACAACCCACACAAAACAACATCAAAGATTTACAAACCAAAAATCTCCTCAAAAGATATCAAATACCTCCACTACTGAAAAATCCAAAATCGAAACTCCACTTGTAAGCACATTGGTGATTCCTGGATGAAATCACTCTAACCAACTAGGAGGATTTTTCGTCCCCGAAACTAGTATTTTCGTGAGGTTTTTTGTCTTCAAGAAAACTGGAGATGAACATAGGTTCTCTCTGAAGAAAAAACAATATCATTACATGTCTAACCTCAACAATGAGCTCTTAACCTCCTTTTTATAACATTTTGGAGGGAAAATAATAATAAATTCCCTTTTTCCTCCACAAACTCTTTTTTTCAAATTAAATATTAATTCATTATTTGCAAAGATCCCCTTGTGCTTGGGTGTCCTCTTGGAGGCACAACTTAAAACACTTTGTAATAAATAATTATACCTTAGTCACCTTTTTAATATAAATAGGTGATCACCTAATAATTAATTAATTATTAGACTTTTTTACTTTATTCACTTAAGCTAAATTTAGGAGTGCATTTTATATTATTAGATTGAGCTAATTATAGGTCATGTTGTCTCATGGTATAGGATGACATTTGTCATAGTCTAATCTAATCCTCACTTAAGGTTTGATCTAGAGTTTCTTTCTCATTTTCATAAGGATTCATCTTTCATTGTAATCATTTATTCAAGTTATTTCATCAATACAATTTTCAAGTTGTTGAGCAAATCTATCTTACTTTGATCTCGCTTTGATACCATGTTGGAGTTGATGGTGAACCCCACAATTATACAAAATTTTATGTCTAAAAACATGTGCCTTGAAAAAAAATTGCCCCAAATTCAATTGCGTGGATTTTTGCATAAAATAGTTGATCGTTAGGTTTTTTGACGTTTTGGACATAATGACGAGGTCTGTTTTGCTCCAGGATGCACCAATTTTTCGCTCAAAATTAGATCTCTTAGAATTTGAACAGGAAGTTGAAGATCTAGTAATTTTTACAGGCCTTTGAAGTCAAATCAAGTTTTTTCACTTAGAGACTCATAACTTTTGACTTAGAGCTCGAATTTTCATGATTTTTGCAACATCAGAAAGCTGGTTCAATTCTCTTCACATATCTCAAAACCATTTTTCCAAAAAAATTACCAGGTACTTGCTGTTTTCATCAGATCTTAGGTTTGCATTTTTGGTTCTTTTCTTAGAAAACATGCAAACAAAGGTCAATTTTTTTGGGATCAAAGGGTAATTTTATTGCATTATGAGGTTCTATATTGCTATTTCTTTTCAATTCATGTATTTTTGCAATCAAAACACATAGATCCAACCCATATCTCTCCACTTACTCTATACAACTATTATGGGTGGAAAAAAGTGGAGATACATTTGAAGAAACAAGGGTTATATAGAGTGACCATGGGTACAAAAATTGAGCCTATCAAAGCTGCAAAGAAGAGAAAATCGTTTAACAAGTTTGATGAGGCTTTTGGGACATTATGTATATCTATGTCTCCTTATCTTCTCTTTCACATTGAATTTTGCACCACACCGAATCAGATCTGCACTCCATTGGAGTCCTTGTTTGGGATGTAGGATACTTTGAGAGAATTTCAGTTGAAGAATGCACTTATTTGTTGGAATCCTACAAATTTTGACAACATCCAAGACTTCTTCACCATACTCAAGTCTCTTAGATTGCAATTGACACAGTGTGGTATTGATAAACAAGACTTTTTGTTGATTCTTTCCATCCTTGCCAAGCTTGGTCTTGACTATTCAAGTATTTGTTTCTACCTTTTATGCTACTAGAGATGCACTTGGGACTAGATTCACTATGCCTTCACTTGTTGATTTTGCTACATCACTCGCTAGGGAGTAGGAAAAGTTGGTATAGATGGGCTCATTGAAGTCTTTCAAACCACAAGCTCTTATTGCAACACAAGGCAAAGACCAAAAGACTTCGAATGGAAAAGGCGAGAAACAAAAACACAAGGATTCCAAGAACAATGAACAAACAAAGGAAGCACATTTACAAGATACTTGTGAGATCTCTTCTTCCTCTTCTAAGGGGGAATCGTCTAAGAAGGAGAGACCAAATTGTGCATATTGCAAAAATTCAAGACATGATGAACATCAATGTTATACAAAGCATATTGATGAGTTGAAACACCTTCTACAGAAGAATCATATTCAATTGTCTTCATTTATGTCTTTTGGTACATCCTCTTCTTCCACCTTAGCACATGCACAATCAAGCTCAGCCAACATGGCATGTGGAGTAGATAAGATGAAAGGCCATGCATCTTTGCATCTACTAGTGTTCAATCTAGCTGATGGCTTCTTTATTTAAGAACCTCACATTACATGGCTTCATCTTCGAGCATGTTCTCTTCATATGATCCTTGCACATCACGACACATACGGATGGGGAACAACACTTATATCAGTGTTAGTGGGAAAGGCTCAATAGATATTGATGATGGCACAATTCATGATGTACTCTGTGTTCTTTCACTATCCTCCAATCTCCTTTCCATCTATTGGATTGCATAGAGTGGGATAGAGAAGACAATTGAGTTTACACCTGATTTAGTGCTTATTAGAGACTTGCATAGTAGAGAGATTATTGTAGTTGGGATAGTTGATCATGTTTCTTGATTGTATGCCTTGTGTCATTTTGCTCCAGATGAGCCTGCAGTACCATTGATTGGTTTACACTCTCATGTATCTAGAGTGGATCAAATATCTAAGGTGAAGTTTGGTCACTTGAACCCAATTTATACTCCATCACCCACCTTGGTTCATGAGAGTTGTGCCGAGCTTCCACCTCCTCCACCTCTTGCATCTTCAGATATCAACTCAGTTGAGCAAGGTGTTTCTAGTCTTTCAGTTTTAGCTTTGTAGGATGAATTCTTGTCAAAGACTATAGATATTGGGGACATGATTGAAGATATTCACTTCCTCTGTGATGATAGTTACAACCACTTGGCATCACTTCATCATTGCCTTTGGAGGTTGTTTTATAGGGATTTTTCAGTTGTTTGGATTTGCTGCTTTTGATTTGGCATCTTTTGATTAAGACGTGTGGACATTTGAGCAATTTTCAGAGGCACACATCATTTGTATTTGGATTCCCTATCCATCTATAGCTTATGGGAATGGCTTCTCCAATCACCAATGGATTTGTTTCTTCCTAAGTGGAGAAATGTTGTTTGCATGCAATGGATTGTGTTTTGTCTTTAGGCTTTCATCCTTGGCACATGAGCTACTTCTTTACAGGGGGGATTCATATCCTCATTTTCTGTCTCCTATTGAGGGGACACTCATTATACTTATGTGTTAGAAGCAATCCTTAGGGGGTCATATCGAGTCCTTTTCTTCTTTCACTAATGCATTTATTTCATTTTCTCTTTTGGAGAGGAGTTTATCTCCGTGTGGTTTAACAATCTATCCAGTATATAGTTTAAAATTTCAACTGTCAACCAACTTTCAGCTGAGTTGCAACTAACTTGTTTTAGAAACTAGGGTTTCCAAATTGTTTCCAACAAATTCAAACATGCAATTATCTTTTGAATCTTCAGTTTCAGCTGACATGTAACATCTAACTGTTTTTCCACCAACTGTTCACAGCAGATCAAAATTGAATAACTATCAAACTAGGGTTTTCCAAAATAAAGATAACAAACTAAAAAGAGAATAACTACTAGGGCATCATTAACTAACTCGCATCTTTCACCTACTCATAAAACTAGGGCTTCCTTTGCAGTTAGACGAAAAAGAAAATTCAATTCTGATGTCGTTACATCATACAATTCATCAATTTACTTTTAATTTCATTTTCAGCTGAAAAAAAAGCTATTAACTGTAAACATATAATAGGAAATCGCAGAAGGATAATAATTACTTTTCTTCGCTCCCAGAAGATAACGAACAATTACTACAGCTATGAAACAAATATAACAGCTGAATGAATCAAGTAACTATCTCACTAATTAACCGTAGAATCTTGCAACATCCATTAACATAAAAGAATAACATTCATGGCATAAATGAAAATAAACTTTAATTAGCATTGCATGTACCTGGATTTACGAGTGAGGAAGAAATACATTTGACATCATCTTCATGTTGTTATACTTGGAAATCTTTATCAAGGAGGGAAAGAGAATTATCATCAAGGGCTTTACTGCCCAACCAAGACCTACTGGTCTCTCGAGTTTCTTCAACTGAAGAACTTGCCCTTCATGAGGTTGATCAACATGGATCAAATTATCATCATGCCTCTAAGCCTGGTGTCATAAACATATGCTGCTGGTCGATCCCTCCTTTGTAGCTACTTCCTACCTAGATGGATCATTTTGACCAGAAGTATATCTGGCTCATGGTAGTTGACTATTGCCTAACTGGCATCATACCTTGGCCAAGGATTTTAATAATTTTTGGCACTTCTGTGCTGATGTCTCTAGCACTACTGTGTTGACATCACTAGCACTTCTGTGTCGATGTCTTTGGAACTCCTGTGCCGACATCTCTAGCACTCCTGTGCCGTCAGCACTCTCACCCTTCTTCGACATGATATTTCTCAGATCAAGTTTAAATCTTACCGCATCTGGTTGGGTTATCATTCTTTTCTTAGTTCAGAGTTAAGTCTTAACCTTAAGGTTTAATTGACCACAACTTGGCTTGGTTTCACATCTTGTTTAAGGTTTATGCTATTATCTAATTTAGAAAGAGAAAAACTCAACTCAATAGCATATTCTAGCTAAGTAATCGTATACTGCTATTCTCAAATTTATGCAAAGAGATTAAGGAGCCTTATCTGACAATAAGGATTCAGTGCGGTATTTTAATGTCAAGAATTCAAATCTCTCTTCTAGAATCATGGTTGAGCTATTAATAACAGACATATTAAGAGAATCCTGACTCAATGTCAAATCACATCATAAAGGATTGTTTGGTTTTCTTAACACTTTAAGAGAAAGAGATGAGACTTGCCCTTCAAGAAGGTTTCAACAAATTAACAATACAATGGCTTAGTTTCTCATTAAATCTCTTCTTTAAAACAAATGCTGATTTCAATGTGCTCAAATATATTGAGACATATTCGATTGGAAGGGGGTCTTTTAGATCTCAACATTTTATCTTCTTAGTCTATACCACAAAGGCTTGGTAGAAGTTTTTCTCTTAATTTAAGTTTAAGCTAATTAGATTGAGATTGACTGGAAATTCAGTTTGTTTCCCTCAGATTCCACTAATTCAGAGTTATTTCAAGTTTAGGCAGTTACCAATAAACATCTGTTTAAATAGAGTGAGATTGGCTCAATTTTTATCACTTCTTTTAGAATCGACTGCCTTCTCTAGACAAAGATTGTTGTCTTTGAGTTCATACATACTGAGTGACATAATCAATTAAGTATTCTTCAAATTAGTTTACAATGACGGGTTGCATGATTATCCCCTCTTAGTTTCAGGATTGAAACGTATCCTCAAGATTTATATGTGAAAGAAAGGATTAAGACGATGAGAAGTTCTAAGACCAACTTAATATCCCAAAAGGGTTCAGGTGAGCTGGAAATATCCAAGGCAAATAACAGATCAAGAGGGTCAGATGTAGTTCCATTTCAGATGTTCAAAGTTGAAATAGAGGTTAAGAGGAACCATTCAAAAGTCATAAGCTTATTGTCCCTTACATTTCTTTTTACTTTTAAGCATTTATGCAATTTATATATAGTTTTCTTCAAGCATTAATAAGAAGAGAGAAGAATTGTTTACGGCTTAATCAAGGCTATGGAGGTTCAGATTAACTGGAGATATATTGTTCTAATAATTTGACTTAGTAACAAACTAGATAGCAAAGAAAACTCGAGCATGATTTAGGTAATGGTTTAGGTGTTATAGAAAGAGCCTTTTACCGTATCGGTTCCAACTTTATCTGTCAAGACATCTGGTGCTTAACAAAAATTGAGGACCTTCATTACTAGTCAACTACCCACATGGCCTCGACAGCTTCATTGGTGAAATTTCAGGATGTCACTCCTCTGTTGGGCTGCAAATTTGGAATTTATATCTGGGTTCTGATAAGAAATAGAGAGAGAGACCTGCACTTGACAGTATATGGCCAGCCATTGTTGAGATTTTGAAGCTCCAGTACAGGAATGGTTATTGAGGTTAAGAATTAATATTCTCCTTTGATTTCGATTGCTAATGGAGAGAGAAAATAACCCTAGCTACTGCGGGATATTTGCAAGAAAAATTCCGAACGCAACAGAGCAGAATTCCCATGATATGAGGTGAAGCCGATAAAGAATATGCATGAAAAATTGATTTTTGATAGATAGAGACCTCCCCCATGCGGTTGCCTTCTATAACTCCCATTCAAGAGCCTCCGGAACTTCTTGGCCTCCCAGTCGTTTCCTCTGGAGCACGATGGAATTCTCCGGAATTACATTTTCCTTCCAAGAAATTGTCGAAGACTTCCCTTCTCTTTTGCTTTTGTCGCTAAAATTATTTCTTTTATTATTAATTTTAATAATTAGCCATTGCAAAAGTATATTTATATATCAAGAATTACATCGCTCAACTCACAAGAGGATATTATTATTATTTAATATTTTATTTGTATCTATTATTTTAATTTAATATTTATAAATCTTTTGAAATCTCCTTAAAAGGTGATTAATAATATTTATATATATAATTATTTAAAATTGACTTGTATAACGATAATTACTTTTGACCAAGTTACTACTTTGATACATTGTCTTACACCAACTCAAAGTTTGATGATAAAATTAATCCATTGCTAACCACGTCCTCTCCTTGACGATATTTCCCCTTTCTCTCGTGGCGTCGACAATTCTACATCCACTGACAAGGGTTATGGTTAGATCTTGTCAACGTTTATACTTATAATATGCATTTTAATTTAATCTCACGATCTCATTCAACTTCTCGTGAAACTTCTCGTGAACAATAGATTCACAGGAAAAATGAAAATTTCGTTAACATTACAATTACGATAAAAGAACAACTATTGCATTTCCCAATGTCCTAATCTCATGAAAGCAGTTACTTGCAACTATCATTGTATTCGAAATACATAACCGAACATATAGTCCCCATATAAGGGATGTGACATGGTTTCTCTTTTTCTTTGGTTGTGAGAGATTCATTTTGTTTGTACATGGATACCTCATCAGGCCTTGTAGTCAGAACCCATTTTGCATTCATCATTAGGTTTTTAACTTCTCCCTAAGTTGATCTTAAGGGGGATGTTGGAGTAAATAGGTGATCACTAATAATTAATTATTCATTAGACCCCTTTTACTTTATTCACTTAAACTAAACTTAGGAGTGTATTTTATATTATTAGATTGAGCTAATTATAGATCATGTTGTCTCACAACATAGGATGAGGACACTTGTCATAGTCTAATCTAATCCTCACCTAGGGTTTGATCTAGGGTTTCTTTCTCCTTTTCATAAGGATTCATCTTTCATTATAATCATTCATTTAGGTTATTGCATCAATACAATTCTCAAGTTGTTGAGCAAATCTATCTTGCTTTGATTTCTCTTTATGATAGGTTAATTGCATGTAGGTGATTTTTGGGAGCTATGGGGTTCACCATCAACTCCAACATTTAATATTTCCTCCTTAGGACAACTTAAGTTATAATTTATTTAACAATTTAATTATCCACCTAAGTTGTGGAAAGCATCAAAATAATATAAATATGAAATTTTGACCATACCATAAAGCCATTGAGGACTTGGATGATGAATTGAAGTTTGGAGAGCTCCCAAAAGGATAGAATCACATTTTGAAAGCATCATGAGGCTCACCAAGATCCTCTGAACTTCTTTTTCCAATTGGAAGGATGTAATAGGGATCTTGTTCCTTGTATAAGCATTATGGAGATTGAAGTATTGTTATGCTCTATAAAGCAAACTAGTAGGATATTTTAATGGCATGAATTTGCACTCCTTGCAAATTCCACATTTACGTACCTCCTACCTTAGAAAATAAAGTTCGATAATGCAGTTCCACGTCCTTCATTCACTTCCCATCCACTTGGTAGTTGTTTTGTGTGTCGGTGGAGGATATTCTGTTGGGGATGTAGCACGGTGTGCTGCCGTTTTGACAGGATTCTTGCTTTGGAATCCACAGGGGCATTACAATTCTCCATTTGCGATGAAGTGTAACGTTTTTTGAGCCCTTGACCGACCTTGAACGACTCCTTTGCCTCCAATTTCATCTTCAAATGACTATCTCCTTCATTCTTTCAGTCTCTCTTGATCTCATTCATTTTAGGCATCTATCTACACACTTCATTCACAACATTCTCACCTCCATTGAAGCTGCAAGTTGGTGTTTTGTGGACTCACTCTATTCCTTGTTGCGGCAACATTGATCTTCGCAAGCTTGCGAGCTCGCTCCTTCTCCCATTTGCCTTGAGTGCATGTGGTTGAAGCTGATATCACTCCATTTTACTTTTCTCTTGCATTATCGTATTGTTTTCATAGCATATTGTTGTTTAGCATAGTGCTTAGTACTTTCATGTCAATATCTTTCTTTATAGCGTTTCTCTTGTCGTTGCTATATTGGTTGTCTGTGGAGGTGGAAACACCAAAGCAGGGGACTAACTGTGGCAGTCCTCTATACACAACCCCAACATTTTTTTATCTTGTGTGTGTAGGTTGCTCATCATGTGAAGACCTCGAAGAAGTCAACTCGTGGGAGGAAGTTGTGCTTTCCTCACCTGCTTTTGTCAATTCGTAGATTAGATCAAGTTAAAGTATTCTTCTTGCTATTCAGTTATTTAGTTGCTTTCTGCTTTTTGTTGTTGTGTTAAATCACATCCGTTAGGTTGTTAGTTTCCTTAGCTTTTAGATTTTACTTTACGCTTTTTGTCCATATAGACGCTAGCACCCCACTGAGACGCGAGTGTGCCACACTTTTGTCTGTGTCCCGCACTGTAGTCCTTTTGTAGTGAGCTGCCTAAGTCACAGTTCGAACTCTAGAAACGTGCTCACTTGACTTCTTGAGACTCTCGGGTTGGCAAAAGGAAAGAGGCAAATCAATTGTCCTTCCTTTTCATCCCTTCAAACATCAAACCTATCTTAAACAATCCCTTAGCTTGAGGTCGATTAGGGCAGCTTATTGCTCTAGACCCTCCCGTGACTTGGGGTCTTGAGCAGTCAGTCCCCCTCTACAAATATGTGCTATGAAATCTAGGAGAGTCCAATGTTGGGCCACGAGGCACATATCTGGATGAATTTCCACTCTTAGAGGGCTGCTCACTATTGAATTTGTTGGATGCATTTGGGAATTAAGACCATGGACCATATGTGTCAATTCTGAAATTTGTGTCTCTAGATTGACAAATTTCTATTCCACCTCATGGGTGCTAAAGTACGTAGACAAATATAAGAAGAGTGGTTGGGGTGCTAGAAAAAGGTTAGTATAATTATGACTCAAAGTGATCAGCATAGAAATATGTTTGTAACATTATGGCTCAAAGGGATTAGCACACCAAGATGGCTGCAATGAGACAATTGATTGAAGATGGAAAAAAATATTAATTTTTTCTTGAATTTTTTATTTATTTTGGGGGCTTGTTTGATTCTAGATCCCTTTGGGGCAAATCTTTAGACCAATTTGTTCTCGAATGCCCAGATTGAGAATTATCAATTATGTTGACGGTGTCATTCAAACCCTTCTACTTGTACTATTGTACCCTGTAGTTCACTGATTTTGAAGAAAATAGTTGGTGGTGGTTTCCACTTGCTTCCAAATAGACTAGGAAGGGCAAGAGGCAAGAGCGAAAAGGTTGCTACATGGAGTGTCTAGTCTGTTAGCATGTGGATATATAGATCCCGGTATATCTAGTATAGTATGAGTAACTTCTTGGGCTAACCACTTACCGGTGCATCACATGTTGATGGTGGGTGATAGCTTCCTAGGGCTAGGTTTTGAAAAAGCCTAACGGGTTTTCTGATATACTCAAAGTATATGGAAGCACAAAACCATATATAGAGGCTCTCTAGTGGCATGGTTTGGGAGGGCAGCACCACCGACCTTCATTGGAACCTATACAGGAATCCAACTTTGCTTAGAACAACTCTTATTTGGTATTTTAAAACCCTCGGTACACAGTTTCTACCTTTAAAGAGAAAAAAACCTACCAAAAAAAGGGTAAATTTTAAGGAAAATCTCAGCGCTGTTACTTTTGTAACCACTTTCTGGTCACCAAGATCTTGAAAGGGCAATGTGTGAGCATATGGTGGACACTTGTATAAAGCTCAAAATGAAAAAATGTTGCAGCAGAACTCAGCACTGGAAAGAGTTTTGATACCAAATGTGATGTTCCTCCTTGCAATAGATTAGCTAAATACACAAAATACAAAAAATAAATGAGACATTGAAACATAATGTATAATATTTTATTGAATTGATAGAATTATAGTACAAAATATCGCTGGCCTCTTTGAGGGGGTAGCCTCTTTTGAGAAGTGTTCAATGCAATATAAATTATAATTCATGAAAGATCGTACAATAACATATGTATCATATTTATATTGGTTCGAATCAAGCTAACTATTGTTTCCCAAGCATGCGGGATAATTCATAATAGCTCAAGGGATGACTTACAAAGCATATGCGTACAAAGCCTTTATACAATAAGGAAAGAGTTGGATAAAGGGGTCCTATGAGTAGGCAGTGGCCATCATTGTAATGTCCCCACTTTGGCCATACGCTCTTCTTTGACTGATAGCCTATTTCTGGAAATCCATAGGTTGATCAGAAGTGAAATTAGGGTTTCCTTGGTTGGAAATTTGTGGCATTTCTAGGTATTTACTATTTTTAGTAAATACTAATTTTGGCAGTGGTTCAGTTGTCAGCCTTCATTAAGTCATTTTCAGTTGGAGCAGTTGTTATTATGGCTTGGTCTTCAGAGAGCTTTATTTGGTGAAAAATATTTAATTAAAGGCATTATGTTTTAATTCTCTGTTGGCACCCCCTTGGCCTAAGGAGATAACTTAAGTTGTTTTTAAAGTGGGGCCATGAAGGGTACGCCTTCATAAAGAGCTTTATTAATTTTATTAAGAACTTTATTCCTTGAGCAAAAGTGGACGCCACTTTTATATTATTTGAATAAAGTGAAATATTTGGAGGCTTTTGGGACGCCACTTGAGAAGTTGACTGGTCTTGGGAATTGGAAAGGTCTCTTGTGTCTTTTGAGCTGCTTCTCAGGCAATTGAAGAGTTTTGTTGAGCTCTTATTTATTGAAGGCTTTTGCTACAGCATTTCATCCATGAAAATTATGCTAAAGTTATGCTGTCAAAATGACAATTGACATATTGCTTCGAGGATGTCTACCTCCTAGCCTTTCGTCCAATTTCGTGTTTGCAATATAACACCTAGTTGGCTACATTGCTGCTTCTCAACTTCAGACTAGCAGATTGAGCATCAAAGATTGAAGAATTTTGGAGATTTTTGGCAATTTTGGTTTGCTGTTTCATCAACTGCTGAAGGTGTTTTTTATTCATGGTTTACTTTCCAGCTTGAATTTCGTTCTGGGTATTTAACCAATCTGTTTGTTGACCTTGGGCGACCATTCATGCAAGTTTTGAGATTTTATTTTGAAGTGCCTGATTTTTAATTAAAATCGCCCCTCCCAAGAGGGCCGTACCATCTCAAGTGCATTGGGAATTGTGCAAGTTAAAAATAAGTTGGAGTTGCTGCTGTTTGGTGCTTGGTTTTTGGGCGCCTACCTCCTGAGAAACATTTGCAAAAGATTTCAGTCAATTCGGAGGTGAAATGAGTGAGTTATGAGTAATTTACTGTTTTCCAGTTTGCTGTTATAAATTTCCAGAACTCAGGATTTTGCATCAGATTTATCAGTTTCCAGTTTTAATCAATTTTCAGTCATTGGAAAGCAAAGAACATTGTTAGAATTCATTCTTATCTCCTTATCTCATTTCTCTATCATTGTAATTCATTTATTTGCAGTCATTTTGAATTGTAAGGTTCTAATTAGTAGTACTAATCTAACCGATTATTATTGCTGCAACTAATTGATTAAATTCTCATTAAATTACCCCTGGATGGTTTACCGCCAGTGTGGATAATCTGTTTGTAACATTCATATACCCACTTTCATAGTGGAGAATTCCCACAGTGCTGTGGATGCCCGCCGCAGCGGATGAATTGTTTTTAAATGTAATCTTTTCCCCCCACTGTTTGGTGGTAGTGTGGAAATGTTCTTCATGGCTAGTTATCCGCCTAACAGTTAATGTTCTTCATGGCTAGTTATCCGCCTAACAGTTAATGTTCTTCATGGCTGGTTATCCGCCTATCAGTTTTTAAAATTTAAAATTCAACACTCCGTCATATGTTAGCACCTCGCCCTCAGTGGGATCTTGAGTGCACATTCTTGACGTTGAGTAGTTTTCATTTCAAGTTCAGTTTTCAGTTTGATGCTAACGCTAATTCAGTTAACTATTGCTGGTTATGTGTGTTAAATTCATCGAAAAAATTGGTTAGCATATTTCAATCATCAAGTGTATCATAGATGAAGGATGTGTAGTTTCTGCTTGGTCTTGTTTACCAATGTAGTAGTAGCATCAAGAGGAGATGAAAGAATTGTATCATCAAGAGGAGAATGTTGAGTTTTTACCTTGACTTGCTCAGCTAGTGTTTTCATAACGATGGCACGATAGTGACAAGGAGAGATCCAAAACTGTGCATAGCAGAGAGATCAATATGGAGAGGACATAGTTATACAGGAGAATAAGACCCAACTATGTAGGGAATCTTCTTTGAAATTACCACCCAGTTAATGAATTGAGTCCAGAGTGATTTGTGGATGTAACATAATCACAACTTCTTTGACTTGCTTAATCTCAACATTTTCAGTTGGTAGTTATGAGCTGTTAGACTACATCTTTTGAACAGTTAGACTAGTTGATGGATCAGTCAATTTGAGTGTTACTCCAATGAGTTGTAAGCTTAACTTGGAGATTTGCTTGATACCTCATCGAGTTTCTCTTAGTTAGATTATTAATGCACTCGTCTATTTAAAGGGCACGCATTCTAATTTTAATCATGATGCCATATAGAGTCTCTTTTCTAAAATGTCAATTCTAGTGCAGTGTATTTCTTTTCCAAATTCAATGACAAATTAGTTGCAAGTTTGAGAGTTCAATACTTTGTATTTTCTGTTCATATTTTCAGCAGTATTTTTTGGTAGATTAGGATAATCAGATTATCGTTTTTATTGAAGTTTTCATGTTTTAAGCTACCTAGTTATAGTACAAAATTTTTTGAATGCATAATTTTCTTACCATGACCAAAAAGTTAACATGGTATTAGATCTATGAATATGAAATCTTCCAAGGTTTTTGTGGATGAAAAGGGCTGCTGTCTATGAGAGGCAGTGGTTGGAGGTTTTCAGCAGGTGTGATGCTCCAGCTTTAGTGATTGAAGCTGATTTGTGCCTATGAGAGGCACAAGGACCTGCGATAGGTTTGTTAGGTATGTTGCCTAGGATCTTCCAGTGAGACTAAGGTTGATTTTAACTTGAGATGGACATTAATCCTTATTTGAGTGGAAGCTTTGTGTAGGTGATCTTGTTTTTCTTGACAGATAATGTAAAAACAACAAGATGGAGATCGGGATTCTAGTTTGGAGAAATCTAGTTGTGCACATGATCTGTGGTTTACATGTGTGTTCTATGGTTTTGCACATAGTTGCATGTAATGGTACCATGGTATTTTGTACCTACATGGATGGATATATGAGTTACATGCGTTGATTCATCAATTGCATGTTGCATGTTGCAGATCCGTGGTGTTTAGAACTACATGAGTCAACTTATTGCTTGCATGTCATTGCATGTTGTGGATTTTTGATCATTTTGAGTCTGCATGGACTTGCATGTTGTAGATTCATGGAGTTTTGAGCCTGCATGGATGTGTATGTTGTAGATTCCTCATCATTTGGGTCTACTTGCATTCATATGTTGTAGTTTTGTGATATTCCCTCATTTGAATTGCAATTTGGAGATTTCAAAGTTGTGGGTATTTTGAATGTGTAATGGACTCGGATTTGCATTTATAGTTTTGTAGATTTTATATCTAAATAAAATCTGTGGTTTTGTAGTAATGTGAAGAAATTATTTTTTGGAGTACAATTCTTGAGGGTTGTCCGAATAATAGACAATTACATATCCTCATGTATGTTTTGTACATGGTTAGAGGAGGTTGGTTTCAGCTTTCTTTGTGCAAGAGTGTTGGTACATGATCAATCACTCGACATTTTTGTGACGGTTCTTGTTGGGTTCCTAAATTGTGGTGTTTCCATGATGTGTATTTGTGGCATTTTGGATTTGGGTTTTCTTTGGATTTGATGTTCATGTTGTGGGAAGAATCTAAATGTTGTCTCTATTCATTTGTTGCCAATGGGCTAAATTTGCTTGGTTTTGTGTCTACATTGTTTTGGTGGATCCATGTTGCATTGTTTAGGGATTTGCAAGTTTTATGGTTTTCTTTGGTTCTAGTAAGAGCACTAGCCATGCTTTCCATTGACTTTGGAGATTGCATGTATGTTGGTTGTGGGTGCTATGTTTGTGTACTTGCATGTTACTTGGAAAACTTGGGTGTGGATCTTTGGAGTGATGATGGCATCTTGTGTGTAGTAGGGCTTTGCTATAGATTGTTTGGATGCCATGGAGTTGCAGAATTTGGTTTGTTAGCTTTCTTTTGGCCTAAGTCATAGTATTCACTGAATTTCGGCCATGAAGTTTGAAAATCATTCTAGTTCACCCAAAAATTCGTATGGATAAGGGCTTTAAGTTTTTTTAATTAAAATATATTTTAAAAAATGAGTCTTGAATTCAACATGCATGTGCTTTTTCTTTGACCAATAGTTGTGGGCAATATACAATCGATTTGTCCGAGTGCCTTTTTTCTTTTACCAAACTCAAGGAATGAATGATTTCGCATACTTTTCTTCTTTATACAATCTTCACTTTTTCTTCCCATGAAATGTATTAAAAGTTTTCCCTTATTCTTTTATTTCTCCATGGACTTCAATTCAGTTATGTTTTTTTTCTTTTAAATTGGTCCATATTTAAATTGTCACCTTGTGACTTGCAATCCAAAGTAATCTATGGTAAAAAAATTTTAAACTATTTTCCCCTATCATTGTAATCTTGTTCTTATGCTTTTCATCAAGCATCTTTTCTTATTACTTCAACTTTTTCCTTGCTTACATTTAACTTTATTTCTATTCTTTTCTTTTTGTTTTAAATAATGTTGATTTGCTTTTTAATTTTTTATAGTATTCAATATATTAAAAGTTCATATTTTAAAATATTTAAATTAGATTTTTAATTATAGAATATTTATTATTTATGTATTAATATTATTTAAATTAAATTTTAAACATCTTTATATTATAATAATATAATGTTTTTAAATTTACTATAATGTATTCAAAGTTCACATAATGTTGTTTTATTTTTATGGCTTTATTATTTATATTTTCTAAAAAAATCAAATTTATATAAGGAAAATTTAATCACAACTTTTTTTTTTTGAATTTTTTCCTTTGCCAAACTTCATCTGAATTTTATTGTTGCTGAACACAAACACAAACTCGAACCTTGTGACAGCTTTTGGCCATCATGGTGCATTGGTGTCTTTAGTGCTAGAGAGACTAGGAGAGATGGATGGATATACTTTTTACTTTTGGAGTAGTACTTTGGGTCACTTTCCATACTTGGTGACACTTGCAACAGTACTTTGGGTCACTTGCAGCAATGCTTAGTGACACCTAGAGCAGCACTTTGGGTCATGTGCACTAGTACTTAGTGGCACCAAGAGCAGTTGACTATGTTTTCATGAGATTCTATGGATCATGGTTCATTGGGAGCTTTGTGCATGAACATGGTTGCGTTTACTTGTCCTCTTAGTTTGGAGATGATGGTTCTACTTTTCCTTTTGGGAGCTCTTGGTATATCAGTTGAGTTCTTTTCCTTAGATTTTAGGAGCTGTTTATCATGATGCCATGGGTAGTTTGGATCACTTTTAGTAGGAGATTTAGCAATGATGTGAATCTGTTGGTTGGAGAAAGATGATTTTGTGTTGAGAAGATGTAGATCATGATGTCATGAGGAGTTCTTGGATTCTATACTGATTATGCAGTAGAAGCTTTAAGGTAGTATTTTTGTGTTGAGTATAATGATCATTTTTCTTTGAAGAGCTTCTGGATATTGCAGTGTTGCAATTTAAGTTAAGTTGACATGAGATGATTGGTTGATGCTAGATAGACTTGGGTGAGGTTGGATATCTCTTGTAGATTGAGTGTTGGAATGGTGAATCTCTCAATGAGGTTTCAACAGAAAGACTGAGGAGCCTTCGCTTGGAGGTGGATGTGAATTTAGCATCGACTTGGTGAGGAGATAGTTCATAGAGAGAATTGGTTTGACTTTAAGCTTCATAGGAGGAACAGTTTCATACCCCCACTCATGATGACTTGGTGGAGAATGATTTGATTGGTATTGCCCAATTCGTTTTTTAGATGCATTTTGTTTTGTGCTTTGTTTTCTCATGAGAATGAGTTATGAATTTCGGTCGTTATTTTTGAGGACTAGTTTGAGAAGTACATGACATGGTTTCTATTTTCCTTTGTCTCCTTATGTGTATGGGTCAGTCTTGAGGACAGTTTTACGAGTATAGGGGATGGTTAGTTGCTTTGAACATATTCCTTGGTTGTGGGAATGGATGCTTATTTAATCTCCCTTCAGTTGAGAGGCTTACATCTCTTCAGATTCTTTGATCTATTGTTGTGTTTGATTTACCTTGGGGTTGAACGGTTAGATGTTGAGACGGTTTTTTTGTATTGGGTTTTGGAAGGGGATTTACTTGACACGTCCAAAGTACTTCTTGGTGTTGGCTGAAGGACATGGTATGGTTTGCAGGATTTCTCTCCTTGGTTTATTGTTTCATTTCAGAGGTTCATTTCATTTTGGAGTTGGGATTTGTGTAGAGCTAATCACATCACTATGTTTGTTTTTCAAACCTGTTGGTGATCATTTACTGTTGTTGCACTTCATTGTTTTTAAGTAACAGAATGGACCATTGGGGCTCTTAATCTTAATCTGCCCATTAACTCATGAAAATGGCTTCCCATGCTAGTAACTTTTGGAAATGCCTGGGAAAGAGCTGAAGACTTTCAGAAATGGTTCAAGCAGATTGCAAATGTTTCTGGCAGGTTATCAACCATCACTAGGAGTTACTAGCACGGAATTCTGGAACTCATTTTTTATTTTAAAAATAAAATATTTCCTTTAGAAATTAAACTGATTTCTAAAGCTAAGAAGTTTCTAACACGATTTCAAAGAGTTTGTTGAAGTTATTACTGTTTCTGATATCAGTCTCGCTTGATCTCTCCATTTCTGTTGTTTTCTTAAGAAGTCTTACCTAAAGTTTTTACTATTGCCTGACCTATGGAATTCCAAGTACTCAGTTTTTTAAAGTTTTTGATACAACAGAGATATGTTATTTCATCCTAGATATTCCTTATAATTATAGCTTGTGATTTTTCTGATCTCTTATCAATCCAGGTGTTAGTACAATTGCTGGAGGCAACACAACCAAATCTGGTCATTTCGACGGACCAAGTCAAGAGGCAAAGTTTTCTCCTGACTTTGATCTCACTTTTGTACCCAGCATATGTGCTTTGCTAGTCTCTGACAGGGGAAACCAGATGATTCGTCAAATTAAATTGCCGCCCAGCGAATGCACTCAGCATTCTGGATTAGGTTTGTACTCACTTTTTTGAGCAGTTTTAAATCAATACATTGTTTCATCTGGGTTTGTGCATTTTTACTCTGTAAAGACACGAAAAAGAATAGAAATTCTACAAGTAGACGAGAAAGCGGGTGATTGAGAGTCCATTATTAATTTATCAAATTTTTCATCCACATGTTAGTGCCAGTTATTCTAAATTAGTCTTGTTACCTGGTGTGAACTTCTGATAAAAGTGGAGATAAAGAATAATAAATACTGCATAAGGGGAATGTAAATCTTCTTGTAGCTTATATCGTAGCTGTTGAATTATCCAACTTTACATCTTTCTTTGATACAGGAACACATTGGATAATACCAGTCACAGCATCTTTGGTTTCTTTTCTCCTTGGTCTCATTGTCATGTTCTTTCTACGACCCTGGATTATAGCTCAAGTAAGTTGGTATATTGAAAAGAAAGCAAAATAAAGTACTTGCATGGACATGCCAGGAAAATAATTGTTTTTATATTAAAAAAACCCTAACATAAGTCTTCTCGTATATGAGATGTTCTATTTATTATATCAATATTGTCCAAAAAATCACTACTTCAATGGGATTGCTTAATATTGTTTGTACTTTGATGTAGACAGGCAGGTTCAGTCTTTCAACATCAAAACCAGATGGAGAACTCATCCCTAATGAGCATGGTGAAACAAGTGCTGCTATGCTGCTTAATCATTCTAAGCGCAATTATTAGGACTTGTCCATGTGAAGCTATAAGAAATTATTTCAGAGCAATAAAAGCAATGTGTTATCTCATGTATAGTGCTATTTTTGTGGGAAGGAGAACTCAGCATTTCAAAGAACAACAAACTTATCAAAAACCAGTATGCCTGTTAGATAATGATATTGCACCTGAGAAACTTCCATATGAAATAAAACCGTTCACTAATCTGCCAGAAGATCTGATTAGCCTGGACTCCAACTTGGAATCTTCTATTTTTGGAATCTTTGGTTCTTCAGAGCAGAAAATAGTTGTAGAGAACACAATTTCAAAACCTACACCCAAAAACCTAGAAGAGCTCTTGCATGCAAATATTTCAGCTTTTCAGTCGGGCGAACCGTTGATAGCAAGACGTAACACAAGGATGGCTGATCAAAGAACAGTACAAGGCAGATTTTGAATTTTAGTGAATTTAGGTTGATTTTAGATAATGATTTATAAATGAAGCATAAGATCTCATATTTATGGCTCTTTACTGTCGAGTGTATAACCCACTTCCATTGTCTTGTTAATTTTATTCTATTGTTGTTTATATATGTAATGGTGAATTTGCATACTCATGTCAATTGTCATTTAGTTTTGGTACATAATGACAAGGGGCATGCTCCTGTATTAAGTTTGATTCTTTAATCTTTTTAGCTATCTTTATTTGGTCTTATTTACATACTTTTTTATACGTCCGACTCGATTCTTATTTACACTTATTTCCACACATTCATCCTATTATCAACCTAAAATCTATAAATATGTTTCTGTTTGAGATTTGTATTGCCTTGTGTTGGGTTTGATCTCGAGGGATTGAGATTTACCCCAAATCCAATTTTTTAAAAATTCAAATGCTCAACTCTTGCCCTTTTCTTCTAGTTGTTGGGAGTTGACTTGGTACATCTTTATGTGACTAATCATAGTGTCTTTGTATTTAAAGACATTCTTTTGTGCAATTAAACACAAGGAGGAACCTTCAATTATCAACAAACAATCATTTTAAGAACACTTGGATTTGGAGCTTAAAAAAATCCATTATATCAAAATCTACATATAGGCCATTTTGCATGCTTGCGCATGTTGTCTTTAAATATTCACCCTCTTTAAATATTCACCCAAGATTGTAAAATTGATCTATTAAGGGAATTGACCTAGGAGAATTTGCCCTTAGTGATTTGACAACTCCCTCAAAGGTATTCCATTATATTATCATCCTCATGCATATTCAAATAATATAGATGATAACAAATCAGGTTGTAGAAGCTTACTATTTGCTAGATTAGATCTACACACAAGACAGTCCGTCCTTAATACACTTAGGATTGACCTATAGGAATTATGAGTCCATTTTGATTCCATTTTAAGATAACGAGCATATTAAGGGTAGTATTTTCTAGACATTTGTGAATTGGCATCATCTTTAGCTAACGTATTTTGACATCAAATTAAGAGTTCGGTGCACTTATCCTTCTCATTTAATTTTAGAGATATTTATTTCCAACTTGCAACGCTTAGCTCTTTTTCCTCATTAACTACATCAAGGTTAGTTTTTGTATGATTGTATGCATTTATTTAAGTAGTCTAGATTTATATAAAAGAGATCGTACTCTCTTACATTTTTGGTGAACCTGACATACTTAAATCATAGTGCTTTGCTCTAGGGTTTATCCCTCTGTCATTAGGGTTTTAAAAAATATATTCTTTGGTACTTGATCACTTTTTAAATTTTATTAGGGTTATGTTCCAATTTATTGATACTCCATTGCTATATCTTTCTTCCTAGGGTTGGGGCTTCATCGTGTAACCTCACTTTTGTCCATCTTACCCACTCATGGATTCCTCTTTAGGTTTCACTTTTAGATCTAATATATCATTGATTTTTAAATTTAAGAGCGACCTTGATTACCTAATATTTCAACCTCTCATAGCCATATTACTTTGTTCATGCCATAAACCACTTGGGACCTAATCTAATGATAATAAAGTCTCTTTAGATGCTTTTGTTGAGAACAATTTGGATGAGCAACAAGATTATGATCATGATGCACATTTGGCTAAGAAAGATCATTCACTTATTGTATAAGAACTCATTTATGCATTCATTCAAGTTGAATCTCCTCATTAGTTGGTTATACTCCCTTTACCATACCTATCTCTAGTGTCTCCACAATGTTCAACTTGCATCTTGTCCTTTTACTCATGCTATACCTTCCACCCATGTGTCCCATAAGATACCTCTTTCTCAACTGTTAGCTCATACTATTCCTCCATTTCATCCCATGACCAACCCACCTTATAATGTGGTTCATCCATTCATAGTTGTGTTTAACTATTACCTCACAACCTCATTACATTCCTTCCATTGTTTCACATGCTCACAATACTACCCTTGTGTTGACTTACAAGAAATGGCTAAGTGTAAGAAGCAAATCAATGACAACAAGAAGGATTCTATCACATACAATCCTCCACACCACCTGCCATTCAAATGTGGTTTTTACAAATTTTTTGCTTGTAGTATTTGTGGCACTCATACTTGATCATAGAAAAGGAGATCCAAAAAATATTCATTTACAAGCTTTGCATGTATGTATTTTGCATATGATGATAAGATCTTAGCTAAGTTGTTCCCATAGACCCTAAGAGAGTATGAAATTTAATGGATTTATTATTTACTTGTGGATTCTATACATTGCTTTGATGAATTAACTACTGCTTTCTTAAAGTATTTCCACATCATTATGGATTTCAAGATAATTGTGAATGATCTAACTAAGTGAACCCAATGATGCAATGCACTAGTCAATAATAATGTTATTTTCTTTGAGTCTCTATGTATCAAATGTAAGCATCAATTCAATGATGATGAGCTTAAAGTTATGCTTCTTGAGGGAAATTTTCCATTAAGAATGATATGCGTTGAAGTAGGTTTCCATGGTCTAGAGACATACTTATTTGAAATCTCAAGGCCAAATTGCATGCATTCAACATACCTTATAGTTCCAAAAAACTAATCAAGATGTTAACAACTTCAATATAAGTTGCTTTTTTGAAACATACCTGTACACATATCACTTAATTAGCACTCTCTTATGTCACCTATATTTTCATCTTGACATTTAATGATTTAAGTTAATATTAGAAACATCTTAGTAATGACAATGATAATTTAAGTTTCTTTACCAACTTAGTTTAAATGAGAGAATCATGATGAAAAACAATTGTGAAAGCATCTAAATAAATGTTTGTAAGAGGCTAATTCAAGACCAAAACAAATAAATTGATCCATAAAAGACGGACACCAATTTAACATTTTCAGAGTGATAATATTGATGAGGCTACTCATTGTCTCATACAATTCCCCAAAAAAAAAACAATCCCTTTTCTCCAATCCCCTCATACATGAATTAATAATTGTTTAAAATTTTATTTATTTATTTGAAATAAGAATGAAATGTATATTTTAACTTATGTTTTATGGAAGTTGAATTGTTAACAAGTATAAGAACAAAAGTTTTGATGTGTTGAAAGTGGGGCATTTTGATGAAGACTAAAAACATGTGCTTGGGGCACTAGAAACCACTAGCTCTAGAGATATCTTAACCAAGTCTAGAGCCCTTTTGGAATTTACTTCTAGAGCTACATCATAGTAGAAATTCTAACCATTAGTTCTAGAAACAACAAGAACAAAACTAATGTTAGACACGATAGTTTTCAGCCTCCATAATTTTGAGAGCCCTCACCTTGTTCTTTTTTCAAAGAAATAGCAATCAAGCCACCTCTTAAAAAAATTATCGTTAGTGACATCCTTTTGAAGCAACACTCCCAATTGGAACAATAATTCAGAATACCACTTCTACTTTTTGTGTTAAATGCTATGTTTTGCATGAAAAACTTTTGTGTATTTATTTTTTATTTACAATTTTAGTCTTTTGAGTTCTAATTGGATTTTGTTAGCAACATGTATGTTCAACATATTGCTGATTTGCAAGATTTTTTTTTAAGAATTAAATCATAGATAATTTAAGGAATATAAATAATATAAAAAACATCAAACCTTTTCAAGTAGTTTTTAGTCTTTTTTTTAGAATAGAGACATTCATTAAAAAAATTAGTGATTTTATATAATCTTGTTTTCAAAATATTAATAAGCACCTTGAATTTTTATATCTATTTTGAGTTCATGACAAGTTGATGTGACTATGAAAGAATATTCTAACTCTTTTGAAGGAATCAACCATCTAACTAGACGAGGAAGAATTGATTTATGCTATAAATGAGTCTATTTTTACTATCAAATGTATGTATGCATGTTAATGGTCGTTTACTATTAATTGTTAATAATTATCAAATTGTGATTTATTAATTGGTGTATTTTTATATGTTGTTAAAATGTTGAATAACTATTGTATTGTCAACCTGTAGGGTAATAGGTGTGTTGCACTATTCTTATTTTATTTTGTCATGTTTTAGAAAAAAATAAGAATAAGAATTCTTCAATTAATTTTTTTAGAGTATTTCATTAGTGTAAATATATTCAATTTGTAGGGTAATTTCTTTCAATAATAAAATTGTTTGAACCAATTCTTTTGATAATTATTTCATTTGGAGAGCATCATTCCTTCTATGGTTTAATTTTTGTAGCATCGAAAATTGTTACCCTTGACAATTTCACACTAGGTTTAGCTCCCCCCTATGTGCTTGGACCTAATTATGTATTTAATTACCCCTTTTATAAATATGTTCAAAAAATAAAACAATGGGAATGAAATTAAGCATTTAATATTCACCCTCGATGTTTAAGGCCTTGACAAGGATGGGTTTGGACTAGGGCACCCAACACCCTTGTCCAACTCTTTTTGGCCCAATTTAAATATGCCAGTGTCAGTATTTTATTATTTGAAAACCCAATTTCAGTTGTTGGCTATTGACATTTGATTTTCAATAAATTAGAAGAATTGCATATAGATACTAGTCTTTTTCATCATTTGAAATCTAAGAAAATCTATTGAGGAAAATTGAAGATCCTAAAATCAATCAAGGAAATTCAGGGGCAGATTTAGCAACATTATTATAGCGCTTTCATCAATCATGATCAAGCTTGCAAGGCATTAAGAAGAATGAAGAAATTAATGTGCAAAGAGCTATTATGATTAATCATGCCAAATTGTGAAGATGTATTGAGTTATCCTCTACAAGCTATTTATAACAATCTATTATGTTTTGGGAACTTACTTTTTGCAAGTCTATTAAGCAATCAAGGCATCCATCAATCAACATTTGTGGCAATTTCTCTCTCCCTTGTGGCATAAAGCCAATCATAAAACCCTAGTTGGTTTATGTTTGAATGTGGATTCAAAGTGAAAAGGAGTTAATCCTAGTTAAACTAATTGGATCTAGGATCACTTTTTCTACTTCACATTTTGGTGAACTTAAAATATCCTACACATACAATTTTTTTATTTTCATTGGCATAAATTTTGAAAATTAATGCAACAATATAGATGCTTTGAAGATCTTCTTGTTATTTTGCATTTATTTCATTTTCAAAACTATGCATTTGCATCTTTTATCCATTATACATCAGAAGCAAAATTGTAAATAATTTGAATTAAATTGCATAATTTTGTATTTGATTTTTCCTTGTTTGGGGGCTTAGATCTGACTTATTTCATTGGGAAATCTGAATACAATCTTTGGTTGTTGAAATTTGTCAAAATCACATGCATATTTAATTGAAAAACATTAAAAAAGAGAGAATTACATATCATTTGCATTTCAAAATATCAAAAATCATTGCTTTTCTACATTTCATGGAAAAATTTAATCAATTACAGTAGTGTAAATTTTGAAAAACGTCATTAAATATATTGCATTGTTTTCAAAATATCAAAAAATTGCATGCATGAGTGTTCTTCACATAGAAAAATTAGGTTTTTACACATTTCCAAAAATTTGTTTACATCTACCTATGCAACATCAAACCCTTAGACACTGTAGTTTGTTGCTAGATTTTGAAAATTTAAAAATCTTGCCTTTGGTCTAAGGCACTTAACTCCCCTATCCAATTAGTTTGGCTTGAAATTTTCTATGCAAATATCTTCTCGCGGTCCTTGTTCAAACTTGGTTCATGTTTCTAACAATTGGTCTTGAAACTTCCAGATTTTTCTATGCATTGCCAATTGCCCCTAGTTCATTTAATTTAGTGCACCCCTACCCAAAAAAAATGATAATAACAATATGTTTTCTTTTTAAAATTTTGGTTTTGATATAGCAAAATATGACCTGTCTAATTTTTTTGGGGGCCTCGAACCTCATTTTGTGCCATAAAAAGGGATATACCTCAGCCTTTGACCAACCAATGGTTTTTCAACCCATGAGAACATTGTGGTGGAACAAAATAAAACCATTGATACATTTATTAATATCACTTTACCTAATCTTCATTATGAGTAATGATGATACTCATGTTTGTCCCTCTCCCAATATCTCTCTTACTTGTGAGGATATCTTGGTGCAAGAGGATGCAAGCATTTAAGATCATGTTTTCTCCTTTCCCAATATCTCTCCTACTAATTGTTGACGTGATTTTCGTGACCACACCAACACAGAATAAAATCGCCAATGACTACTCTATCCTCTCTTGAACAAAGTTTCTTGCATGCTAAGATTGTGAGATAGGTCATACATTTAACTCCAAGGTTCCTTCAATACGAATAGTCTCAGTTGGCTTGATGTGATTTTGCTAGTATTTCAATGAGACTTACACAATTGTTCGACAGTTTACAGCAGATAGCGGACTAAGGGCTTTCGTGTAATTCAAATGATTTGGCAAGTGAGCACAAGTTTCCTAATCCTAACCGGAAATGAACTGAAATTAAATGGGTGTAAGGCCTAAAAAGTTTATGTTATACTCTAAGGCGTGGGACATGGCGATCAATTCTTATAGACTTCAATCGAGCCTTGCTTTGCCTCGCTCGAATAGCTTCCACAAAATCGGTGCAATCATCAGAGGAGTGGCGAAAGATGTTCGAATTATAACTCAACATGCAAGTACCATCAAGACGATGCATACAAACACTTGAATCACAATCGAAGTTAAGTTTGATGAGTAAATCCAGTTGACCACACAGGGTGAACCCACCGTTAGCGAGCCTGCTAGTGGTATGGACGAACGAAGTCTTCTTCAAATCGAGCACCACATTCCACAATTACTAAGTACTTGCATGAAATGAAATCTACTTTACTTTAAGCTACTTCAAGATGCTACGTGAATTGGAAGGACGAAGAAGCCTCGACAACTACTCATAACAAAGAAGAGATCACCATCAATGAAAAATTCTTTTATTATGAAAGCATTCACGACAACTTCTTACAAAGTATTCAAAGGGAAGACTTTCCTTCCTTTTCAATCTAAACTATACTATCAAACTATTCTATTCTATCAATTTCTCTATATTCCTTCTCTACTATTCTAACTCTAATGATATTAAAAATGAGGGGGACTCCCCCTTTTATAGATGGCCAAGTCCAACGGACGGCTCAGATTACAATCGACTAGATGGCCTAGATCGTGCCACCTCAGCCCTAAACAAGATTCACCCTAAAAACTGCCACAAAGAGGAGTGGGGTAATAAGTGAGCCACTAATGTCCATCATCCTTCTAGAAGATTCTTGTTCGTAAACGCGTTCGCACTGTTTCTTGATCTTCTTCTTGCCATTGTTCTTCCACTTTGAATTGCTTGGGTTTCCATTTTCCTCCATCTTGCGCTTCAACACTTAGCCACTTTTTGGAAACTTTTCTTCCTTCGAGGTTGAAATGTCATCTTGGATCCCCTAAGTCATCACCGCTTGGTCTTGACGTTTCTCCTGCAAAACAAGCAAGGAGAAGAGCATTAGAACACTTCATAGTATAAATTCAACTTACTTACCAGGATTTTTGCACTTTAACTTCCAAGAGTTCATCATTTTTCCCTAGCCAACCTTGCTTTCTTCATGATTTTTCAAGATTCGTAGGCTGGGGCATATGATTCTTGTGCATCAAATTTCAATGCCTTAGACAAATTTTCAACCTCCTCAAGGGTGTATCATCTTTTAAGAGTGTTAGCTTCAACTGCATCTTCTTCACTTTTCTGGCTAAGGCATTGGCGACTTGATCCTATTCATCTCTGACTTGAGAATATTCGACTTCGTGAAGAAAATTGAGCAAATTCACCTAGGCAATCACTTCAAACTCATCATTCGAGGTATTTTATTTTCACAAACATCTCTTTCCTTGCCTTAGAAAACTTCTCCAACTTTCCTTAGAAGATTCATCAACCTGGTACCCATAAAAAAAATCTTCATCCTGAAGGCTACGACGAAGCATGGAAGACTTTAAAATCAACTTTTCATCGGAGATCTTCAATACCCAGAAGAAAATTTTCTTCAGAATTTGTCGAATTCATGGGTGTACAACGAATGGGTTCATTTAATTTTTCTTGAATTTTGAACCTTGGAAAAATAATTTTTAACAAATTTAATCCCGTTCTTCACATCTGTGAACATTTCTTGTTGCTCTGACTTGAAAATATTTTATCCACCTCGCGAAGCAGGCACTCACTGACTTTTCCACTGGTAACTTCATTCGTGCTTCTGAAAAATTTCACACTTCCAAGTCTAGGCATGATTTTCCTAAGAAATTCTTTGTGCCTTAGAAAATTTCTTACTCACTTTGAATTTTGAAACTTTGCCTTTGAAAACCTTTTTTTTTTTTTTAAACTTCACTACATTTGCTAGTGGTGGGAAATTTTATTTCGCTTCACCTGGAAAATTTTCCTTGAAGGCACATATCACGCCCAACATGTCTTGTTTATATTTCCATCACCTTGTATTTTACTTCACACTTCCATGAAGGATGGGTGCATTTTCCTTGTCATAGAGAACATTCTCAACGCCTTAGTATATTTTAATCTCCCCTTCGGCGCATTTTATGCTTGAAGAAGACATTTTAACTTTCAATGCCTAGTATATTTTATTCACCACCTCATAAGCCTAGGCGCATTTCACTTGTTGAGGTGGATTTTGCTTCAACACCTCCCTTAGTCACCTTTTCACTCACCTCACCTTGGGCGCATTTCCCATAGATAGAAGAATTTTACATTTTCAACGCCTTGGCTTTTCTTTTGACTTCTTTCTAGACTTGGGCGCATCTTGAAGGTGTGAAGAACTTAATACTTGGAATCTCTCTCTTACATGCACAACGCCTTAGATTCCTCTTATCTTGCATGGGTGCATTCAAAGGGGTAAGATGGAAGTCAACTTCATGCCTTAGAATATTTCAATCAACTCTCCCTTGTAGTGGGCGCATTTAGCATGTAGTGGAGGATGAATCTTGACTTAGAATTTTTTCTTTGAAGTCATCTACCTTGGGGGCACATTTAGCTATGTAGTGGAGGATGAATCTTGACTTAGAATTTTTTCTTTACCTCCATAAGACAAGTTGGGCGCATTTTCAAGATAGAGGTGGACGAACTTCTTAACACTTAGAAACTATTTTGCAAGCCACTTCCTTGAGGGCACATTTTAGCATATGAGGAGGATGAAACCTCAACACTTAGCATCTTCTCTATTACCACCTTAGCATGAGGGTGAATTTTGCATGTGAAGAGGGATGAACTTTTCTTACTTAGAATATTTTCTATCATCTTCTTCAAAGTGGGCGCATTTTGCCATGGGGACAGGATGAAAGCTTGTTGACTCTTCTTTAAGCTTTTGACTTTCCTTCAAGATGGGCGCATTTGATACCTGCAGGAGGATGGGACTTATACTTAGAAAATTTTCAAACATCTCTTTATTGCATGAGGGCGCATATTCATGGTGGTGCAGGATATATGAAACACTTGAAGATTTTCCTAGCTTCCAGCTGAGATAGGCGCATTTTCCTAGTGGTGCAGGATAAACTTATAACTTAGCCATTTTTTCTTCATTTTCGCCAGCTTCTCCATGCCTTAGTATAAATAGTAAGTCCCTTGATTTTCATACTTCAGAAGCTCAGATCTTTTTGAAATTTTAAACACCGCATTTTCATGACCTCGTTATCCCGCTCACACTGCTACTCTGAGGTGGCCAGCTAAAAATAGCATGTTTCTAGAGGTGATTTGCTATTTATAATAATTGCTCGTTTCTGATACCTCCACAACTCCGTTTGATTTGAAATTCGAATGAGGCGCTCCTCACCACGTGACTGGCCTTCTGACATCGGCGCCTGCTGCTGACCTGCTATTTTTAGCCAGTTTCTGAAATTACTTACTATAAATAGTAAGTGCTTTGTTTGCCTTCAAATTTTACCAGTAGATAGCTTGGAAGATGTTGATCGCGGTGGTATACACCAGTTTTCAAAAATTCTTACTTTTTACCCCTCTTTTTGGGCCCTGAAGCTAGAAACCCTAATTGGTCTTGCATGTATGTCAAATGGCCTTCATTTTTTCTCGTTTCTGTTGCATTGCGATTAGCCTGTGATTCTAAAGTGCTAGGAAGCGATTGCCGGGATGCATCTACTAAAAATAGTAAGCTTCTAAATGAGTGACCATCTCCGTTTGCATGTCATATCACTGCGAAGCTCTTGAAAAAACCATAAGGAATATGCAAACATGCAAAGAAAACCCTGACATGCAAACCCTAAAAATAGCCTCAGAAGATTGAATTCTGAAAGTCGTTATCCTGCTTTGCATGTCACACCATAGGGAAGGTCTTTGAAAACCCAGAAGGAATCTCTAGACATGCGTTGAAAAACTCTACATATAGGCCCTAAAATTGGCTACGGAAGCCGAGCTGGTAAAAAAATAGCAAGTTGCCTATTTGAGCTCAGAATTTGCAAACAAGTAGCCTGATGTGTTCAGGACGCAACATGACAGTCAGAATTTCAAAAATGTTGACGGGAAACCCGTAATTGCACACTTACTAAAAATAGTAAGTACTTAGAATCTGACAAAATTTAGTTGAGAGTCCACTTGGAGCACACTGACAACAACATTAGTCTCTATTTTCAATTTATTCACTTCGTTTGACCCTAGATTGACTAAGAAAGCACAATCCCTAATTTTTAGACTTGGCCAAAATTCTTGTTTAAACTCAATGACGGGCACAATCCTCGAAAGGCAGACAGCAGAAAGAGACAGAGAGAGAGAGAGAAAAACCAAAGCCGAAAAGACAGAATGGAGCAAAAATTAGGGGTCCCCATCTTGAATGGGGTGATGTGTGAAAAGGTCACAACACTAATGAGGACATCGTGGTGCAAGAGAATGTAAGAAATGAAACTCATGTTTGTCTCTCTCCCAATATTTCCCCTACTTGCGAGGATATCTTGGTGCAATAGAATGCAATCATTGATACATTCCTTTTTTTAAATGGTAGTAAGGAGGCTTGCACAAATGCGTATTAAAAATTGGTATCAAATCCCCCATCAATAGAAGATCGAACAAGTAGTTAACTTGGTTGAGATTGTGAACCCATAATTGATTACTAGATCTCCTCTCATTATTGGACCTACCTCTAATCTTCCTCTCATTATTGGACCTCCAAAACCTCATGGTCATATCCTAAACTTTGCAAAAAAACTCTCAAAGTAATCATGTGCACCAAGATGTGTTGTAGCAACCAAGTTATCACACAATGGCTCACACATATAACATTAGAAATAATAAGCAACTAAAACAAACACCAACATTCATTCCATTTCCTCAACCATATCTTCCACGCCCACCTAGCCTTCCTCAACATAGTAAAGAATATGGTGTTGTTGAGCACCTTTGTAATACTCAAGCCAAAATCTCCCTTTGGGACTTGATTCAAACATCACCTACATACCATAGAATGCTCCAAGAGGCTTTGCAAAAGATTATCTCACCTTTTGTCAAACCAAATGATGTAGCAACCTTTTTTTATTATATATGCGTGACAAAGTTGGATATTACCTTCCCTCAACATGAATTACCTCTGCTTGAGATCGAAAACTAGGATGAGGCTCTAATATCATGGTTGTTATTAATAAAACTGGGATTAGATGTACTCTCATTGATAATAGACTAGGTCTTAATTTGTTTGTAGCATTGATCTTCTAGATAAAAATTGTTGTGGATAAGAATCTCATAGAACCTAATGATCTTTTTATTCATGGCTTTAATAATGTTAGTAAACGACTGTTGGTGACAATCACACTACCCATTAAGGTAGAACCCATGGTTTTTCCTACCCCTATCCATATCATGCTAGGACCTCTTTCATATAATCTTCTCTTAGTTATATTATGGATTCATGCCATGAAAGGAGTCATGTCTACTCTTCACCATGAGATGAAGTATGAATATAATAATAATACATATGGTAAAAATGGATGCAAAAATTTATAATTCACAAATTGAAGTCGAATATAACACTTCCAACTCTCTTAATACTTTGATTCCATCTTCAAAAGCAGAACCATTACCTTCCAATAATAATGATACTTTTGATACACTCTTTGGTGATGATTGGGGATCATTATATTTTATACCTCATTTCATTAGGGAGTCTAAAAACTCACCATAAAATCCCAAAGACTCAAATATTAGAGCATCTACTATAAATATTTATCACAATAATGCCTCATCTTCAAATGAACACCCTGGTGATGATTGGGGCACATTATATTTTGCACCCTCCTTTGTGGGAGAGTACAAAATCTCATAATCCAAACCTAAGGAGTCGTGTGTTTCATTTTCTCAATCTTGTTATACCTCAAAAAATCTAAAAACACCATCCCATGATGATGGGGGCTCTTTAGCTTTCATCTCTCATGTGTTGACGATACCTAGCTTAGAAAAAATTAGAAAGAATTTGCATTCTTGTAAAAGAATCAATTCTTCTCATAAGCATTTAGACATGACTTCTCCATTTGAGTTGGAAAAGTGTTCTAGGATTGGATATAATGAAAACATGAAACATGGAGTTAAGGATCATGTGAAGTCTACACCACACCTTTCTAAAAGGGGTTTAGGTTTCTATCCTTCTTCTCCTTCATCTAAATCTCACCTTGAACCATCTACTATATTTAAAACATCATGTGGTAAGCTAGAAATATTTTCTTCACAAGAGAAAAAAAATTCTCCTCCACCTTTATCAGAGCAAGAGAATATTTTCTTGAGGCTTCTGAAATCTCACTTGATTACTCTTCCTCCTCCAACACAATTTTTTTATAGCAAAAATCCTTTTTATGCATATCATCGAGTTAATGGTCATTATACCAAAGACAGTCAGTCCTTGAGTAATAAAATACAAAAAATTAGTGATTGTGGTGCTCTTCCATGTATTGATGCACCTAATCAATCTAAATAATAAAATTTTCCTCTATTGTGTTGCTCTTCACTATGTGACATTTGTAGCTTCATGTGCTTTCTCATTGCCATTCATGGTGGTAGAATCTTAAGTGCAACCATATTTCCTTCCATGGTAGCAACATGATAGTCTCTTGCATGGTTGTCTTTTCCTTTACGCTTGGGGAGAAAGAATAAATAGTTTCAAGAGGTGTTTATTCTTTTTAAGGATCCCCTCCTCATCTCTTGTTTCCTTAAATACCAATATAGTAAGTATGTTGACATTTTAAGGGGGACATATCATCCTATCCATTTTAATTGACATCTTGTGAGATTTTACTTATTGGCATTACCCCTTTGGTGGTGGTGTTATAACGCCCCCTAAGACATGGTTACCAATTTGTCCCCTACGACGTTGAGATTTTGTTCGTCCCTTGCAATGTTAAACTTTTTTGTGCTCCCTAAAGTGTGATAGGAAAAATAGTCCATGGATTTGGCATAATAGAGCTTGTTGATTCATGAACTTGAGCATTTTTACATGGCCACCTAACATAACACACCTTGCTTTTCAGTGGTGTGGTAGTGTCTCATGAGTGATTTGGTATAGCACAAGTTGCTAATCCTTACAAGAGCACCATTTTGTCTAGCACATTTGAGAAATGGCGTTTGGTATTTGAGAAATATTTAAGATTGAGATCCCTTTACCTTACTAACTTGAATCCTTTTTAGAGTACTAACCTTGTGTTTGTGTTTTATTATATTTATTGTTCGTCTTGTGTTTTTTGTGTTTTCTTTGTCTTTGGTGTGTTTACTTTGTGTATGGTATTATGTTTGCCTCGTGTCCAATGCATGTTTTTTTCATGTATTGTCTTATGTTTTCTTTGTGTCTTCATATGTTTTATTTCATATATTTGTTATGTATGTGTAGACATCCAAATTTGACCACTTCCATATGGTCAAATCCACCTCCCTTATCCGTCTATTTCATCAATATTATTTAAATAACTTATTTAATTAATGTTTCCCCTTTCCCTAAGGTTCCTAAAGTAGTTAATTTTACTTTCATTTTCATCCTTTCTCTAAATTAAATAAATACATCAATTTATTTAATTTGGTCATTTAGCCTTTTGGAATTTAAATCAATTTTAAATTCTTTTTTTTTTCTCTCCTTGTCACATCCTCCATAACCTTCTTCTAATATGTATTAGTCTAATTAATCCATGCTTAGGATGCACACACCTTTAATCAGGATTAATGTCACATCCTCCATATTTTTCTATTTTCCTCTAATCCCTCATTAATCTCCTTAACCACCTATTTGCACATCCTTAATCTAATCCCTTTACTACATTTAGCATACCCTTTTGGTCAACCTTCACAATTTCCACATTTAGCCTAGACCGTCTTCCCCATGTGAATTTAAAATTCACATTTATCCCTTCAAGACTCTCCTCTTCCCCATGGAAGTGGTTAGGAGTTCTAGAACTCCTCACTTGTCACATCAGTCACATGGGGTCAAGAACCTTCCATTATAAGGACCTTGTCTTATCCACAAGGTACTTTTCAACTTCCTTTATAAGAACCTTGTCTTATCCACAAGGTGCTTCTCATGTGAATTTAAAATTCACATTTATTCTTCCAACCACCTTATCCCTTCCAATCATGTGAATTTAAAATTCACATTTATTTCCCCAACCACTTCTCTCTTCCCAATGGAGATTTTTGTGGAATACTAAAGTTCCTCATATGTCACTTTCCTCCCATATGGGAACAAGAAGTTCCCTTTTGAGGAAATCTTCTCCTCATCCCAAGGTACTTGCAAATACCTCCACCTCACATGTCCCTTTTTCAACTCATTTGTCATTGTGACACTTCATCCTCCACATAGCAAGATGTGAGGGCTTGTGAGTCCTATACTCACCATAGCCCTTCATCTTGCCCATGTTGGAAAAATCTCAACTGTTCAATTCTTTAGAGAAATCTCCCTTAAAATGAAAGATTTTCTTTCATTTTCATTCATTAGGCATTCACATATTTTGCAATTCAAGCTCTAGTTCTCACATTGGCATTCTTGCACTCAAAAAAACCTCCATCGTTGCATGTTTTAAAGCTTTCATCTCTTGCACTTGCATTCATCCATCCAACTACCCACATAGCTCATTGCATTCCTCATCTCACCTAGATCCTTTTGCATCCATTTTTACCATTTTTCCATCAAGGAGCATAGAAAACATCAACTATCAAAGGGCCAACTAAGGAGCAACTCTTACAAGGTATAAAATCTTGCTTTATCTTTATTTTGTTTGAGTTAATGTAGCCCTATCTTGAGGTGTTTTAGTGTAATTTCCTTCTTTTTGCATCACTCATGATAGGTAAAAAATATTGATCACATTTCTAGCATGCCCGGTGGGACCCACAAATGGGTCCTTTTGCTTTTACGTTTGCTATTTTTTGATGTTTTGCAGGTTCAGGTCATACAGAGGCGAACCTACCCCTAACAAGAGTGACCCTACCCTAAACAAGGGTGAACCTTCCCCAAGACAGGTGACCTTGCCCTGCAGAGTCTCCCCTCTGAGCAACATAACCCAAGTTTCTTCTCTTTTTTCTACACAGGGGCGAACTTGCCCCACAGAGGGGTGAACTTTCCCTATAGAGGGGCAAACCTTCCATGAGCAGAGGCTTCTGCAAGGTAAAACAGTGCTTTAAAATTTACTTCCAAGGTCCGTTTTCTGTTGTTTTGATTAATACTGACCCTCTAACTTGTCCTGTTGGTGATTGTGCTAGTTTTTACTAATATTTTATGCAACTTGTTTTTCACTTGTTGAAGACCCAAGGATAAAACTTCTAACGTATTTGTTGTAGGATGAAGGGGCCTAGTTATTAGTTAGTTTGTTTACCTTTTATTTTCATATTAGGCACATAGTTTAACTAGGGGAAGTCAACATATTGTTTGTTGTGTTTGAAAGTCCTTTATGACACTCAAGGGGCACTATCTCTTTCACGTTTTCCCCTTGCACTTCATGTGAGCCTGGGGAGTAGCTAAAAATAGTTAGTGTTCTCTTTTTAGCGAGACTTGCTTGGGGATTTCATCACCCCAAGGGACAATCCCAACCATGCATACCGGTGGGGTATACAAAGGGGGGAGAGCCAAAGTTTTACCCCAATCCAGTCATGTCGTGTTTGGCGAAGCGTTGAAGCTAGGGTGATACCTAGATAAACATGAAGAGTTGGTTCCAACCTTTAATATCACACTGGAGTTCCCAACTCACACTTGTGACAGGCAAGTGTTCATAGTTGTGTCTCACGTATCGAGCGTATATCGAGGACTCCCTAGTTGCCTTGTTTAGCCTAGTTAGAGGACTGTGTTGGCCATACCTTTCATACTAATCTTAGGATTGTGTTGTTTGAATTGTCTTTTTGTGTGAAAATAGTGAATTTCTATTGAGTCAGGTCAGCCTTACCTTCTGCTTATTATTTGTTGTGATTTTGGTCCTTTACCATAGCTGTTTTTGCCTAAGTCAAGTTAGGTTTTCTGCACAGAGGTGACCTTGCCTAAACAGGGACAAACTTTCCCTCTATCTTAGTAATTTATTAGCCTATTTCTATCAAAATTATCAATCTTTTCACCAAATAGGCGAACCTACCCTGAATAGGGGTGAACCTACCCTCTGTCTCAGTCATTTATCAACCTATTTCTGTCAGAATTGTTTATCTTTTCACCAAATAGGTGAACCTTCCCTCAACATGGGTGAACCTGCCCTCTATCTCAATCATTTCTCAACTTGTTTCTGTCAGAATTGTCTATCTTTTCACCAAACAGGTGAACCTTCCCTAAATAGGGGTGAACCTACCCTAAGTTGGGCAACCTTGCCCCAAGTTAGGTGAATTTACACCTTGAACAACCAATTTTTCCATCTGTTCAATCATTCTAAGCATTCATTTACTCATTTTGAGTACCCGTTTACCCGTTCCAAGCATCTGTTTCCCATTCTGAGCCACCATTTACTTGTTCAAAGCATTCGTTTACTCATTCCAAGTACCCGTTTACTCATTCTGATCATTTGTTTACTTGTTTTGAGTACTCATTTCTATGTTCTAAGTACTCGTTTACTCGTTTTGAGCATCCGTTTGCCTATTCTGAATGCTTGTTTACTCATTTCGAGTTTATGTTTCCCTTATCCAAGCATCTGTTTACTTGTTTCGATAGTCTATTTGATCATCTTTTTTTATTTAGACAAGTCTAAAAGTTAACTTGGGTGAACCTAACCTCTAGTTAGGTGAACCTAATCTCTAGATAGGCAAACCTGACCTCCAAATGGATGAACTTGACCTTTAGTTTGGAAAACTTGACCTTTAGATAGGCAAACCTGGCCTCTAGTTGGGTGAACTTGACCTCCAATTGGGCGAACTTGACCTCTAGATAGGCAAACCTAACCTCTAGATAGGCGAACTTAACCTCTAGTTGGGTGAACCTAAGCTTTAGTTGGGCGAACCTAACTTCTAGTTGGGCGAACCTGACCTCCAGTTGGGAAAACTTGACCTCTAGTTGGGTGAACCTAACCTCTAGTTGGGTGAACTTGACCTCTAGTTGGGAAAAACTGACCTCCAGATAGGTGAACCTGACCTCCAGTTGGGCAACCTTGCCCCCTAGTTGGGAAATCTTGCACCTTGGTTAGATGAGCCTGATCTTTATCCCGTCATTATGTATCTTTTTTATTTTGCATCTGCATCATCTGAATCATATAGGTACATCATAAAGCATCTCCAAGTTTCCTATCCATCATCATTTTCACAATCAAAACCCTCTGAACTTCGTTTGAATTTATTATCCAAATTGACACAAATGTTTGAAATTGATCGTCATCCCACAACGTTTGGTTAGGATTGCCATCCATCTTGAGTCAATCATCATCATTTGGCCCTATCAATCCACTTCCATCTCAAGTTGGATTTGGTGCCACAATCATCTACCTATACTTAATCCGATCATTCAACACCTTAAGTCACCTAGGGTGATCTTTGAACCTAGTTTAGAATCCATTTCATCATCCAATCATATCCAATTATCCAAACTTATCAATCATTTCATCAACCAACCTTATCCAATTTATCAATCCAATCCAATCTCATCCTTATCAAATCATCCAATCAGCTGATCCACTATCCAAACAAATCAATTCTTCAATTGTCATTTAGGCATTGCATCCTAGAGTTTAAACACATCTTAACTCACCCATGAGTTTTGAACTTTGATGCCCATTCAGACTCGATCACAAGCCAAGAAACAAATGGCAGAACAACAAGGCCAAGGTTCCCAGCTGAACATCCCACAAGATCCTAACAATGGTGCAAATACCACACAAGATCCCAACAATGGTGCAAATATCCCTCAAGATCCCCATAATGGTGCATCATCACAATCCAATACTAATGTCCAAAACACCTCACCACCTGGAGATGAGAGCATGGTCAATCAACTGAGGTTACTATTGATGAATACCTAAGCAATCCTGCTAATATTTAGATGATGGATCACCTCCTCAACGAGTGTGGGGATAAGATTCTCACTACTCTGATCATGAAAGGAGTCAAACCACCACCCGACTTTAATATGTCACAATATACCGGCGGTCAGACTCTTCCTGCACCTCAAGACCTGCAAACTTCAAAATGTTCCAGGAAATTCATATGTTCCTGAAGGTCAACCTATTTAGAATTAGTATCATCCTGAGTTTGAAAATGTTGTGATACACCAAGTTTCCACTTATCCTCAGCTCCCATCTACTACCTCTATGACACCACCTGATCCTAATGATCCTTATGCCTATGGCATGTCATAGAATATTCCACCTGCTCCACCATTTCCACCTCAGTATCCTGGTCAACCACCTATCAATACTGGGGGCACTCCAGTTCTTGCATTGATCCCACCCCTAGGGCCTGCACCTAATGGTAATCTACTATTGCCACCTAAAGGTAATATCCCTACATTTCAACAACCTCATGTTAATCCGCATCAAGCCACTGTGATGCAGGCACCACCACAACACACTGTTATTCCCTCACAAGCACCACCACAAAATGTTGTTGTTGCTACTATTTCATCTCAGCCACCCTATCAACAACCTCCACAAAAAAAATCACAATCTCACAACAAAATGTCACCATTCCACAACAAAATCTTTCAATTCTTCAACAACACACTACTGCTCCTACACAACCCCCACATCAAGTCACACAAACTACATTGTAGCCACCACAACCGGCCCATAATGCTTCTGCAATGGTCCCACAACAACAACAACCACCCCATCATACACATGTTCCCATGCAAACGCAACATAATCCTCTCATGCAATATCTTTACCACCCGTCTAGTACGTACATTTCTTATGCTTCTACATCTAATCCTAAGCAAAACATTCATGTGACCGCTCAAAACCCCCTCACAGACTCAACTACCTCCTTACACTAATCTTATGCAATTGCACACAAACCCATACCAACAACAATCTAATCCACAATAAACTCCATACATCATGCAACAACCCAATGTTGCATACAATTACTTGTCCTATCCATACTACACGCAACAATAACCTTCATATCAATAATGTGCTTCATCCACATCCTATGCGCAACAACAACCACCTTATCAACATGGTGCTCAATCCACCTCTTACTATCAACAACCGCCGCCTTACCAGCAAGGGGCCTCCACATCACCGTACTATAAAGCTACTATACAATACTAGCAAGGCACTCCATCTGCTTCGTACTATCAATAAAAGTCACCATACCAAAAAGTGGCTTCCACCTCTTACCATCAAAATCTGTCATAGCCACCTTATATCAATTCGCAATACGCTTACGCCAATCAATACTAGCAAGCACCTCCATACACACCTCAACCCGCTTATGATCCAACTACTTCAACACCATCTTCATCATATCAGTAGTATCCTTCATACAATCAACGTAGTTCATCCAATCTGACTCTTGTAGCACCTATCAATCAAGATCTAGAAGAAGTCAAAGTTGCATGAAAGGACTTATAAATAGGGACTGACAAACAATCGTTCAAGTTTGAGGACATTGGTCCCTACCCATTTGATCCTTCTGTTTCATTGGTTTCCTTCCCAAAACATTTTGAAATGCCAAAATTTGATAAATATAAAGGAACCAAAGACCCCAAGTCTCATCGTCAAGAGTTCTATGCCCATTGTCAAGAAGTCATGCATAATGACAATTATCTCATGAGATTGTTTCCTAGGAGCTTATAGGGAATAGCTCTTGATTGGTTTATGGGTCTTAAGAAAGGATCTATCAAGTCCTTTTCCTAGCTTTTAGAAGAGTTTTTCTCCCACTTCTCCTTCAATCTAGAGAAGGATATTGATACACTAGACCTCTTGGAGGAAAATTAGTGGGAGGGAGAAACCTTTGTGAGCTATCTTCAAAGATGGATATCCCTAGCCAGTTGCATGAAATCTCTGCTAAGGGAAAAGGACATGGTCACCCTATTCCTCAAAAATTTCCATCTGGATATTGCCCATAACTTCAGGCTCCACTAGGTCACGACCTTCCTTGAAATTGTGGTAAAAGGTCCTATTCTTGAGAGAGCCCTCATTTCCAAAGGTCTAGTAAAAATATTTAACTCTGATAGAGAGAAATCATTTGGAAACAAGCCTCTTTATTGGAACAAAAACAAAAATGCTATCAATGATAGTGTCATTGACACTGAACACAAGTGTCCAATGCTTCCCAGAAGCAACAATATCCTCCTCTTGAGCAACCAATGCCTGATGCTATATCGATTCCTCAAGGGGCACCTTTTCCATCCCAAAAATCCAATCAAAACAATCAAGGGGGTAACAAACAACAATTCACTCCATAGGAGAACCTCTATGTGTCATGTTTAATAGGCTTCTGCAAGATAATTACCCGATCACATATCTTGTAACCAAGCCACTTCATGAATCCAAGCACAAACAAAATTGGTTCAAAGAAAATGAATATTGTGAGTTCCACAAGATTAAAGGGAATACATTGAACAAGTTTCAAGGTCTGAAAATGTACATCTGGGATCTTATAGATTGGGGTGACATACATGTGGATGCCAACATGACACCCTCGTCTAATGCTCAGTTGTAGATATATCAGAATGCCTTCCCTAAACATAACTAAGGGCCTAATACGTCAAATTAAAACCCAGGGCCTAACAATAGTAATGATTAGAATAACAACACCAACAACATCAGTTATAAAAATGTTCCATTCAATTACCAAGGTATCGTCATGCATATTTAGCAAGTGGACCCACATGTATCTATGATTCACAATGTAAAAGGCAAGGATTCACAATGCACTGTCACCACCCATCGAATCCACATCACAGTACCTAGAGCCTCTGCATCCATTGAAATGCAGCTTGTGAGTTCTCAATACAACATTCTTGACCATTTGGGAAAGACTTTGACACAAATTTCCATTGTAGACTTGCTTAAGTCTTCTCCTGCACACCAAGAAATCCTAAATAAGGCCTTGCGAGACACCCAAGTTCCTAATGACATAGACCCTACACAATTTCAAGTATTGGTAGGGCACCTTTCCACCACCTATCAACTAGGATTTAGCCAAAATGACATGACCTGCATTAACTCTAATCATAACCATCTCCTCCATCTAGAGGTCCTGGTAAATTGTCATAAGGTAAAGAGGATCTTGGTAGATAATGGTTCTTCCCTGAACCTTTGTACATTGAAATTCATAAAAAAAATAGGATACACCCATGTTGATTTAAATAATCAAGTAATCACAATCAAGGCGTATGATAATGCAAAGCATGATTCTGAAGGAACAATATGTTTTTCGATCCAGGTTGGTCCAATTTTGCAATACACTACTTATCATGTCCTTGATCTAGAACTCCCCTATAACCTCCTCCTCATCCATCCATGGATTCATGCCATGCAAGCCATTCCATCCACATACCATCAATGTCTAAAATTCCCATTCAATGGGGTAGAAGATACCATATACGCGGATCCCCAACCATTTAAATATTGTCGCACATTAGAAGCTTCTTTTCCTCATTCCCACTATTATCCTAGAGTGGAAATGGGACTGCCACAGACATCATCATCCCAATCATCTACCACCACACTAGCCACCACTTCATCCACTCCATCATCCACATCTAATTCCACCATTACCAAGGTCCAGATCATTGACAAGGGTTGTTGTGAGTACAAAATGTGCACAACTTTGAACATGGCAACCATGCCACCCTTTCCACACACATACAGCCAACCCTCTCAGTATGTACTAAAGGAAGAAGAGAAGACCATCACCTTTAATGTTCCAAATGTGGGAACCAACACCTTTCACTATTTGGGGTTAAGGCAAGACACACCTGAAGATGACATCAGTTAATGGGTGTACCGTGAGGAACTAGACCCCTATCCTCCTTTGAAAGAATATTTTCAAGAGAACTATCCTTGGCCCTCTAAGTTTGCAAAGAAATACAATTATTAGGGGGGAGGCTTTGGTGCCAAAGAGCAAGGAAGGGAACACCATATCGAGGCTTCTATAAGACCAAGAAACTTAGGCTTCGGTCATGACACAAAACAAAAGGGACCTATAGAATCATCTAGTGCCTCTAATAATGTCAGTCAAAGCAACAGTCTACTTGAAGATATACCAGAGGAGGAATCCGTCATACACACATATGATGATGTGGATCACACTGACCTCTCTTCAATGTTCGACTACTTACACATCTACACCATTAGCCTATCCCTTAAACATCCTAAATTTATAGACTGAGACCTACATGGTAGCACCCCCATCATCACCTTTCCTACAATAGATCAATATGGACATCTTATGGGATTGGGGGAAGATGAACACCCTAACTACAAAAGTAAAAAGAAGCAAAATAAAAAAGGTCACCTAGTGAAAACCTCCCCAAGGTGCTTCTTGACCTAGAAAAAGTAAAAACAAAGGGTGTATTTGATGGCAAAAACCTTGATGAGGCACTAGAAGATGGGGATGTTCATCTTCCCCTTGTAGGAACTCAATTCTTTGAATGATCATCCATCTTGATAGAGGAAAATCAAGAGATAAATTTGGGAACTGAAGAGCATCCCAAAATCACTTATGTAGCCAAAGCACTATTAGAGAAAGAACATTCTACCATCACCAAGCTTCTCAAAGAAGGCATAGTCAATTTCACATAGACATATTCAGACATGCTATGCCTTGATCCTACTTTAGTGGTACATCACCTAGATGTACATTTTGATGTCAAAATTGTCAAGCAAAGGTTTAAAAAATGCACCCCGAAGTAGCTCTACTAGTTAAGAAAGAATTGGAGAAGCTATTGGAGGCTAGATTTATAAGGCCCATTAACTATTTGGAATGGATCTCAAACATAGTGCTAGTATCCAAACCAAACGACACTATTAGAGTATGTACAAACTTCCATGATCTCAACAAGGCCTGCCCCAAAGATGATTTTCCTTTGCCAAAAATCAACACGTTGGTTGACCTCACTGTGAGACGAGATGCTTTCCCTTATGGATGGATTCTCCAGATACAATTAGATCAAAATTGTACCTGAAGATCAACATAAAAAAACTTTGACCACACCATGTGGAACCTTCTATTATAATGTTATGCCCTTTGGCCTTAAAAACACGGGGGCAACCTACCAGCGAGCCATGACCGTTATCTTCCACAACCTCATCCACATCATAATGGAAGATTATGTTGATGATCTACTAGGAAAATCAAGAACAAGGAAAGAACATCATGTGGTACTCAAGAAGATCTTTGGGCATCAAGAGCAGTATAAGCTAAGGCCAAATCCCAAGAAATGTGTCTTTGGGGTCACATCCGGAAAACTATTGGGTTTCATTGTTTCCCATAGAGGTATAGAAGTCAATCCAATGAAAGTCAAGGCAATTATGGATATGCCTCCGCCATGCAATCTCAAACAATTAAGAAGCCTACAAGGTAAGCTACAATCCATCTGATGATTCATTTCTCAATTAGCCAACAAGTGTTAGTCATTCACTCATCTCCTAAAGAAGGATACCACTTTTAAGTGGAATCAACAGTGTCAACTCGACTTCAACCAAATCAACGAATATCTAGCTCACCCACCAATCCTTATGCCATCAATTCCTAGTAAGCCACTCCTATTGTATATGTCTGCTACTTCAATGGCATTGGGGGAATTACTGGCACAACACAATGAGTCATCAAAGGAAAGAGCAATCTATTACATTAGTCGAACCATGGTGGCTTATGAGCTCAACTATTCCCCAATGGAAAAATATTTCCTAGCAATGGTTTTTAGTTAGAAAAAACTTAGACTTTACATCTTTAGTAATCCTATAAAGCTCATCTCCAAGGTTGATCCACTTAAATTCCTATTATCTAGGACAATTCTAACTAGTCGCATGGCTAAGTGGATCATGATTTTGAGTGAATTTGATATAGAATATGTGGATCAAAAAGCTATTAAAGGAAAAGTGATAGATGATCAGTTGGCAGATGCTCTCTTGGTGGATGCCTATCCTTTGAAAACAAAATTTCCTAATGAAGGAGTCTTCGCAGTAATATAAGTGGCCACATGGACACTATACTTTGATGGGTCATACACACACAATGGATCAGGGGTAGGAATCTTTCTCATCACTCCCCAAGGAGATTATATAACAAAGTCATTTAGATTGGCCTTTTCGTGCACAAATAACATAGTTGAATATGAAGATCTTCTTACTGGCCTCAGAATTTCAATCTAATGGCATATTCCCCACTAAGAGTCTTTGGTGATTCTCAATTAATCATCAAATAGGTCAATGATGAGTTTCTCACAAAACATGATAAGCTGCTTCCCTATAAATGCATGGTAGATGACTTCAAGAAGTATTTCACTTCCATCTAGTTTGATCAGATTCCAAGAGTCCAAAACAAAGTAATGGATGTCATGGCTACCATTGGTTCCTTAATTGACATGCCCAAAGACAAAATAGAGTGTGAGTTCCTCATTGAACAACTCTTAATCCCAACATATGATATCCTAGAAAGTGAGATGGTGTGTGACATTGTAGGTCCCACATCCCCTTGCTACCATGATATCTACACCTACCTTCATGATGGCATCCTACCTCCTAATCTCACATGCAACCAATGTAAATATTTCATCCAACGAACATCCCATTACACCATTGTAGGTGATACTCTTTATCAAACTGGGTATGATGGAACCCTCCTCTAGTGTCTGAATGAGACTGAATCCCATACTACGTTAACAGAGGTACATAGTGGTGTATGTGGGGCCACCTCCAATGGCATGGCCCTAGCTAAGAGAATTTTCTGAGCAAGATATTACTGGCCAACATTAGAAAATGATTCTTGTGAGTTCATCAAGAAGTGCTTATCCTATCAACAACACACTAATCTAATACATGCTCTAGCACAGGATCTCCAACCTCGTGTAGCACCATGACCCTTCTCTTAGTGGGGTTTCAACCGAATCAACAAGATATATCCCCCATCCTCCAATGGCCATACCTTCATCATTACTGCAATTGATTACTTCACCAAGTGGGTGGAAGAAATGCCACTCTCATACATCTTAGGTACTCAGATTTCCAAATTTATCCTCTTTCAAATTCTCTGCAGATATGGAATACCATCAACCATAACTTTTGATAATGGAAATCCTTTCAAGAACCAAGCTATGAAACACCTTTGTGACACCTTCCATATCCAACATTGTTGGTCTATGCCTTATTACCCTTAGGGTAATGGTAAGACAAAAGTCACCAATAGAAGCCTCATCAAAATCCTTAAAAAGGTGGTCAACAATACTAGTCGAGATTGGCACCTTCACATCCATCCTACCCTTTGGGAATATCACACTTCCATATGCACCCCTACCAGAACTACTTCGTATTCCATCATCTATGGTGTCAAAGCCATCTTGCCAATTGAGGTAGAAATCCCATCATTGAGAATCTCCTTGAAGAATCTTATCAACAATGAAGACGCTCGAATTTGCAAGACTTAGCTAGCTCAAACTCCTAGATGAAAGATGGATCAAAGCATATAAGCACATTCAAGCCTATAAAAATTATCTAAAAAGAAGCTACAACTAGAAGGTTCATCCTTGCTAGTTCAACGTTGGTGATTTAGTCCTCAAGGAGAATTAGTGCACTCAATAGGACTGAGAAAAGAAGGGAAAATTTGAAGCAAATTGGCTTGGTCCTTATGTCATCACCACCAAATATGGATCAGGGGCCTACAAGCTTGCTATACCTAAGGATAACCCCTAGAGGAGCCCATTAACATCCTTAACCTAAAAAGGTTCTACACTTGAATCAGCTGGGGTATCCTATCCTGCAAAAATCCAAAAAATATTTAAAAAAAGTAAAAAAATAAAAAAAATCCAAAAATAGTAAAGAGAAATAATTTGTCCGATGGTGAAAACCACCCTTGGTGGTGCCTTGGATAAGTATGTATGGTGAAAACCTAGTCACATGCACCATTCATAAAGGGCTTAATCATTATCTACCTCACGTCCTAGTTACTTTATGCTTCCATCCATTCTGATCTCATATCCTACCATCTCGTTGATCCTCTCCTTTCATCCGCATCCATTATCTAGTCGCTTGGTATATTTTGTTTGAGCATTGGATGATCTTCATCTGCTATCCATCATTTTGAGATTTTATACTAATCTGAGCTTGTGTTGCTAGTCTTGTCGACTTTTTAGTCCTTCATCGTGTTGGTCTTCATTTAGATCCCATTGTATCTCATCGGTCCTTTTGGTCTTTGTCGAACTACATTGCCCCTACGCTTTCACATAGGTAAGGTTGATCATTTTTTCTACCCCTGGGGTACTTTTCCCATCTTGTTCTAGTCATCCATTGTGGTCTCCATTGTCCCCTATGCACTCTTATCCCTAGTCCATTTTTGTCCTTGTCAAACTACGTTGCCCTTGTGATTTCACTTAGGCAAGGCTAATCAATTGATCTGCCCTAAAGGAACTTTTTCCATCCTATTCTCGTCTCCATTGTCCCCTTTGCGCTCTTATCCTTGGTTTGTCTTTGTCCTTGTCAAACTATGTTTCCCCTACATTTTCATGTAGGAAAGGTTGATCATTTGATCTTCCCCCAAGGCATTTTTTCCATCTTGTGCTGGTCATCCATTGTGGTCTCCATTATCCCCTTTGTGCTCTTATCCTTGGTTCGTCTTTGTCCTTATCGAACTACGTTTCCCCTACACTTTCACATAGGCAAGGCAGATCATTTGATCTACCTCAGGGCACTTTTTCCATCCTGTTCTAGTCATCCACTGTGTTCTCCATTGTCCCCTTTGTGCTCTTATCCCTGGCCTATCTTTTCCCTTTTCAAACTATGTTTCCCCCATGCTTTCACATAGGAAAGGTCGATCTTTTGATCCACCCTTGGGTCTTTGCTTTGATTATCTTTTCTTTGTTGTCCTTTTCCATCACTCATCTCCATTTTTCATCTTTTCGATTTTATCCATGGTCTTTTCTTGAACTATGATGGCTCTACGCTTTCACATAGGCAAGGGTAATCTTTGATCGGCCCCCAAGCCCCTAGGTCATTAGGGTGTGTCAATCTTGTGTCTTGTGTCTCGTGTCATGTCATCAAGTATATCCTTATCTAGCTAGTTCTTCACAAATGAGATCCACTCGTATCATTAGATTCAATTGGTTTCAAAATTTCTTGTGTCATTTATCAATATTTTAGTTTAGTATCCATCTTTGGTCTCAATAGGATGCATCCTTCCTAACAGACCTCATCAACCCCATCCATCCTCTTGATCCTATGGAAAAGGAAATTTTGAAATTGATTGTGATCTTATGATACTTTTGGTTTTTGTTTATCATTTGATCTCCCTATCATCACTTGTCAAAGCCACCATCATATATCATATTATGGTGTGTTTTTACTGGTAAACATAGGGGCATATCTTGATTTTTTTGTTTTGTTGTGTTCTTGGTTGTCCCACCTAGTACCCACCAAGATCCCAGAGGTCTTGTGTTACACTGGGGCATCCTTTTGTGCTTTTGGTTATCACTATGCCTAGATTGACCAAGGTCTTCATTACTTTGGGTTGTTGGGATAACCTTCTTGTTTGTTGTGTTTGTTTTACGTATTTGACACTAATTCACCTTGCTTTACATACCTTGGCACCTAGTGTCTTATGCTATAGCAAAAATCAGTGCTCCAAAAATGGAAAATTGCATTAGGCTTGCATTTCATGATCAATTCCATTGCATTGCATTCTTATGTAACCTATGACCTATGATTGTTGGTTGTGCAAACATTCCCCTTCCATTTCTCACTCTTCTTAGGATACCTATAGTTCTTGACAAGTGCAATTTCACACCCATCTTCCCTCAATTTTGTAATGATTGTAGGGAAAGTACTTTCCATTAAACCAACAATACACCTACCATCTACCTTCATTACTTTGCAAGTCCTTATTGGAACTTATATTCATGTTGCATTGCATTTCATTTTAGGCCATCACACTCGCCTATCACACATCTTTATTTTGTATAAGCTAAAGCAAGCATGATCACAAATAGAGTCCATCTACTGTCCACATTGCATTTCATCTATCCATTAGTATTTGTAAGGAATTTAATCACATTTCCTCTCACATTATAGGTTCATTTCCTTTCATTTCATGTGCATTACTATCTCATATTTAACTTCCATTGTTTAGATTAATTATATTTTCTTATTCTAAACATTGTAGATTCATTGCATTAATCATTCATTTCCATATTAGACCATATCATTAGCTCATTGCATACATCACCACCTGCATCACAAATTGTTAGAACCATATCCATAGCATATAAAGTCATAAATCAATCATCACATCCTACATCATACATGTTAGTCATCATATATATCATACATCTCATTCATATAGACATCAACATACATCATCATAAACATATACATTTATCACATCATCATGATCATCTAGCATAAAAGCATAAACACATACATATGCATAAATAGAATCATCCATCATATGAACATCATATAGTGTTAATAAAGGTTGTCACATATCATATATAAAAATCAAAATATAATCTCCATCACATACTTCATAATAATTTCCATCATAGAATCAAAATTTATGTCCATCATATCCATCACAAAATAAAGTACAAGTACAAGGCTCTGAATCAACTCTAGTCTCTCTTGATCTGTACTGTATACCCATCCTACATCTGTCAAAACCTAGTATCCTGTCACTTGTCCTCTATCATCTCTACTATGAGATGCCCACATCTAACCTCTATGGAGAGTTGGGCACTGACCCTTTGCACAAAGGAGTCACTTGATAGTCACTGTACCTTTGGGTACATGTCCCTAGTGACTGGGATGGTGTGGGAATTTGAGGCACCTATTAGACATAGTGAGCTATGTGTTGTGCCAGATCTAGAACTACCTATTGATAAGCACACATCCAGTAGGTTTCCTCCCTCATATACTCATCTCTCTCTATATCTTGATACCTAGCTGCATTATGCTTATGTCTATATCTGTCTCGATCCTCACAGATGGATCTCTACTCCTATGCCCATACATCATATGCCAACCTCAGTCGATCTATCTCTGCCCCCATATGTGACCCCTATTCGGTGGTCATGTCCCTCTCAGTCTACATAGCCTATATTTGTGCCTGTAATCTCTACACATCTACCCCTTCTTTGCCACCCTCACCCTATGCTTCCTGTTCCTGAGCTTGTGCTGCATTCCTCTCTCTTTGCAATATATTCCCAACCCACTGTCACATCCCTCTCACTTTGCAGCATTTGTACCTATCTCTGTGATGAATCCCTCTCACTCTGTAGGGTCTACACATGTGCCCGTGTTGCACCCCTCTCCC
>VDFB02000015.1:434218372-434241222 GCA_007258455.2 Sequoia sempervirens | reverse complement strand
CCAATTGGCACATCTGGTGATATTCCAAAAATTGTTACAATAGCCATCACCTTGGAGAATATTCTTGTTCATCATGTCAGCTAAGAAAAGTTGATGCAACAACAAAAAACCACAAGAAATCCGCACCGAGAATTCCATCAAAGCAAAACTAGAAACCATTATAACCACAATATCTGATTTACCACCTGTTAGTAGTCCATTCCTTTTACTCTTCCTCAGTCAAATATTTAGTTACCCACTTTTGGTATTCTTCATCAGTCGGCTAATCACCTCATTCACCTTGGTATTATAAGGTGTGTATTTTACTGCTACTTGATTTGCATCTCTTTCAAAAGCTTCCAAAAATGAGCAGGTACTAATGATTTTATCCATACAATTCACCAACAAGTCATAATATGACTCATCACAAATTAATTTAATTTGATCATTGATGACTTCACTTGCTTGATCCTGCCACTGCTGGAGTGGCCTGATTTTCCCCTACTCATCAATTATAGTTGGTAACAATGTGTTACCCCAATCAATAAAATTCTTCACCAATTCCCTAATCTTCCTACTCAAATCATCTGGTAGGGTCTGAAAACCTTGCAATGATTTAACCAACACTTGAGTAGGATTTAATGATTGAGGCCTATTATTTGTATCAAACCTTGAAGCCTTATACATGACATCCACATCATTGGCCCTAAGGATCCAATTTTCAATCAACGGTATCACTACTTCTTGATCCCTATCAATATTCTTTATTGCATCTAACAATAAAGAATATAAAGAATGTATAGATAGAAATTTACTATCAACCTTTTCATTTAAATGCCTCAAGACAATAGTAACAATCTCCTTTTTCTTTGAAAGAGATCCTTCCTCACTTACCTTCAATGATGTCTGCAATTCATCAATTCTTTGCAAGAGCTACTTCTTTGTAGGATCAACAAAGCACTCTATTTCTTCATCAATTTTTTCTAAAGGAGGGGTGAGAGAAAGATTCTGACTGGGAGACCCTGGGGTGGAAACAATTAGAGAAGCAAGAGGCACTGACCCTACTATGGAAGGTAATGTACTGGTCCCTGGAGCACTTGATGTCTCCCCAATCTGTTTATACCTAAACCTTTCCACCTTAGTCTGCAACTCAACATTCCTCTATTGCATCTTGTTGTATTCCTTAATCAAAAGGTTATACTTCTCCATTAGGCTCTTCTTTTCAGCCTCCTCCCTTTCAGTAGTCTTTTGGGCCAATTTGGCCACATTCATAGTCAAATTAGTGGCCTCAATGGTTGAGGTCTCTGAAGCTCTCTTTATTATTAATCCTCCTCTGAAACTTGGATTAATATCCATAACATTTGGCTTTCTTCCTTGAGGGGCCAATACCCAAATTACCAAAGTTTCATATTCCTCATTGAAGGAAGAATATTGCAATGCTGCCTTGACTTCTTCTTCAGAGTCTTGCAAAGGATGCTTGAACTTTAAAATAGCATTAAATGCTACAACATCTACAATGTCCCATTCAGGCAGAATCAACACACCAGCCTAACTCACTAGTCTTCTTCCCTCTTCAGGAGTGATGTTCTCAAATTCCTCCATTAATTCAGCTTTTACCTCCCCATCATTATCCTGGTCTGACCTATCAAGCCTTAGTTCTCTTCTCTTCTTACATTTCTCTTGATATTCTTCAAATTTCATCCTCCGTACCAATTGCAATAATAGAGGAGTTTTTACAAATGTATTGTCATCTAGAAAATCCTTACATGCTTCCATTTTTGCATCTTGTACACTTTTTCCTTTCATATCTAAATCAAATAGAACCAATTTAGCTGGCCTAGGAGGGGAAGGCATACCAACCTACATGTCCTGATCAATAACAATAATTTCATCCATCATATCCTCCTGTGGTTGATCAATTCTTTGTCTTTTAGGGCTTCGCTCGGATGGTGGTGATGAGGGACTATCTTCTGGTGATGATTCTAAATCAATGATTTTAATTGCCCTAGGCACTTCGAATTTTGGACTTGGTTGTGAAGGCAACTTCATTATTTGCTTTCCTTTTCTGTCCACTTCCTCTTCATCACTATTATCATCCTTTTTCCTCCTATAAGTAGGCCACCTTTTTGTAGGCTGGTATGATGGCCTTGTTTCAATGGGCCTGGCACCTTGTTCCTGTACACCCATACTCAGTTCTAAATTTATCTTTTTGGTCCTCAATGTGCCCATAATTTCCTTGAAGTTCTCCATTAGAAAGTTAATCTTCTTATAGTATGGATTGAACTCCAACAATGGACCATACTTTGGATTCATCTTATGCACAATATCTAATAGCTTATCATAAGCTATCCATTTCTCCTTGTTCAACTCCTGCCTATTTAGATTAAATTCATTTCTGATCAAATCCTTAGGAAAGTTGAACTCATGCACAAATTTTCTAGCCTTTATTCTTTGTCTGAAAAGGGAAAATAAACCCTCAGGATCATGCTACCGCTTTGGACCACACCTCAAATGGTAATCATCAAAGAATTTCTCAAAATGCACCTAGCCTCCTTTTGAAAAGGAAAAATCAAACACCACTGTATAATCAGGGAAAAATGTTCCCTTACCCCCCCCTGTGAGGTTGTCCTCATGGATACAACCTATTTGCCACATAATTTCTACAAACCCCACTCTTGGTGGCACATTGTATGGCAGTATATGGGGGGTTCCTTGAAAATCATATACTCTCAAAACAATGTTGACTGGGTATGGGATAATGTCACCCCAGTTATGCCAAACTTTCAATTCTGGCTTCCTCCCTTTTGGCCTGAGGAAATCATGCAATTCCTTAGGGATCGTGGGTACATTCACCATCAATCTAGCTCTCAATCTAGAATCAAAGAAATTATCAAATTGCACATAACTAGTGCTTTCCTTATTGCAAGATAAATCTGCAACCCATAATTTTACTGGCAATCTTTCTCCATCAACCGATTTCCTTAATTCTATCTTTTCAGAGAAAAAGTCAACATTCTTGAACAAGAACATATGCATTAGCATAGAATACTAGAAGAATTGAGTGTTGGTATCATTTTTTTGCAACTTTGACAACCCTTCATATATCTTCTCAGCCAAGAAAGAAGCAAAGTCATATGTCATAGAGAAGTTAGGGTGTTGTATTTGCACCCCCATGAACATGTATGCAATAGGCATCACCGCACTAGGACTGAAACCCAAAATCTGACACAATGAATAGAAAGTGGCCAAGAAATTATTTTCAAAATAGTTTAATCCGAAAGGTTCTTGGTCACTAGGGTTGATATGAAATCATGAACCTCTTGCCCTGGCTAGATGAGGTGGAAGCAACTTAGCTCTAAAAAGAGACTTCAACTTTGCATATTCCTGCTTCATTTCTTCAAGATTGATAGGAACCAAGTCTTCACTCGGTTCACTCAAGTAAAAAATCTGCTAGACCTCTTCTCTATTAATGCTCAACAAAACCTTTCCATCTTTATCCCTGATCACTCGTGTGATAGGGTCATATCTTGCAGCCACTACCCTAAGTAAGTCTATGTCAGGGAACACGTTTGGGACCACCAGCTTTCCCAAACCATACATCCATCCATTTGAAAAGGGGTGAGGCAAATTCCTCTGTCCATACCATAATCTGAATATTTTCAAGCTTGTGAGAGGAACCCTAGCATCGACAATGTTAGAGAAATTATATACTAACCCTTCCCCCAAGATTTTTCCTCGCATTAGAACCAATCCCTTCTTCCTATCATTCATTGATCAGGGAAATTGATCCAGGAAATCATCTTACAGGTTTCTTTTTAAATAGTCAACTTGGCCAGAATGTTGCTTTGGCAGTGCCATCTTGGACAAACTAGGGTCTTTTTACAATTTCACACTTCGAATAGCTAGGACTAACTAGAGATAGGAAATTACAGAACAAAACACTGCAATTTGTCACAACTATAATTAAAGTATAGCCCTAACATGTTTATTAACAAGCTTAATGACAAGCACAACAAATCTTTTCCTAAATTAAAGTGCAGAATGATCGGGAAGTACAAAAATTAACTCACGACTTTGTTTGCAAAAGTCCCAAATTTTGGCTAGGAAGCTCTAAAACTGCTCCGCAAAATACTTGAATTCTTTGTGATACAAATAAAATAGGAGAATTGATTTTATCTTGATCAAATCATGCTAGCAAATGTCTCATCCGCCATTAAAGCTCACTTGTGCACTGCAAGAATGACTCCAACCATATTATATGCAGATTTAAATTTTAGCCGTCCATGTGGTAGTCACCCGCGATATCGCAATCAGTAAAGATCCTACAACTCTATATCACGCATTGGTGGGAAACTGTAGATCTTGAGCATTTGTGATCTTGTTCCTTCAACACAGTCGCCAGCCTTATTATTAACTGTCGAGCAACTTTTCCATCAAGATTATAACATATCCATTGATTTAAAACATGTGCACCTCAAGAACACTTTAGTAACCCGCCTTTTAATGTATTAAGGCTGGATTAATTTACCACATTATTTCCTTCATTCCTTCGGCTTCATCAGATGAGACACATGGTGTCTGCCCATGATATCGTGATCAGTAAAAACCTTGCAACTTTGGATCACGCAATGGCGGGAAACCGTTAAGATCTTATTACAATAGATCGACAATCAACCAAACTTATCACCTTCAACCTCACCAGATAGGACACATGGCACCCGCCTGTGATATTGTGATCAACCAAAGCAGTGTGGTAGGGTCATCGCGGGATGGCGGGGAGCGGCAGAGATCAAATGATAGTTGATCAATGGTCACGCAAACTTCATCCTTCTGCAAAATAAAAAATTTATTAAAAGGACAAGGGGACATCACTAGCTGGATGGTAAACAATGAAATAAGTTGTTTTTAAATGATGAAACATGGGGCCAACCAAGACTTAGGAAAATAAAACCCTGTAGAGGAAATAAAATATTAAAACAAAGGGACTCAACCTAGATAGAATGATAGGACATAAGTCATTTTAAAACCCCTCAAAAAGTAACATCGAAATAGATCCCAACCAAGGTGTAAAATAAACACAAGGGTTTTATATGAAAATAAAGCTAAAACCACCAACCCAAGGAAAATTCTGACACCATGAAAGACTAGAAACACTAGGCAGGGTAGGAATGGAACATAAGGAGCAAAAATATAAAGTTCCATCAAAGGGGAGAGAGATAGAGAGATACCTGAGAGAGGGAGAGGGGATAGGAGGGAGAGTCTTGAGAGAGAGAGGGAGAGTGGGAGATAGATAGAGGGTAGAGGGATTTAAGGGTTAAGGGTAGGTGGAGAGACTTAGGTGAGGAGAGAGAGAGGGAGAGATGCTGGGAGAGAGAGATAGAGGGTTGAGGGGTTTAAGGAGTTAAGGGTTTAAGGTTTAGGGTTAAGGGTAGAGGGGAGAGAGATAGAGAGTGAGTGAGAGAGAGAGACACGAGATAGGGAGAGGGTAGGAGGAGAGACTTGAGAGGGGTAAGAGGTTTAAGGATTTGGGGTTTAGGGTTATGGGTAGAGGGGAGAGAGAGAGAGGGATTCAATGAGAGAGAGAGGGAGGGAGTGGGAGAGAGGTAGAGAGTACATAGAGGGTTAAGGGTAGAGGGTAGAGGGTTTAAGGGTTAAGGGTTTAGGGTTAAGGGGAGAGAGATGGATGGAGTGAGTAAGTGAGAGAGAGACCTAAGAGAGGGAGAGGGGGTAGGATACTGAAGATACTTGAGAGAGAGAGAGGGAGGGAGTGGGAGAGAGATAGAGGGAGGGAGGGTTAAGGGTAGAGGGTAGATGGTACATGGTTTAAGGGTTTAGGGTTAAGGGTGGAGGGGAGAGAGATAGAGGGAGTGAGTGAGTGAGAGAAAGACCTGAGAGAGGGAGAAGGGTTATTTTGCATATATTAATAAATAATATATATATGCTAGTAGCATTTGCAACACGACATGAAAGCCAAGATTATAATTACTTTTAGTTATAGAATTAAGGTTAGGGTTAGATATATATTTAGTTAGGGTTGGGTTAAAAATAATGTCAGTGTTAGTTTTACAATTAAGTTTAGGGTTAGAGTTAGAGTGAGAATTATTGTTGAGATTGAATGATAACCCTAATCTAACCTTAACCTTAAACCTAATTGAACCCTAACCCTATTTGTAATTGAACTTTAACTCTAACCCCAACCCTAACCCTATCATTGAACCCAAGCTTTATCCTAGAACCCCAACTCTAATTAAATGGTAAACCTAACCTAACCTTAACCCTAATGCTAATCCCAACCCTAAGTCTATCTATAATTATAATCTTAATTATAATTCTAACCCTAACCATAATTCTAATGCTATTCATAATCCTTAGTTTAACACTAACCATAGTTCTCATGACAACCTTAGCTCTAATTATAACCCTAATCAAACCCCGACCTTAACCTTAACCCTAACCTTGAGCTTAATTAAACCCTAACCTTAACCTTAAGCCCGAGCTTAATTAAATCAAAATCTTAGCTCTAACCCCAAACTCATATATGTGAGATAATTATAATTTACCAAAACCCTAACCATAATTGAATCATAACCCTAATTGAAATATAATCGTACCTTTAAATGAACCCTAACCCTAATTGAATCGTAATTTTAACCCTAAGCCTAATTGAACCCTATTTTTAACTCTAAGACTAATTAAACACTATTTATAACCCTAACCCTAAGCCCATCTAAATCCTAGCCCTAATTTATCCCTAACCCAAATTGAATCATATTTAAACCCTGTAGACACGCAAAATATACTGATTGACATTGTGCACTTGATCTGATTAACTAACATTGTTTCGTCTTGAATCACCTCTTTAGCTTATCATCACTATTCGTCCCTTTATTAAATAAATAATCATTTATCTAATTAAGTCATCATCTATTGTTAATTAAATAAATCAATTTTATTTAATTAATTTTGTAATCCCCCTCTTAATTAAATAATACATTTTATTTAATTATATCTCTAAGTCATTCTATTAAATTAAATCAATCTTTATCCAACATCATCCCTCTTTAGTTAAATAAATCAAAATATTTATTTAATTAAATCTAAATCATTATTCATCTCTTTTTGATTTAAATTAATCCAAAAATCTAAGTCAAAAGTCAAAATCAGCTAATCTCCTTTAAATTAATCAAATCTTGATTAATTTAATCCCAATCACTCAAATCCTCTAGATTTTGCAACTTGCACATGAAAATCAATTTAATTGATTTATAAATCATCTATTTTCATTCAAAAAGGCATCCAAGTGAGAATATTCCTCAAATTTGAAATCCCCCCCCGGCAAAAAGGACTTGTCCCTTTCAACAAAGAATTTAAAATCTCTTACATGTCCTTTTGTTGAGCCATGTGCATGTGCTCATTCTTCAAGCCATATTTTGAATTTGAATCTCCCCCATCTTTGCACATTTTTCAAAATGTGCTCATTCCTCAACCATTCACATGATGACATGTGGCTTCTTCTCATTTGTTGAAAATTAATCCCACATTGCTCTATTTTGATCATTCATCCATCTTCTCATTCTATAAATGAAGAGCTCATCTCCTCATTTCATCATCCACAATTTGAGTAAACTTACTCTACTCAAATACATCTTCAAGCATTTGCAAGATTCATCCATAGCTAGGTTATGCAGGTTTTTCACCATGGAGCACATTTGAATCTTCACAAAGTGGATCAATCTCTTCAACACATCAAGCTTGCATCATTGGAGTTGGGAAAGGGCCAATTTTCATATCAAATTGTTACCAATTCCCCCATGGGATCAAGAGTTTGCATTGCTTTCAATAGGATTTAATCTACTTTCTTATCCTTTCATTATTTTCTTCTCTTCATTCCTATTTTGAGTTTTGTTAATGGATTTCATGGGGAATCCTTGTTCTTACTTGCATTTGATCTCCTAATGTATTCATTTGTTGTGTTTTTCAAGTATTTGGATTAGGGATTCTTCATTTGGCGCTAGAAGGAGGGCAATGGATTACAAATCTAACACGTTTTCTTAAAATTTTCATCGTTTTAGCGCTTATTTTCATTGTTTTAGCACTATCGCAGGTTCTTTTAGCGCTTATTCACACTGTTTTAGCACTCTTTAAGATCTTTTAGCGCTTATTTTAACTATTTTCGTAGCGCTATTTAATGTTTTTGTAGCGCTCTTTAATGTTTTCATAGCACTCTTTAAAGTTTTTGTAGTGCTCTTTAATGTTTTCGTAGCGCTCTTTAAAGTTTTCATAGCGCTCTTTAATGTTTTCGTGGCGCTCTTTAAAGTTTTCATAGCGCTCTTTAGTGTTTTTGTAGCTCTCTTTAAAGTTTTCGAAGCGCTCTTTAATGTTTTCGTAGTGCTCTTTAATGTTTTCTTGGTGCCCATGAAGTTTTAGCGCATATGATCACTATCTTAGCGCTTTTTAGAGTCAGTTTTAAAATGACCATATCTTGGTCATACGAAGGTCTTTTTTGATGCTTTTTTTTTTTAAATAAGGTAGAATTTCGTAAGCTATCCAATAATATGGGTGTTTATTACTTATTAATGAGTTAAAATTTTCAAATTTGCATCTAAATTCAAAACACATGATAACTTGGCTAAATTTTAGGGTGTTTTGGTTAATGATTCATGTAACCCCTATATCCTTTTGTTTTTTGATCTCATCTAATGTTTTGATCACTTTTTCAGGTTGGAAATCAAAATCAAAAGAAAGAGAAGCATGAGAGGATATTTTGTTCAATCAAAGTGTTTTTAAACACTTTAGTGTTTGTTTAGCACTTCTCTAAGAATTTGTTACCTTCTCCTTCTTAGGACACTAAGTTTTTGTTTGAGCTTAAAAAGAACCTTTTCCATTTCTTACCTTTTCCATTTCTTACAAAGGATAAAATGAACTTTAGGATCACAACTTACTAGATTTGGTTTATTGGATTAACAATTGAACAAGGCAATTTCTCACACTTCATTTGGTGCTCTAAAAGGAACTCACATTGTGCTTTGAGGGTTTAAAAAGAACAAGTGTAGTTGTGTTTTTCGTGAGGGCTTACTTAGACTAAAGCCATTGGAAAAGGACATATGCGCTTCTCTCATGCTTTATAGCTATCTTGAGAATCAAAAGGCCTTTTCCATGACTTTGGGTTAAGACAAAGCAATCACCTCCACACTTCAATTTGGGCTTAAAAATGAACAAAATCTTGTGCGAGTGTGAGTGGGGGGCTTTGTTGCATACATTCTCTCTCCTTGTTGCCAACAAGGATTGATTGAGTTACAAATATTGTGCCTCATTCGCTATTGTTTATCCTAGAGGGCCTGCCTTGGGAAAAAAAGTACTCACCTAAGGGAATGACTCAACTAGTAACACTCTAAAGCCAAGAGTATTTTCCAACTGGTATATAAATGTGGATATTGGAGTAAACACCAATATCACGCGGTTGATTCCAACAAGATGGATCCGAAAGGGGACTCTTGCCGTATGGGTCAATTCCTATGAATGGAAAAGCCCTTACTAAAACCCATGTGCTAGAATTTTCCAAAATCCTTTTATCTATTTGTTGGTGCAAGAACGGTCGTTCTGAAGCCGCCCCACACTTTTACGGTCTTTTAGTAGAAATGGAAAACATACCATGGGAGTTTCATGGTTGTTGATGCTTGGCTACCCTGTATAAGTGAGTGTCGTGGAGGGGAGCCAGTGGGGTCAAGCATCTAACCATTTGCTCGAGATAAGCGTAGCTTGACTTGTCCAAGTGGGAATCCAACAAATATTGTCTTACACATCGATAGGATTGTACTTATTCTTGGGTTACAAAATACATTGCTTGATCAAAAACATCTCAAAAACAAACACTTAACACTATCCAAACTTCAAACCCTTTTGAGGACAAATACAATTGACTCAATCCATATGTTATTGATTTCCCTTGGGATTCACGTCCTTAGAGGTTTCTAAGCATTGGATTATATCTCAATTTGTTTTCTTAAGTCAACACTAGGAAAACCCTTCCCTTAAGTTCATTAAATTTACACATAACATATCTTGTGGGGTTTGACAAAATTAAGACATTGGACATCTTAGTTTGAAAACCTAATTGAAGAAAGTGTTTTTGGTAAAATAAAGACATTAAGCAAAGCAAAACAAAATGAACTTTCATATGTGATTTAAAACTTACAACCCCAAAACAAAAAAATCATTGGTTGGAAATCCAAAAATGAATGTTCAAATGAAATCATGTCTTGGTTACAAAGGTCCTTAGGAAGCATTTGCATGCTCTTCAATACCTAGGTCTAAGCAAAAAAAGTGTACCTTTTTGGGTTCTTCTTAGGATCAAAACATATCAAAATCTCTTTTTCATCCATCCTCCAAAACATCAAAACAATTTCCATCTCATCATCACCTTTTGGAAAAATCTTGAAATCATCCTTGATACTAGGCTTTATGGAAAAATCAAAATCATCAATATCCTTGAGACAAAATCCTTGAAAACATTAGCAAAAACATCTTTGGCTAGGTATGTGTAGATGCATCCTTTTGCATATACTTAGTCAAAGTTATCAAAATCATCTTGTCTAGCTTAGTGTATGTAGATGAATCCTTCTTCATATGCTTAGTGAAATAATCATCTTGTTTGAATAGGTGTGGATAGATGCATCCTTCTCCTTAGACATATTCAAAATATCATCCTTTGGACAAAGCTATCCCTTAGATCATCATCCAACATCTTAGGGTCTTTTTGTTAAAAAAAAATCCAAATAAAAAAAACCAAATAAAAAATCAAGGACAAAATCTCAAAATCTCAAAATCCAAAATCAAGAATCCAAAGTCCTAAAAAGCTTAGTGTCTCATTCAAAATTTATCAAAAGCTGAAACATCCATATCATCCATCCCTAAAACATCATTATCATCACCTTTGATCCTCAAAGCATCCTAAGACTTTATACTTTGGGACATAAAATAACAATCGATCCAAGGAATCAAGAGATTCATCTCCCATATTTTCAAAGGTTGATCCTTGTTTTATGGTTCAAACTAGATCTCAATACAAGAAGAGTATGGAAGCCAACAAAGAAACACCCGCTTCAAGCGATCTTAGCCAAACAAATGCAAAAATGAATCCAGTTGAATCAAGCAATCCATTGATCCTCTCATCATCCCAAAATCCACAAGAAGAAAATCAAGGGGAGGACCTTACCTTTGGAATGTCTCGTGAGGAAATGACAGAAATGCTCCAAAACCTAGACAATCATAGAATCATCAACATTATGATGAGACTTAACCCTTCATTGTACATGCTTGAACTAGAAAAACAAGGGGCCAAGTTGCCTTTGGATTTTGATGTGAGTACTATAGTGGATACATCATTTCCTCTGATCTCATCCACCATTCCCATTTCATCTACACCCCCATCTCAAAACATCACCCAAAACATCCCGCAAATCATAACATTGTTTGCTCCAACACAACCCAATGCCAACAAGGAAAACACATTCCTTAATGCTCTTCAATCACATCCCCTTGTTAATAATCAAAACTTGGATGCAAGCACCACCTTGGAACAAAACATACTCAACAACCCATTACACAAAAATGTTCCTCTCACTTTACATTATTACCCATCATCAACATCTTTTCATGGAGCACCACAAACACCTCTTCTCACAAATTCACAAGAAGAGGGAGATACGTTCGGGCTAGGAGGCTTACTCAACACCACGACATTTTCACAACTCACTCCTCTCACATTTCCACCTCTTCCACCATTTCCATTATCATCCACACCACTCCTTGGTTTAGGGCTTTCTCCCCTACCAAATATCAATCAAACCTATATCCCAACCATCAATAAAAGCATTGCACCAAACACAAAATTTTTCATTGATACCGCAACAACAAATGACAAATACACAAGCAATGACAACACCATTAAACACACCCCTAACATCACAAAGCATGGTCTCTCAAAGACCAACCACATCAATACCACTATCAAACACCTAAAACATCAACACAACATCATCATCTACCACTATTCCAAATCCACCACCACCTCCACCACCACCAACGTTCACCACATCAAACCAATACGACGCATCATTGCAAGCATCTTTCCAAAGAGGATACCAACAAGTTCAAAAACAAAAAGCTATACAACAAGCTACTCAAGTCACACAAAAATCCGCTCGAGCTGCAAAAGATGCATTACAAGCTCAAGCTTTACTAAAACAACAACAACAACAACAACAAGCCGCTCAAGTTGCCCAAGCTACGCAAGCATTACAAGCACAAAGGGTCACTCAAGCACAACTATTATTGCAGCAACAAGCTACACAAGCACAAGCAGCACAAGCACAACTTCTTGAACAACCAGCACAATTGCAAGTGTACCAACAAGCATTAAAACAATATCAAGAACAACAAGAAGTCGCAGAACTGGTAGCCCAACAACGAGCATTGTGGGAACAACAGCAAGCACAACAACAAGCACAAACACAAGCACAAATCTTAGCGCATCAACAACAAGATCAACAACAAGCTTTGTTCATACAAAAGCAAGTAGAAGCCTACTTCGCCCGCCAGAACATATCGATACCATCAAACAACACACCAACCAACCCATCCATTCAACCAATGATTCAAACACCCCAAAACACTTTCATCCCACCCCCTGATATGTAGAATGATGTGACAACACAACTCAGGTTGCTCTCGCAACAAGTGCTTGATCTTCAATCAGGGCGAACAACCAAAACATCAAGTAACTTGTGTCCTTATCCATTTGATAGGAGCTTAGAAATGAAACCATTCCCTAAGGGATTTGAAATCCCAAAATTTGACAAATATCGAGGGATGGGAAACCCTGAAGATCACATTAGGGAATTTCAGGTTCATTGCATGGAAGTTGCATATGACGATACTTATTTGATGTGGCTATTTCCTAGAAGCTTGGCAGGTACCGCTATAAAATGGTTCTCTCGCTTACCTTCAGGCATTAGAACATTCCAAGAAATAATGGATACATTCATTAAAAAATATGCATGTAACGTTACAATGGATGTCAGTCTTGAAGAACTATATGCTCTAAAACAAGGAAAGAATTAATCTTTTGCTTCATTCCTTCAATGATGGCAATCTAAGGCCAATCGGAGCAAGTGGACCATGCCAGAAGAACAACAAGTTTGCACCGTCATAGCCAACCTTGAAAGTCGCTTGTCATTTCATCTCAAGGTTCAGGGAATCACCACATATGATCAATTGATCCCCAAAGTGTTTAGCATCGAAAGAGCCCTTGTGACTCAACCTATGGAATCAACATCATATTACGAACAACAAAACAACCGCCCATCATCCAATTATAACGATAAACCTCGCACATGGGAAAGGAACAAGAACGTTACTAATGATGGTGTAGTAGATGCCAAGGTGGTCATTAGTGGCCCACGCCAAAACACACCCACACCACAAATCCAAAATCAACGCCAAAACACAACATATCAACCCAGTAACAATCCTACTATCAATAACCTCAATGATCAAAGAGGACCACCCCAACGCAAGAGTTATCCAAAATGAAAATACACTACTTTAGGGGAACCACTTGAAGACATCATGAAAAAGATCATCAATGAAAAACTCATCAAAGCACCTACATTTGAAAATTACCAAGAACCTGATGTCAAACCTCCTTGTTATAACGAAAAATCAACTATGTGAATTTCACAAAATAAAAGGTCACACCACAAACAATTGTATCAGACTTAAAAATATCATCCAAGATCTCATTGACAAAAGAATCATAAATGTGGAACAACCTACAGGCAACCAAGACCTTAAAATCTACACGAATTCGATGTTGAATCATGGCAACAAGGGGAATAACAATAATAAAGATAAAGGAAAAGGCAGTGTAAATCATGTATACGAAACAATTGTCACATCCCTAAATGAATACTGCATGGTCATCACCATCAAGGGTGCCCATGCCTAACATTGTGGAGTCACCACAAGAGGCGACAAAGTCACCATTACAGGATCATCCCAACCAAACAAAGCTCCTTCATCTAGATCCGCTCCTAATGGTTACAATGTAGTAGATCAACTCAAGAGAACACCAACACACATCTCCATTATGGAGTTGTTAAAAATCTCATCAATACACAAGAAGATCCTTGAGGAAGCATTAGCCTCATCCATTGTCCCTGCAGATCTTGATGTGGAACAATTCCAAGCTATGGTCAAAAATATCATTACACCTAATCTTCTTACGTTCTCTGACCAAGATTTCCCCGACCAACCATCTCACAACCGTGCACTTCACTTGGAATCCATTGTGAACAAGAGCAAAATCAAAAGGGTCTTGGTGGATGGAGGTGCAGGTTTGAATATCTGTTCTCTTAACCTCATCAAGCAGTTGAAAATAGCAGAGCATTCCATTGACAAAGGTAAATGAATCACGATAAGAGCATATGATGACCAAGAAAGAGTGTCTTAGGGCATGATTAAACTCCCTATTCAAGTAGGGCCTACCATCATGGAAACCACCTGTCAGGTCTTGGACCTCGACTTTCCATATAATATCCTCCTCGAATGCCCATGGATCCATGCAATGAAAGCCGTAGCATCAACCTTCCACCAATGTGTGAAATTTACACATAATGGACAAGAGGTTACCATTCTTGGAGATCCTGAACTGTTTTCATATTGCAAAAATCTTGAGGCCAAGTACTACAAAATCCCCCAAGTGCCAAAGAATGATGAAGGCCCATCCACATCATACATCAACCCCGCCACTCTCGCATTCACTTCTACGACAGAGACACCCACCATCCCCGCAATTCCCACCATCTCTGACATCAAGCTCATTATCCAAGAGGATGGTTGTGGAAGCTACAAGCTTCCTAGCAATGCTTTTGTGATAGGAGAGTTACCACAATCTCCTAGATCATGAGGACACCCACAACAAAATAAAGCTTCCACATCTCAAATCTATCCTAAAAACTATCCCGAATTCACAAGATGGGGAGACCTCAGCCATGAGGTTATTGAAGCAGATCCATCTCACATGCTATACCAAGATGAGAGACCAACAACTAATTTACCAATGGATGAAAGAAGCAAAGGTTTCCAGATGATGCTCGCAATGGGTTACGACATAAATCAATGATTGGGACAAAATGACAATGGGCTCATAATACCTATCATGCCAGAGATGCGACCCATAACAAATCTTGGTCTTGGATGTACCCCTCCGAGAATAACCATACGTGGCCAAAGTCCTCTAGTTAGAGCTGCCAATGTCTCTCTTCATCCAGTGCTAGTACAAGCACACTCACCAATAGTCACAGGTAGCAACACACATAACTTCATAGCTGAGCCCTATATTAGTAGTGATGACGAAGATACCATTTCCAATCTCCCTAGGTTATTCGAAGATACCACTCTGTGTATGATTAGTACCCTCTCCTTTGAATCTGATCATCAAAATCATGAGATCCATTTAGTGTACCCTCAACTGATCGACTATGACCAACGAAGACCACTAGTTCTCGATACATTCAAAAATGATGAAGCCCTCTTAGAATTCATGGGATTGAGGGATAACATTCTAGATGGGGATCATAAGGCAAGGTTTATAATGGAATTAGACACACAGGCTTATTATGGGGAAACAATTGAATCCTTCAGTCACAAAAGTGAGAAACTAAGAATCATATCCAATCCCTTGAGTGAAAACCACACTGTGGCACTCTCTGACACAAAAATAGTAAAAAGAAAGGATGTATCCAATAGTGAAAACCTCTCTGAGGTGCCCAAGGATGAAGGATTCAATCTTCCCTTAAGAGCTATTCATTGAGAGAAATCAACAATCTTGGCCGAAAAGTGCAATCCGGTCAACATAGGAACAGAGGAGGCCCCACTTATCACATTCTATGTGGAATCACTATTATCAGAAGAACAAGAACTTCTAGCGGCATTCCTAAAAGAAAGACAAATAAATTTTGCATGGAGTTATGGTGACATGCCAGGGCTAGATCCAGAAACTATGGTTCATCATTTAGCAGTGTATCCAGAAGCAAAACCGGTCAAACAAAAGCTTTGAAAAATGCATCCTCAAATTGCCTTGTTGGTTAAAATGGAGCTCAAAAAGTTGCTAGATGCAGGATTTATCTGACCAATTGATTACCCAGAATGGGTGTCCAATTTGGTACCTATTTCAAAACCTGACGGAGCCATTAGAAGTTGTACGGATTTCAGAGATTTGAAAAAAGCATGTCCCAAGGATGACTTTCCACTTCCCAATATCGATATGATAGTGGACATGACAGCAGGGCATGAGATGCTATCACTAATGGATGGATTTTCAGGATACAACTAGATTATGATAGCGAAAGAAGACCAACATAAGACAGCTTTTACTTGTCCGTGGGGGACCTACTGCTGGAACATGATGCCATTCAACCTAAAGAACGCAGGAGCAACATATCAACGAGCCATGACATTGATCTTCCATGACAGGATTCACAAAATAGTTGAAGACTATGTCGACGACATCCTAGCTAAGTCAAGAAAGAGAAAAGATCATATAGCAACCCTAAGTGCTATCTTTGACAGATTAGAGGAATACAAAGTCAAGCTAAATCCCAAGAAGTGTGTCTTTGGCATACAATCAAGCAAATTACTAGGATACATAGTCTCCATGAGGGGTATCGAGGTGGATCCTGCAAAAGTAAAAGCAATCCTTGAGATGGAAGCACCAAAGACATTGAAACAACTAAGAGGTCTCTAAGGTAGGCTCCAATCCATTAGAAGGTTCATAGCACAACTGGCGGATAAGCATAACCCATATTCTCACCTACTCCACAAGGGGGTAGCATACAAATGGGATACAAAATGCGAAGAGGAATTCAACAAAATAAAGGAATATCTACTGACACCACCAGTTTTAATGTCACCTATCCCGAGAAAGCCATTGATCTTATATGTGTCAGCAATAGCAGCAACCCTTGGAGCTCTCTTGGCTCAACATGATGAAAACGGAACAGAGAGGGCTATCTACTATATCAGTAGGACAATGGTTAGTCATGAGCTAAACTACTCATTTATTGAGAAAGCTTGCCTCGTAGTAGTGTTTGCATCCCAGAAATTCAGACATTACATGCTAGCACACAAGATAAAACTCATCACGAAAATTGATCCCCTCAAGTATCTCTTATCCAAAGCAATGCTCACAGGTAGGATAACAAAATGGGTAATGATACTGTCAGAGTATGACATCGAGTATGTGGAGAGGAAAGAAATCAAGGGACAGATCATCACAGATCAACTAGCAGAAGCACCTATTTATGCTGAGAACCCTCTTGTCTCAGAATTTCCAGATGAGTCCATCTTTAACCTCAACATAGCTGATCATTGGAAACTATACTTCGATGGTTCATACACACAACATGGATCAGGAGCTGGTGTCTTCTTCATCACCCCACAAGGGGATTGCATACCAAAGTCATACAAATTGGCATTTCCTTGCACCAACAACATAGCGGAATACGAGGCTTTGACTATAGGTCTTAGGATAGCAGTGCAATGGAACATCATAGCTCTCAAGGTGTATGGAGACTCTTAGTTGATCATAAATCAGGTCAATAATGAATATCAGACTAAGGATGATAAGCTCACTCCATACAAGAAACTGGTGGAGACTTTAAAGGAATCCTTCATTGACATAACATTTCAGCAAATTCCTAGAACCAACAACAGAGCAGCAGACGCCATGGCAACAATTGGGTCCCTACTGGACATTCCTAACAACGCACCAAAATATGAATTTCTGATCGAGCAGCTTCTCATTCCCACATTCGAGGTACCAAAATCAGAATATGTGTGTGAAATTATTGGTCCTGGTGATCCTTGGTATCATGAAATTTATACATATCTTCAAATAGAAGTCATACCTGCTGACCTACCATCAAGCCTAAAATGAACCTTTATCAAAAAGGCATCCAGATTTGTCATCCTAAGTGATACCTTATACCGTAGAAGCATAGAAGGTACCTTATTGCACTATTTAAATGCTAAGGAGGCATTAACCGCTCTAACTAAGGTTCATAACGGTATCTGTGGCTCACACTCGAGTGGGATGACCATTGCCAAGAAACTGCTGAGGATGGGGTATTATTGGCCCACAATGGAAAGAGAAGCACATGATCATGCTAAGAGGTGTATATAATGTCAGCAGCATGGGGACCTCATCCATGCTCCAGCTCAAGAGCTCCATCCTATCATCACACCATGGCCCTTTTTGCAATGGGGACTCAATCTCATTGGAAAAATTACACCCACCTCATCCAATGGCCACAAATTATCATAACTGCAACTGAGTACTTCACAAAGTGGGTGGAGGCTATACCCATGACGTATATCACTAGAAAGTAGATCTCAAAGTTCATCTTGAACTATCTCATATGCTGCTATGGTGTTCCACAAGCCATTATCTCATATAATGGGACACCATTCAAAAATCAGGAAGTTCATGACTTGTGCAAGAAATTCAAAATCTAGCATCACTTCTCCACCCCGTACTATCCCTAAGGCAATGGCCAAGTAGAAGCCACGAACAAAACCATCCTTAAAATCCTCAAGAAAATAGTCAATGATGCAGGTCGTGACTGGCATTTGTAGCTTAATCCCACCCTCTGGGCCTATCGAACCAGCATCTGTACACCCACCAACGCCACCCCATTCTCCCTGGTCTACAGATTAGAAGCAATACTCCCTATCTAGATCGAGCTCCCATCCCTCAGGATATCACTGCAAAACCTTGTCACAGATGAAGAATATTGGGTTTCAAGACTAAATGAGCTGGAGTTACTGAATGAGAGACGCATAGATGCTTTAAATCATTTGCAAGTCTATCAGAATAGACACAAACGAAGCTATAATAAGAAGATCAAAAGCAGGACTTTCCAAGTCGGAGAACTAGTCTTAAAGGAAAATCAAAAGAATGTCTCAAACCTCACCAACAAAGGAAAGTTCAAACCTAATTGGTTAGGACCTTTCATCATTACAACAAGTTATAAGTCAGGGGCATACCAGCTCTCAACACCCGAAGGGGAACCTCTGCAGGACCCCATGAATAGCTCCCATCTCAAAAAAATTTATGCCTAATTCTATCAAGGTATAGAACCAAAAAAATCCAAAAATAAAAAATAAAAAATTGTCCTATAGTGAAAACCACTTTGGTGGCACTTTGGGCAAGTACCTCAGTGAAAACTTGGGAAATAGGTGCCTTGCATAAATAAGCACTTCCCATCCACCAGGATCTTTAAGACTTGTTTGACATCATCCATCCATTTCACTTCCATCATTCATCGCATTCAGGTCTCCATCCATCACACATCCACTCGCATCTGCACCATAGCTTGGTCCTATTTTCGTATCATGATCCCTCCTAGTACTACTTGGCCCATCCTCAAGGTTAGTTTGTCCTACCTTTATCGGGGTAGTCTATTGCATCACACTGGGGGCACGTTCTCATTGGATTAGATTCATGTATGATCTTAAGGTCCTCAAATCAGAAAATCCAAAAACATCAGAAAATCAGAAAATCCAAAAACATTCAAAACATATCAAAATCCAAAAACATTCACAAAACATCAAAATCCCAAAAATAAAGTTAAAAAGTCATTCAAAAAGTAAAAAATAGAGTCGTCTTGTCAAACTACGTTGTCTTTGAGCTTGAACATAGGCAAGGTTGATCTTTGATCATCCCCTAAGACATTTAGGTCAGTCCTATAGGAGTCCATCATAATAAGTTGATATCTCATCATGTATATCATCATCTGTAAATCGGTCAACTCGTTAGTCAAACTACATGGTCTCTGCGTGTATAACGTAGGTAAGGCTAATCTATCGATCAGCCCCGAGGCCCCTAGGATAGGTCTTTAGGTCAGTCTCTGGGTCAAAATCTCAGAAAATCCCAAAAACATTGAAAACATTGAAAATAAATTTTTTTGTAAAACCTCAAAAAATACCAAAAACAACCTCAAAACATTTCAAAAACATAAAAAAACACCCAAATATTTGAAAAAATCCATTCACCTCATCTCGCCTGCACCCACGATAAGCACCACTCATAATAAACTGATCGTCATCCTCAACCTTTGGTAAAACAATCAGAAACAAGTCTAGCAGGTTAAAAGTGAAAACTCAAAAGCGTTAAGCCTCAAGTCTAAGTCAAGTACGTAAGGAAGTTGGTCATCTCTTCGTATTGATAACATATCATCTGAAATGGTCCCATATCAATCATCCCTTATAAATGAAATGACGTGCCACCATCCACTAACATGTCCTAGGATGAATCCTTCCTACAAAGGGCATTATCTTTTGGCAATAAGTTTCGGTTATCATCTTAGAAAACACATCCTTTTCCCGTTAGCGGTATTGAAGAGCATTAGTTTGTTTGTTTACTTGGTCTTTTGGACTTTTCTTATTTTGCGCTCATTCCAAGGACGTCTCGATGATATCCCAAAACAGTGGAATTAGAGAAATAGGAATGGGGCAATGATCATTATCTTTTGTCTGCTGTGTTTGTTGGACGTTCTTGCAATATAACTTGGCGAATACTTGCTTTGTCAGGTATGTATGGAAGAGGTCTAGGGCAACTTGTTGACTATTGCAGGATAGGTTTACCTTTCCATGTTTTGGTCTGAGGTATCTGAAACTTCTGAAGTACATCCTATCAAGGTTTCCGTATGTCAGGTGTGAACAAGAATACTCCTATCTGATTGCTGTGTCAAAGTCCATCACACTAGGTACAACACCATCCTGGTTTTCTAATACCTTGATGCATCGTGCCTACGTGTGTTATCAAAAATAAGGAAATTGGCCCTTTGAAAATCCCAACTCCTAGGCAAGTAATCATCATCATTTGCATATTTATCATATTGTGTCTTGTTGGAATCTCTTATTTTCGTCTATCTCCTACTTTTTTCGTGCTAACATGGTACCATGACAGTTAATCATAATCATCACCATTGCATCTATCTTGCATCCAAAAAATCGTAAGCATACTACATAATGAATATCATATCATATAGAAAACATTAATCATACCACATGCATTCATCCCCATCATTGCATAATATAGATTGGTTATTTTAAACATCTCATAAACCATACATTTATCATCTATTTTCATAATCACCCAAGCATCATCATATCATATCATGTGCATCCATATCATCCATGCATCATCATATCATCCATTACATATAAACATCATAATCATTTCATCATCAATAATGTCACTATCATGGTATAAATCAGGATCAAGTGGGTGTAATATATCAAAGTAGGCATGAGGCTACCCATGGCCAATGACTGTCTACATCATCAAATCTGTCTACATCAAATATTCGAGTTAAACTAACCTTGAACCTCTTTATCGAGAGATCGACCCTCAAATCAAATCTTTTCACTCGATCTCTCGAGGGGGCAATATACCGGCATAATTCTTCATTCGTTGGGGCAGCAATGGGGCACCTAAAAAAATTAAAGAATTTTTGAATTTTGATCAAGACAGTTTATTCTTTGAAACAACACAACAAGTACATTGCTTCAAAGAGGTGCAAAATGTAGACACGCAAAATATATTGATTGACATTGTGCACTTGATCCGATTAACTAACATTGTTTCATCTTGAATCACCTCTTCAACTTATCATCACTATTCATCCCTTAATTAAATAAATAATCATTTATCTAATTAAGTCATCATCTCTTGTTAATTAAATAAATCAATTTTATTTAATTAATTTTTTAATCCCCCTCTTAATTAAATAATAAATTTTATTTAGTTAAATCTCTAAGTCATTCTATTAAATTAAATCAATCTTTATCCAACATCATCCCTCTTTAGTTAAATAAATCAAAATATTTATTTAATTAAATCTAAATCATTATTCCTCTCTTTTTTATTTAAATTAATCCAAAGATCTAAGTCAAAAGTCAAAATAAGCTAATCTCCTTTAAATTAATCAATTACTGATTAATTTAATCCTAATCACTCAAATCCTCTAGATTTTGCAACTTGCACATGAAAATCAATTTAATTGATTTATAAATCATCCATTTTCATTCAAAAAGGCATCCAAGATGGAATATTCCTCAAATTTGAAATCTCCCCCCAAAAGGACTTGTCCCTTTCAACAAAGCAATAATTTTATATTACATGTCCTTTGCCTTGAGCCAAGTGACATTTATTATATTCCCTTCCCTCTCACATGTCATCTCATCAAATTCAAATTTCAAATTGATCAAAATGTGTTCAAGCTTCCTCCATTCACATGTTGACAAGTGGCATTATGCCATTGGATGAAAATTAATCCCACATTGCTCTATTTTGAACATTCATCCATCTTAGCATTCTATAAATGAAGAGCTCATCCTTCATTTTATTCATCCACAATTTGAGTAAACTTACTCTACTCAAATCCATAGCAATTTATCATCAATTTCATCCAAGCATAGTTAGGTTTTATGCAGATTTTCATCTTGGAGCATACATCAAGCATCAACAAAGTGGATCACTCTTCATCACATATCAACTTTGCATCATTGGAGTTGGAAAAGGGCCAATTTTCATATCAAATTGGCACCAATTCCCTCAAGAGATTAGGAGTTTGTTGGCTTTAGAATAGATTTTGATATGCTTTCAAGTTTCATTGTGTTCTTCCTTTCATTTTCTATCTCTTTTGCTATTCAAATTAATTTCTTGAGGAATCCTTATTCTTTCTTGCATTTGATCTCCTAATGTATTCATTTGTTGTGTTTTGCAGGTATCTGGATTAGGGTTC
>VDFB02000015.1:434201954-434218272 GCA_007258455.2 Sequoia sempervirens | reverse complement strand
TATTACATTTTAAAATGTTTTTCAAATTAGATATTAGACAAAAAATGGATATCCAAAACAAATCGGATATCTAATTTGTAGTACTTTGGCTTTGGAATTGCTATGGAGCAATGTACTGACAACCAACCCAAAAAAAAAGTCAACTCAATATTTTTTCATTTTTTGGCAAGTTCAAAATGCTACTTTTTTCATGTTGCCACTTTTTGGCCCATCATGATCCTGCACATACCCAGGTCTAAATTAGGTAGTTGTTATTGCTAAGGTGGATCACTCCTTTCTTCGAAGGCCATACACTTATGATTGGGTCAAGTGTTATTTTCTTTAGAAAATTCCTATTGCCTTTTTTTTTTTTTTTTTGATCGGTAAAAAGTGATATTTTATTGATTTAACATAGGAAATTACAAAAAAGGATTACAAAAGCTCCACCCAAGCAGCAGGGATTAACCCATACATTCAAAATTTCCAACCTACAACTAAAAACATCCATGCAACCTTTTCATCAACTTAGCATCACGGACCGGCACCCAAATACAAAACCTTCAAAAAACCAGAGTTCAGCATTCCTCTAAACTGGTTTTAGAAACAGAAAAAACCAGCGAGCAGCCCCTCATAATACATTTCCAGGATTCATCAACACCCTGAAGCTCAATTGATTTTTCACGCCCGACTTGACATCCAAAAAATAGACTCAAAACACTGATCGACATTTCCCAACCCTAGAACCTCAAGCCACTATTCTGGAAACGCTTCCACCCACCCGACACCTTCTTCTTGAGCCCCGTTTCTTTCGTGGAAAAACGAACAGCACCCTTCCGGTTGTCTGGCTTCTATCCGTCTCTGGGCGATGTAGTTCGAATTTCAACTTCTCCCAAGCTACTGCAATTGCATCTTTGTAGACCTCTCTATCCGTCCGCCATCTCCATCTAATGAATGTGATCAGTCCCTCCTCCGTTGCCTCGTCCATGTCCTCAATGCCTTCCGAGACGTCAAATCCCACACCCGGCACCGCCCATTCCAAGAAGGACTCCAATTTTCCGAGCAAAGCACCATCAAACAATTTTAGTAAAACCCATTTGGTTTCCTTTGCATCTTCACCCAGCTCCATTGCCCACGCAAACACCATTAAAGCTATATCCGCATTCAGTCGCCCCCTGTGCGTCGCTTCCATGAAATGCGGCCCTAAGACCGCTACCACAACATCCACTACATCCTTCCAGTGTATCTTTAACACCATTTTCAACCGCTTCATAGTTGGGGGGCCAAAAAAACCTTTTTGCTGTAATTCGGTTGAAAAATCCCACATTGCCTCCATTACTATCCAGCTTCCCACCTTCGCAGACCGCTAACAACAAATGGCACGAAATAAATAAAACTCCATCAGACCACTTAATAAACCCATTCAACTTTCCTTCGAAAAATGGTGTCGCCGCCAGTTTCATGGCTCCCTTTGAATGCAAACTGTACAATCTTCCCGACCCCCTAAATAAATTTAATTACCTTGCAACATCGCCATTAAAATTTTAGTCCTTTATGAACCGGCCTGTCCTTCGCCTCCCGAGTTTTAACACCAGCATCCTTTCATCCGTCACACCTTATGTCACCTAAGACAGAGACTTTAATTTTTCCTGTCCGACGGAGTACAGCTTCCCAAAACACCTTCCGCGGAGTCCGACTTGCCAGATGTTCCATCCACGTTGAAGAAACCGCTCCAGCATCATCATTGAAAAAGAGGCCTGCCGCTTTAACACATCACAAAAACAATTAAAAAAAACAATTTCTAAAATCTTCAACGGCTAGTTTTTCAACCTCATCGAATGCCACAGCCCATTTGGATAGAATGTCCGCGTCCTGATTCCCCTCCCTTTTGATGTGACTGACGACATAGTCTTCAAAGCTTTCCAGTACTACACCAATTGCTTTGATATAATTTTGTAAATGCCATGCCTTTAACTCCCCAAGTTTAATGGCTTGAATAATTAACAGGGAATCCCCTTCCAGGTGCAACTTCTTAACACCAAAATGTTTTGCCAGTCTCACCGCCAGAAGGGCGGCTTTTGCTTCAGCCATGTTGTTCGATCCATCTTCTAATCTTTTTGCAGCAATAGCTACAGTATTACCCAGGTGATCCCTGAGAATCACACCAGCCCCAGACGGTCCAGGATTGCTTTTCGCTGCTCCATCGAAATTCGCTTTAATCCACCCAACCTGAGGCCTGGCCCATTTCACTACACGACTTAACTCCTTGTTAGGCTTGATTTTAAAAGAACCCGGCCATGATTTGATCCGGATACCAGGCCAATCCCTTTGCATTCTCCTATCTTCCATCGAAAAGGAACACCGCCAATTCTGTGGCCTAGAGATAGCACTACTCACAGTCTCTTCAATACTGTGTTCAATCCGCCATAAAATTCTTGCTACGGATTCACTTTTCTCTATAAAAATTCTTCTATTTCTTTCTTTCCAGAGCTCCCAGATCACCAAAGAGGGCGTCACCACCCAAATACTAGAAAGAAATGATCCTTTCATCAAGCAGGGCCAACCTTCAAATACCTCACGCACCGTCCTGTGCAAGGGACCCTGCCATCCCAACTTTTGTCTGACAAAGTCCCAGCAACTAGAAGCCAATTCACAATTTAATAATAGATGATCCACTGATTCCTCATCTCTGTTACAAAGAATGCACTTGGAAGGGCCAACAAACCCCAATCTCCTCCTCCTGTCCCCAGTCAAAATTCTCCCTCTGATAGCTAGCCAAGCGAAAGAACCTGCTTTTGGTAAAACATTTTTACTCCAACATAGATCTTTAGCCCAAAAAACCTCCCGCTCTAATGAGTCTAGAAGTTGATATCCTATTTTAACAGAATATGAACCCGAGGAAGAGCTGCACCACACCAATTTGTCCTCCTTGCCAGTAATAACAACTTTCCTTCCCTGAAGTAGCCTCTGCATGGTCTGGACCTGTTCCTCTGAGATGTCCTCTCCCCTAACATCTTTCCACACCCATTCACTTCCTAATGGGCCTTCCTTTAAAGTCAAGTAATCACATACCTGAGTTCCCCATTTAAGAGAGAAATACTGTTTTAGAGCCAAAATATCAGCCCCGACTCCAAGATTTGGCAAACCGTCCCACGAATCCTCCCAAAATTTAGCTTTCGCACCATTACTGATTTTCCAGGAAAGATGATCTAAAATCACATGTCTACAAGACACAATAAAGTTCCAGATTGCTGATCCTTTAGGGGGGTTCCGGATTGTGAAGATTCTTTGCTCCTCATTGGAATCTAGATATTTTGCCTTCAAGATCCTGACCCACAGAAGATCAGGATTAGCATAAAGATTCTAGACAAGCTTCGCACCCAGAGCCTCATTTAACAACTTCCAATTCCGCAAACCAACACCACCCCGGTCCTTTGCCTTGCAAATTTTTTCCCAAGCTAATAAAGGAATTTTATCTTCTTCACTATTCCCATTCCAGAAAAATTTTCGCATACGCTGCCCTATCAAGTTTAGAATTTTCTTAGGGATTTTTAGACACATCATAGAATAGATGGGAATGGCAGAGATCACAGATTTAAGCAAAAGAATCCTTCCAGCAGAAGTGAGCCACTTGCTCTTCCAACCTTCCAAGTGCTTCACACAAGAATCCAAAAGATCCTTCCATAAACAATTTTTATTACCCCCAGCAAACAAAGGTATACCTAAGTATTTTCCAGGGAGGGAACCAATCTTCATAGCCAGAATACGACTAATATCTAGCTGCCTTTGGACAGGGGTATTAAAAAAGAAAATTTCAGACTTATGCCAATTAATGCATTGACCAGATGCCAACCCATATTTATCAAGCATGCTCTTCATCACCCTCGCTTCACTTAGGGTGGCATCCCCCATCAGAAAGGTGTCGTCCGCAAACTGCAAGTGAGAAATTGGTTCAACCCCGACGGCCACTTTAATGCCCTTCCAAGACCCCTCTGAACGTTTTTGAGCAATTAACCTACCTAAAACCTCAGCCAGAATAATAAAGAGGAAGGGTGACATCGGATCTCCTTGTCTGATACCTTTTTGGGAGCCAAAAAAACCTTGAGGGCTGCCATTAACCAAAACAGAGAACCTCGGGGAGTTGATACAGCTTTCGACCCAAGTCGCGTAAGCCAGCCCAAAGGTAAAATTTTTTTGAGGCACAGCCTTCAGCAAAGGCCCTATTCCTGTTATAACATTAAGTTGAATTATGATTTGATTAGATGGGTTATGAAGCACTTATTTCAAACAAATGTCTTTATGAAAGAAGTATATTGGCATGAAATTATATATGATTTGTATTCCAATGTAAAAACTACAAAGAATGGAAACAATTCTTTCAACACAAACTTTTATGTAGGAGTCAATTAAAATGAAAAAGCTTACTCTATATTGGTTAGGATATATAACTAAGAAAATGATCTAAAGTTACTTATTTATCTTGGGCTAGTATATATAGTATACAAAGAAAACCAACAAACCCACAACTAGCCCTATTTTGAAGGAGTTTAGTTTTCTCCCCTTCCTGATCTCGCTAATATTGTCTAATTATTTTAAAGAGATGAAGGGTCATAACACAACTTTATTCAACCCAGTAAATAGCTTGGTTAATGAAGCTTGACAAAAGCACCAAAACAATTGCTACATTTGGCATTTCATGTTGAATGAAGAGTGGTGACAATAATCTACTTATAGTTTAATAAAACACTATTTTTATAAGAAGGATTGACATTAGAAAGATAAGTGTTACTTATAGTTTAATAAAACACTATTATAGTTTTACCAGCATATACTATTGTATGCTTGCATGGCCTTCTTAGTTAATATATGGGGAGATAGAGATAGATAGAGATATATGGGAAGAGAAGAGATGGAATATATGGGAGAGAGAAAGGAAGAGAGGTGGAGATAGAGGGAGTCAATGGATAGGGGGGATAGGAGAGGGGAGAGATGGTGAAGATAGAGAGGGAGGGAGAGAAAGGGATATAGATAGAAAGAGATAGAGAGAGAGAGGTAGGAGGGAGATAAAAGTAGAGATAGAGATATAGGCGAGGAGATGGAGGGAGATTAAGGTGAATGAAGGAGAGAAATCGGGGGAGAGGTAGCTCAATAGATAGAGGGGGGAAGAGGCGGGAGTGACATAGATAGTGGGAGATATAGATATATAGAGAGCAATAGGGAGAGAGATATATCAATCACCCTCCCTATATCTCTATCTATTCATCCTTATCTCTTTATCTCTCTACCCCTCTCTATCTCTTTGTCTCCCTTTCTATTTGTATGTTTGTCATTATCTCTCTCTCTCTAATTTCTTTCCTATATTTATCTTTGTCTCCTTAAATTATTACCCAGTAAGGTACATTGAGAGGTCTTAAAGGAGAATTATCATATCTTTAATCCAAGTATGCTACCTTGAGCCTAACTCCCCAAGGACACATGTCATCCTTGGATTGTTGACATGAAACAACCAATCAAAATTTAGTTTCTCTCTCTCATATTAATAAATATTACTATTATATTAAATATATATTATATTAATTATATTTTGTATTATATAAAAATATACTTATTATTAATTATTAATTATAATAATTTTATACGTATTTAATAATTTTGTTAAAGAATATAATATATAATTATAATAAGTTGAATAATTATATTATTTATTATATATAAAATATAGCTAATATATACTTATGTAGAATGTTAAAACCTATCTAAATGGCACCAAAATTTTGAACTTAAAAAACATACTATAAAACCTAATGAAACTAGGTTGTAGCTCGTCAAATTGGAGAAGTGAAAGGTCAATACCGGTGCCGAGGAAGAGTTTGTAGTGAAAACAAGGTCAATTCAACACCCAGAGGAGGAGTTTGGGTATTGAAGAGCAAGGTCAATGCAGCCTTGAGGAAGAGTTTGAAGTAGTGAAAACAAGGTCAATTCCAACACCGAGGAGGAGTTTGGAGTAGTGAAAAAAAGGTCAATATTAGCGCCGAGGAACAGTTTGGGGGAGTGAAAACAAAGTCAATACCAATGTTGAGGAAGAGTTTGGAGGAGTAAAAACAAGGTCAATACCAGCGCCGAGCACAAGGTTGAGGGTACTCAGGGAAAATCGACTATCAAGGGACAATGAGTACTGTAAGTTTGGCACCCCCATTCTCTTTAACCTACATTTTTCATGCCTAGTTTCCAAAGATATTCTCGTACATTGGAACCCCCATTCTCGTAAACTGGTATAAGATAAGACATAAAAACTAAAATAATAAGCTTGATCTTTCATTTTTATCAGTCACGAGGGTCTTGGAAAAACTCCCATAAATCTACCACATCTTGGTTGAGTTCTGAGAGGAAAAACTTCCATAGTCTACCCACATCTTGATTGAGGTATAGGATTTCATCACATAGCCTTCATCGCATGAGTCTAAAGCAATTGTAGACTTATCCCAAGTATATGCTAGACTAAGGTAGATCTAATGAATGGAAATAGAGGCATACAATTCTTCTTTAATACCTCCACCACAAATATATGCAAGGTGTTGGTTGTTTTTACGGTAAGCAGGTTGATCTTCTAATCTACCTATGGAATTTCCAATTCCAATAAAGGGCAGCTCTTAGGACCTAGACCAACTGACGAGGATTTGAAAGACCTCCTACACTTTGGGCTCTGAGACCCAGGGAGGTGATCCCTTAATCGTTTACAACCTCCTACACCATCATCATAAACAAAATTAACAGCAACATATAATCTCATTTAATAGCTCAACATAATAGGATAATACCAAATAGAGTGGTTGTCTATCAATAATATCAACTATTTGGAGCATGGAGATAACTACAACAACATTTCACGGTATAAGATAGTCGATGATTTGCAATTTGTAGCAAGCTCGATGAGAAAATAAATGCGAACCATACGAATAAGTACAACTTAGATCAGTGCCATATATCCATTGGAGGAGTCAAATTTATAAGCATCTAAGGGTTTATGACAGATTTAACACATAACATATAAAATCCTTGATAACATTGCTTTACAATCTCATCAATATGTATTCTAACCCAATACTACTTATCAAATCCTTATATAGAACATATCCACCTACAATCCCATTCAAGCATTTTAATTAATTCCTTGAATTAAACCTAAAACAAGAATCATATACACCACAACAGTGAGATGAACGAAACAACCCTTGATCATTTTATTCAAAATTCAGATATTCTTGTACAATGGAGAGACACGAGTTCGAATTAATCATATCAATTCAAATGCTAGTACTGTCATAAAACATCAAATCCTCATGAATTCGAAACCTACTATATAATGACTCAAAACCTAAATTTCATTTTCCCTAAAACCATCAAACTTTACAATTTGCTCTGCAACTTCATCTAGACTCGACCAAAAATATCTAACTTGCTAACCTGTACTTCGAGCCTTGAAATCCTTCTTATAGAAAAAGAAGGAGCAAACAAGCATTGGGCCAGAAAGGACATGTGTCACTAGCCAATTAGATCGGCTTGTGATATTCCAAAAAATTGTTACAACAATCTCCCCAAAGAATCTTGTTCATCGTGCCCGCTGAGAATGGTTGATGCAGCAACAAAAAACTTCAAGAATTTCGTGCCTAGACTATCACCAAAAAACAAAACTGGAATTTTTTGTAACTGCAACAGCTAATTTTTCAACCATTAGCAACCTACTCCTTTTCACTCTTCCTCAGCTAAATATACATTTACCCATTTCTGGTACTCTTCATCAGTTGGTCAATCAAAATTGATCACCTCATTCACCTTGACACTATAAGGTTTGTACTTAACTGCCACCTGATTTGGTTCTCTTTCAAATGACTCCAAGAATGAGCTTGTGCTAATGATTTTGTCCATACAACTTACCAACAAATCATAATTTGAGTTACCCTATTTTTGAGGGTTTTGTAGTCGAAACATGATAGAAATGGGCTCTTACACTTTTTGTGATTACTGTAGCTTGTGTAAGAGGCCCCATGGATACTGTTGTAATTGTAGAATGCATGAATAGGGCGTAGGATGAGAAATAAAGAAGGTATAGCTGCTATCCTCAATAGTTTTGTGAAGAAAAGCATGTGAAATGAGAGGTTCAAGCCTAGGTTTCAACAAAACATGTATGGGAGATCCGATTTTATGATTTTTTATCCATGTAAACTGTGGGTTTGTTTTGAACTTGAATATGTGATATACCACGGATATATATATATATATATATATATATATATATATATATATATATATATGTATGTATGTATGTATGTATGTATGTATGTATGTATGTATGTATGTATGTATGTATGTATGTATGTATGTATGTATGTATGTATGTATGTATGTATGTATGTATGTATGTATGTATATGTATTTTTAAATGTAAATGCAAATTCAATTATTGGATGCTCTCCTAGAACAATAAATACAACATATCCATAAATTAATGTAATTGAAATTCTAAAGTCTTCAAAACATATAATATGAAATTGATCTAACTATTAAACTACATGAGAAATAAATGAAAACAGTAACTGCATATGTATGTGTATTTATAAATGTAAGTGTAAAATAAATAAGAATAATGAAAATTATAAAAGAATACAAGGAAAGGTCTCCTCCCTTCTTGGTAGTGATAACCTTCACACACAACCCTTAAAAATTATGAATAGAGGAATATAATCTTTAAAGAACTCAAAGTTGATTCTCTCCTACCTGATGCAATTAGTCATTTTATCCTTACAAATATTTATAGTGATTACTAGAGGCACATAGACCAATTCTTCATAATAGAAGAATTTGATCATACTTTTCAATGATGGCATTATGAGAAAACCTTAGGTTAAATGAATAATTCCTAGCTAAGTTCTTTAAAGATGTGGCTGCAACCATATAGGCTGCTTCTGCCAGTATTTGGATGCCATGGAGAACAAGGCTCTTTCGTAATCATCCTACCTTAAAACATACTAAAGTCGGCTCCTCCCATTAACCCAGCGGTATGTGATTAAATGTAAATTTGCTACTATTTTTAGTCATGTAGGTGTCCAATAAACCACTTGGTGTTGTTTCCCTTCAAGTTTATTTACTTGAATGAAGAGCAAAATTCCTTTGATTACAATTAGAGAATACATTTGAGGCCTTGGTTGTGTAACTGGTGGACCATAGTCACATTTAACACTTGCTACAAAGTTTGGGAGTTAAATGTTAAGTAGATTTGATTTGTGATCGACACATTTGGATAGTAGTAACAATAACTTGCAATCTATCAAAACTTGATTACCTTATAACCTATGAAATTATAGCGATGAAATGATAGATTAATCATAATGTCACCCTGGGATCACATCACCATGAAAGAACTTCATCCAACATCCTTATGAGTGTAGGTACCACCAAATAGGTATTTGTCAGATTTTTCTTCCTTGAGCAAGGGAAATTCAGGAAGAGAAGAGGAAAGTGAGACATGTAGTATGTCTAAAAGAGGGAGATCAACTAGAGGTCAAAAGATTAGAAGAAAATTCCGTAAATGCATGAAATTTTTTCTTGTTGAAGGGGGGTCATGTTCTTATGATGATGAGAGCATAAGTGACGTTGAGGTTCCCTTGAGATACAAACATCTACAAAAACAATGGTACCTAAGGAACTTCCTCCAATAAACACTGATTTTTGTGTCAATGAGAGGATATATCGCATAGCACCATCGTCAGTACATGGTTTGGCCCTATTTTGCATGGAAGGCATAAAGGTCTGTTACGACAAAGTTACTGAATTGATGGAGTATGTCAGACCCTGTTATAGTTACAAAGATTGGATGCAACTGGTTCGATATACACGAAGTATGTGTAGGTATGCACTATCAGCAAATTATATACAACTAAAAGATCAGGATCAAAATAAAGGAGTGGCTATGTACATTGACTAAAGGAAAAAAGCATCAGGGATTATTGTGGGGATTATAAATAGTACATGACCTGGGTTAACAAATAAGCAACCCAATTGCATATTCGAGGTGCACGAGGGAAACTGTGTATTTGAATGTGTGATAAAATCAATAATTGCAGGGGAAGAGTTGCTAATTGATTACAATTTGAATCGCTTAGTTATAAACACAGTTACTATGGGGGTGGTACATACTATGTACCATTTTAGCCAACCTCCAATTAGTGACTCCAATATACCATTTTATTCTTATGTTTTTTTTCATAAGTCTATTGGTTTCCTTTCGGTACTTTTTTTTATATTTAATTTTTGTCACAACGAGACATTGATCGTATAGAGAAGGCTCTAGATCAAAGCACAGAACACGATGTATCTTCAGGCACTTCTACCTGACAGGTTTACCTCATTGTAATTGTACAAATTAGATACGAGCAAATTTTTTTATTATTATATTTTTTTCATAAGTTTATTGGGTTAATTTCGATAATGTTTTTAATATTCTTGTTGCAATTGATTGATTGGGGAAAGGCACTAGCAGTAGACAAGAGCATCCATAGTGGGGTGCAGTCAATATTTTGTGATGATGACATCGCTTATTCAACAAACCCTCTCGATATGATAAGGAAGACCCAAAAAAATGCAATGAAGAAATCATTAAGTTCATATTCATAGTGCCTCAAACAGATGGCATAAGAGAGAGGGTTAAAATACTGACTGAGAGATCATGAAACTTGAAAGTAATCTATCATGAGGTCTTTAATTATAACATAAGTTCATTCATGGTTTTATATTTTGTACTCTTTTATGTCATGAACTAAAATATGTGTTATTTTTATAGAGTTATTTACCTCCTCATGATGCTCCTAGACATGATTAGAGTACTGCAAGTGTTGCCCGAGGAGTAGGGGTTGGTACAAATGTCCATCTTGATCTTCCTGCGCATACATCACATCATCTAACCCCATCATCTGTGCCTATATTGTCATCTGAAATGTCGGCAACACATACCATGCAGGCATCTGTTAATGCACCCTTTGGCAGTGAACACATGCAGAACATGCGTCAGGACATGTACCTGGGGATGCAGAGGCCACTAGTACTGGTGATATTTTAGAAACATTTCCTGGATCTTCCCGTATTACTAGTATGGGAACATTGCCAATCACATTTGAGGTGACCGAGGATTTCGCTCCCATAAAGATAGAGAAGGTCCCAGGTACTTTAAAATGTTTTAATTATTATTATATATAATCCAATTGAAATTTACTTATTGATTGCTCTTTTTAGACTATTGATCCCACGATCATTTTGTAGGAAATGATGTTTTTTATAAAAATTTAAGTGATATTACATTGGAGCTCTTTGGGCCCACCATATGTACACAGTGGAATACCCAAAATCAAGATTTAAAAGATGAGGTCATTAACCGTTTAGTTGTGTTGTTTGGTGATAAAATATTCAACTGAACCAAGGTCCTTAAGAAAGATGGTACCTATCTAAAGTATGTGAGGGACCAATATAGGTCACATTTAGAGAAGAACAAAAAGTACGAGTGTCCTCCCATGATTTCAGAGAGGGAGTGGAAGGACCTAGTGTTGGATGGAAAGGAGAAGGCTAAAAAGAAAAAAAGGAAAGACACCACTAGGCAAAGGAAGGTATGTGATACTATCAACAATGTAATTATATACTGATTACTCTTTCTTTTTACATAATCTAACATATTTCAAACTTTTCATAGGCTACCCGACACATCGAAGGCAACAAAGGCAAGACTAGAAAAACCACCAGACAGCACAAACTTGGCTTTGGTGGTTATATGAAATTAGCCGCACGAATTGTAAGCATCAATAAATGAAATATAGTATCCAAATAATAAATTGAAAACAATTTTGGTTTTATCACACCATAGAAGAAAAACTCATGATCTTATGCAAAAATGTAGGGCTTTGAATTCAACATAGTTCCCACAAAAGAGGACCTAAAGATTGCCTTCCAGCAAGGCTATGGAGTTGTGGCTGAACGTCTAAGAGTCTTGACTAAGAAAACACAACCTTCCACTACATCTGACGTGCAAGTAAATAAACTCAATAAAGTTTATTTAAAATTGAATACTTGTGCAATCTATTCAATAATAATTTCCACCATAAAGTAATTACATGCCTATTTGTTTTAAACATTCAAGCAATGATAATACTGCACATGACATTGGAATGCAGCTTGGTGAGGGTGGAGCACAACCTACAGATGAAGGTCATGGTGTGCATCCCGGTACTTTAGAGCATGTAGAGCGTGATCAACATGTTGAGCATGATCAGGCTAGAGAAGATCAAGAACATGATATGGCCCCATCAGGTAAAGAGGACCACTCTAAAGTTCTTTTAAACATATTTAATTGCAATTGACATATTAATTAATGTAACCTTTTGTGTTTCAACTTTAGAGCATGTAGAGCGTGATCGACATGTTGAGCATGATCAAAAATATGATGTGGCCCCATTAGGTAAAGAGGACCACTCGTGTTCTTTTAAACATATTTAATTTCAATTGGTGTATTAATTAATGTAACCTTTCGTGTTTCAACTGCAAATTAGAATTTAGAGAGTGTTTAGTATGTTGAGTATGAGTCTATAATAGAAGTTCAGGAACATGATGTGGACCCATTAGGTAAAGAGAACCACTCTAATGTTCTTTTAATTAATGAAATACTTGTATCGATAATAATAAAATATATCAGTTTAACATTTCTTTGTTATTGTAGTAGACCCCCCTTGCAGTGATGTCCATGTCATGAGCAGATGACTAGGTGTACATTAAGATCACAAGTAGAGGGTAGAACAACTAAAGGGGGGACAGATGATTTAGAAAATGATACTCTGCTTCAGATTTTTTTAGCTTTAAAAAGAAAAAAAAAAATGATTGTAATCATATCATGACAACCATATTTTTGATAATATGTAAAAACTAAAAGAATGAATATTATATTTTAATGAATGAATGTGAATATGTTAATTAATGAATGTTAAATGTTAATGAATGAATGTTATATGTTATTAATGGATGAATGAATGATTAATGTTTATATGATTGGGTATGGGGAATTGAGAGTGATGTGGGGGGGGGGGGAAATGAGCTTCCACCGTCACGTGGTTGGCCCTGTTAAGTAGAGAATATTAAATTGTTCTTGAAACAAAGAGAAGCTTAATAAGGTAATGCACTTTTCAATATAAGAAATGCATCATTTGAAGTATCAAACCAATATGCAAAGATGAAAGAAAGTGCTAACTTTTCACTATGGTGGTAAAAAAATGATTCTTTATACCCTGAATCCATGCTCTGCATCATAATTTAAAGTTGTTTCCATTCCAATGTTCTGAGTTTAGTTTATTTGTATGGCTTTGTATGAATACCACATTGTGTTGTGTGTGGATTTGGTTTCAAAGCTCTGTTTCTTCTATTTTTAGTGGTGACATAACTCTAAAATTTGACTTTTGTGCATAACAGGTTAGTGGAAAAATTGATAGCTTTGAAGGGTTTAGAGGCTCAAATTGAGATAGATACACAGATATTTGGATCTTGTTGTTGTTGATGGGAGGCTTCAACTTAACCATGAAATTTGTACCATCTGCAGGTATGCAAAATTTTCTCTACTTACATTCATTCTTGATCATAAATGTTGTAAATGATATTAATGCTTCCAAACTTAAGATTCGTTTCATTGTTATAATGATCAAAATGTTATACTTTGCTATACATTCAAGCATTCTCTTGCCCCCTACCCTTTGCTCTCTCCCCCCTCCTTTTAAGAATTTTCTTTGTCATAAAAGATTCACATTTTTGTCTCATTTACACAAATTTATCTAAAGTGCTAGGAGTGAATAAAGATATGTAAAGATGATGGATTATGTCTAAACAACAACTTTCCATCTTATAGCTAATTAAATCCTTAATATTTGAATAGTTTAGAGCTCGAATAATGCTTGTATATGCATGTGTAGCAATAAGGGAGCCTATGTGAAGATGGAAATTTAAAACATCACTTTGGTATTTTTCCTTAGGCAGTGAAATGATATTTTGAGTAATACAAACCTACACACACATTGATATTTTTCAACATTGCATTAAAGAAATTTTTTCTCTTATACCTACCCTCGGCTAGACATGGAGGTATATAATATTGGTTTCTGGGTTTATTATGTAAGTAGTTAATTTCACATAGGAATATTAAAATCTTCTTAATGTCCTATGTCAAGTGTGAAAGCATATGAATCACTTGCTGAAGGCACCATTTTGTATTCATCCAAAAACTGGTTTGTTCTTTTTTTTTATGTTTCTTGCACGTGTTTTTTTTAGGCTCTAGAGATGTAGATCAACTCTTTCCTTTGCACTTTTCATCTATTTTGATGATTACAATAGATTGTCCTCATAATTTTTCATGTAGATATGTTTGTAACCTTATTTTCTAACAATCAATTTGCAAACCACTCACCTATTAAGGACCATTTCACTAACTTGTAGTCATCCATTACTTCATATGTTGCAGGTTGTGTCTGTGTGCCAATAAATCCTGATGATTGTGAGAAATTTAATCCTACAATTGTACCCAATCTTTCTCAAGTAAAAGTCTTACCTTATTTTATAGTACTTTAAAAGGTTAATTGAAGGTGATTCTTTAGATATAAGATAGTTGAACCCTAGATTAAAATATGGTATTAGATGGGCAGTATAATGATAAAACTGAGGTCCATTGAACACAAATTATGAACATAATTTACTATACTATGAATAGTGTTACAATTATAATTATTTCTCCTTTACCTACCTCTACATTAATGAAAAAGATAGATCCCTATAAATCTAACCATGAAAGTGTTAAAATCTACAGTATTTGCATGACTTCGAAAACTATCAAACATATTCTTTTTGAATGTTTTTATGCTTAGGAAATTTGGTACTTATTCTGCTATAAGCTGAAGGTTTGAAATAGCAATGGTAAAATTAATTGACATGATATTATGTTTTGTAATTTCAAGCTCAAGTTTGATTGTAAGCTATTTTGGTATTTCTTATCCAATGAGATCATGTGGAATTTGTGGAAGGCGAGAAATGATGATAAATTTAAGGGTATCAAGAGGGTACTTACTGAGTCTTGCAAGAGACTCACTTTCTACTTTGTTGCTCTGTAGGTTTCAACTCTTGTGGAGATCTCAATGGATAATTTCTTCAAGTCAATAACTGAAGGTGCTGCTAACAATACCAGAGAGGATTTGAGAAGTGGACCCGCCTGTAGGTTGAGCTTGGAAGAGACCGTGTTGTTCCAGTAGACATTTGATGAGCTCTAGAGAGCAATTGATGAAGTTGCAAGCCTAGAAAGACGACGTGACCCCCAATAGTTGGACCCCCAAGGAGAAACAATGGTGAACCTTGATATTGAAGAAGTTAGCAATGAGGAGAATGTAATCAACACTATGCATTGTTTACGTTGATTTGAATAGTAGTAACCTGTGGTGCTGTTGACAACCATTTGTATTGTCTATGCTGGTTTTGGAAACAATTGGTGCTTTTTGGTTTCTTTCTTGCTGTGTAAAGTACTGATATAGTATATTTCCTATTATGGAAATGCTTTGATGTTGTACTGATCCTAATGTCAGATAGGAATTTTCATGATATGTAATGGACCTTAAACTATTTTAAATACAAAAAAAAAAGGGATAGCAAATATTGGAAGTTCATTACATGTCTCATGTATGTGTTAGTATTTTAATTTTGTTTAAGTTGTTCAAGAGCTTGATTAGGTCAATAATATGTTCTATAAGCTCTGTTCTCTTGATATTGCTCAACATTTTCCCTACACATTTTCTCTTCAATCTAGACATTTCTTAACTCCTTCCCTTGTTAGCCCTTGATTGTTCTCAAGTGTAATGCTTTCTCTATGCATCTTGTAGTTTGTATATATGATCAATCATCTCTTATGAAGTATGGATAACCTTTTAATGGAATTGTTGTTGTAATTAGACAATTTCCATTGCGATAATAATCATTTAATTTGTATGGAAGTAAGTCTTTTTCATATAATTTGACTTGGTATTGTAAACTTGTATTTGCAAGATTCTCTTTGGGGGAACAATAGAACTGTGATGATAGGTAGAGTTGTACAACACCATAAATCATTTGGCATTATCAATATATTGCTTATAGAATACTTTGTGCAAGTAAAATGGAATGTGCAATGACAATTGATCTCAAATTCAAATCTGAATATAATTACATTATACACAAGAAGATGGTATCTATTCTATGATTTAAAGAACCCTAAAATAAGAAAATTAATAGGTTCCATTTGTTT
>VDFB02000015.1:434174712-434201854 GCA_007258455.2 Sequoia sempervirens | reverse complement strand
GCTTCCAAAAATGAGCAGGTACTAATGATTTTATCCATACAACTCACCAACAAGTCATAATCTGACTCATCACAAATTAATTTAATTTGATCATTGATGACTTCACTTGCTTGATCCTATCACTGCTGGAGTGGCCTGATTTTCCCCTACTCATCAATTATAGTTCATAACAATGTGTTACCCCAATCAATAAAATTCTTCACCAATTCCCTAATCTTCCTACTCAAATCATCTGGTAGGGTCTGAAAACCTTGCAATGATTTAACCAACACTTGAGTAGGCTTTAATGATTGAGGCCTATTATTTGTATCAAACCTTGAAGCCTTATACATGACATCCACATCATTGGCCCTAAGGATCCAATTTTCAATCAATGGTATCACTACTTCTTGATCCCTATCAATATTCTTTATTGCATCTAACAATAAAGAATATAAAGAATGTATAGATAGAAATTTACTATCAACCTTTTCATTTAAATGCCTCAAGACAATAATAACAATCTCCTTTTGCTTTGAAAGAGATCCCTCCTCACTTACCTTCAATGATGTCTACAATTCATCAATTCTTTGCGAGAGCTACTTCTTTGTAGGATCAACAAAGCACTCTGTTTTTTCATCATTTTTTTCTAAAGGAGGGCTGAGAGAAAGATTCTGACTGGGAGACCCTGGGGTGGAAACAATTGGAGAAGCAAGAGGCACTGACCCTACTATGGAAGGTAATGTACTGGTCCCTAGAGCACTTGATGTCTCCCCAATCTGTTTATACCTAAACCTTTCCACCTTAGTCTGCAACTCAACATTCCTCTATTGCATCTTGCTGTATTCCTTAATCAAAAGGTTATACTTCTCCATTAGGCTCTTCTTTTTAGCCTCCTCCCTTTCAGCAGTCTTTTGGGCCAATTTTGCCACATTCATAGTCAAATTAGTGGCCTCAATGGTTGAGGTCTCTGAATCTCTCTTTATTATTAATTCTCCTCTGAAATTTGGATTAATATCCATAACATTTGGCTTTCTTCCTTGAGGGGCCAATGCCCAAATTACCAAAATTTCATATTCCTCATTAAAGGAAGAATATTGCAATGCAGCCTTGACTTCTTCTTCAGAGTCTTGCAAAGGATGCTTGGACTTTAAAATAGCATTAAATGCTACAACATCTACAATGTCCCATTAAGGAAGAATCAACACACCAGCCTAACTCACTAGTCTTCTTCCCTCTTCAGGAGTGATGTTCTTAAATTCCTCCATTAATTCAGCTTTTACTTCCCCATCATTATCCTGGTCTGACCTATCAGGCCTTAGTTCTCTTCTCTTCTTACATTTCTCTTGATATTCTTCAAATTTCATCCTCCGTACCAATTGCAATAATAGAGGAGTTTTTACAAATGTATTGTCATCTAGAAAATCCTTACATGCTTCCATTCTTGCATCTTGTACACTTTTTCCTTTCATATCTAAATCAGATAGAACCAATTTAGCTGGCCTAGGAGGGGAAGGCATACCAACCTATATGTCCTGATCAATAACAATAATTTCATCCATCAGATCCTCCTGTGGTTGATCAATTCTTTGTCTTTTAGGGCTTGGCTCGGATGGTGGTGATGAGGGACTATCTTCTGGTGATGATTCTAAATCAATGATTTTAATTGCCCCAGGCACTTTGAATTTTGGACTTGGTTGTGAAGGCAGCTTCATTATTTGCTTTCCTTTTCTGTCCACTTCCTCTTCATCACTATTATCATCCTTTTTCCTCCTATAAGTAGGCCACCTTTCTGTAGGATGGTATGCTGGCCTTGTTTCAATTGGCCTGGCACCTTGTTCCTGTACACCCATACTTAGTTCTAAATTTATTTTTTTGGTCCTCAATGTGCCCATAATTTCCTTGAAGTTCTCCATTAGAAAGTTAATCTTCTTATTGTATGGATTGAACTCCAACAATGAATCATACTTTGGATCCATCTTATGCACAATATCTAATAGCTTATCATAAGCTATCCATTTCTCCTTGTTCAACTCCTGCCTATTTAGATTAAATTCATTTTTGATCAAATCCTCAGGAAAGTTGAACTCATGCACAAATTTTCTAGCCTTTATTCTTTGTCTGAAAAGGGAAAAGAAACCCTCAGGATCATGCTACCGCTTTGGACCACACCTCAAATGGTAATCATCAAAGAATTTCTCAAAATGCACCTAGCCTCCTTTTGAAAAGGAAAAATCAAACACCACTGTATAATCAGGGAAAAATGTTCCCTTACCCCTCCCTATGAGGTTGTCCTCATGGATACAACCTATTTGCCACATAATTTCTGCAAACCCCACTCTTGGTGGCACATTGTATGGCAGTATATGGGGGTTCCTTGAAAATCATATACTCTCAAAACAATGTTGACTGGGTATGGGATAATGTCACCCCAGTTATGCCAAACTTTCAATTCTGGCTTCCTCCCTTTTGGCCTGAGGAAATCATGCAATTCCTTAGGGATCATGGGTACATTCACCATCAGTCTAGCTCTCAATCTAGAATCAAAGCAATTATCAAATTGCACATAACTAGTGCTTTCCTTATTGCAAGATAAATCTGCAACCCATAATTGTACTGGCAATCTTTCTCCATCAACCGATTTCCTTAATTCTATATTTTCAGAGAAAAATTCAGCATTCTTGAACAAGAACATATGCATTAGCATAGAATACTAGAAGAATTGAGTGCCAGTATCATTTTTTTGCAACTTTGACAACCCTTCATGTATCTTCTCAGCCAAGAAAGAAGCAAAGTCATATGTCATAGAGAAGTTAGGGTGTTGTATTTGCACCCCCATGAACATGTATGCAATAGGCATCACCGCACTAGGACTGAAACCCAAAATATGACACAATGAATAGAAAGTGGCCAAGAAATGATTTGCAAAATAGTTTAATCTGAAAGGTTCCTGGTCACTGGGGCTGATATGAAATCATGAACCTCTTGCCCTGGCTAGATGAGGTGGAAGCAACTTAGCTCTAAAAAGAGACTTCAACTTTGCATATTCCTGCTTCATTTCCTCAAGATTGATAGGAACCAAGTCTTCACTTGGTTCACTCAAGTCAAAAATATGTTGGACCTCTTCTCTATTAATGCTCAACAAACCCTTTCCATCTTTATCCCTAATCACTCGTGTGATAGGGTCATATCTTGCAGCCACTACCCTAAGTAAGTCTATGTTAGGGAACACATTTGGGACCACCAGCTTTCCCAAACCATACATCCATCCATTTGAAAAGGGGTGAGGCAAATTCCTCTGTCCATACCATAATCTGAATATTTCCAAGCTTGTGAGAGGAACACTAGCATCAACAATGTTAGAGAAATTATATACTAACCCTTCCCCCAAGATTTTTCCTCGCATTAGAACCAATCCCTTCTTCCTATCATTCATTGATAAGGGAAATTGATCTAGGAAATCATCTTACAGGTTTCTTTTTAAATAGTCAACTTGGCTAGAATGTTGCTTTGGCAGTGCCATCTTGGACAAACTAGGGTCTTTTTACAATTTCACACTTCAAATAGCTAGGACTAACTAGAGATAGGAAATTACAGAACAAAACACTACAATTTGTCACAACTATAATTAAAGTATAGCCCTAACATGTTTATTAACAAGCTTAATGACAAGCACAACAAATCTTTTCCTAAATTAAAGTGCAAAATGATCGGGAAGCACAAAAATTAACTCACGATTTTGTTTGCAAAAGTCCCAAATTTTGGCTAGGAAGCTCTGAAACTGCTTCGCAAAATACTTGAATGCTTTGTGATACAAATAAAATAGGAGAATTGATTTTATCTTGATCAAATCATGCTAGCAAATGTCTCATCCGCCATTAAAGCTCACTCGTGCACTGCAAGAACGACTCCAACCATATTATATGCAGATTTAAATTTTAGCCATCCATGTGGTAGTCGCCCATGATATCACAATCAGTAAATATCCTACAACTCTATATCACGCATTGGTGGGAAACCGTAGATCTTGAGCATTTGTGATATTGTTCCTTCAACACAGTCACCAGCCTTATTATTAACTGTTGAGCAACTTTTCCATCAAGATTATAACATATCCATTGATTTAAAACATGTGCACCTCAAGAACACTTTAGTAACCTACCTTTTAATGTATTAAGGCTGGATTAATTTACCACATTATTTCTTTCATTCCTTCGGCTTCATCAGATGAGACACATGGTGCCTTCCCATGATATCATGATTAGTAAAAACCTTGCAACTTTGGATCACACAATGGTGGGAAACTGTTAAGATCTTATGACAATAGATCGATGATCAACCAAACTTATCACCTTCAACCTCACCAGATAGGACACATGGCACCCGCCCGTGATATTCTGATCAACCAAAGCAGTGTGGTGGGGTCATCGCGGGATGGTGGGGAGCGGCAGAGATCAAATGATAGTTGATCAATGGTCGTGCGAACTTCATCCTTTTGCAAAACAAAAAATTTATTAAAAGGACAAGGGGACATCACTAGCTGGATGGTAAACAATGAAATAAGTTGTTTTTAAATGATGAAACATGGGGCCAACCAAGACTTAGGAAAATAAAACACTGTAGAGGAAATAAAATATTAAAACAAAGGGACTCAACCTAGATAGAATGATAGGACATAAGTCATTTTAAAACCCCTCAAAAAGTAACATCGAAATAGATCCCAACCAAGGTGTAAAATAAACACAAGGGTTTTATATGAAAATAAAGCTAAAACCACCAACCCAAGGAAAATTCTGACACCATGAAAGACCAGTAACACTAGGCAGGGTAGGAATGGAACATAAGGAGCAAAATATAAAGTTCCATCAGAGGAGAGAGACAGAGATACCCGAGAGGGAGAGGATAGAGGGAGAGTCTCGAGAGAGAGAGAGAGGGAGGGGAGAGAGATAGAGGGTAGAGGATTTTAAGGGTTAAGGGTAGAGGGCTAAGGTAGATTGAGAGACTTCCTAGGAGGAGAGAGAGAGAGAGAGAGTGGAGGGAGACCGAGAGAGATAAAGGGCTGAGGGTTTAAGGGTTAAGGGCTTAAGGCTTCTAGGGTTAAGGGGTAGAGGGGAGAGAGAGATAGAGACCCGAGTGAGAGAGAGAGACCCAAGATAGGGAGAGGGGTAGGAGGGAGAGACTTGAGAGAGAGAGAGAGGGTAGAGGGCTTCATGATTTTGGCCTAGGGTTGGTGCAGAGGGAGAGAGAGAGGATCCCTGAGAGAGAGGAGGGAGTGGGAGAGGTAGAGAGCACATAGAGGGTTAAGGGCAGAGTGATAGAGGGTTTATGGGTTATGGTCCAAGGTTAAGGAGAGATGGAGGGAGGAGTGAGAGAGAGAGACCTAAGAGAGGGAGAGGGGTTAGGATACTGAAGATACTTGAGAGAGAGAGAGGGAGGGAGTGGGAGAGAGATAAAGGGAGGGAGGGTTAAGGGTAGAGGGTAGATGATTTAAGGGTTTAGGGTTAAGGGTGGAGGGGAGAGAGATAGAGGGAGTGAGTGAGTGAGAGAAAGACCTGAGAGAGGGAGAAGGGTTATTTTGCATTTATTAATAAATAATATATATATGATAGTAGCATTTGCAACACAACATGAAAGCCAAGATTATATTTACTTTTAGTTATAGAATTAAGGTTAGGGTTAGATATATATTTAGTTAGGGTTGGGTTAAAAATAATGTCAGTGTTATATTTGCAATTAAGTTTAGGGTTAGAGTTAGAGTGAGAATTATTATTGAGATTGAATCATAACCCTAATCTAACCTTAACCTTAAACCTAATTGAACCCTAACCCTATTTGTAATTGAACTTTAACTCTAACCCCAACCCTAACCCTATCATTGAACCCAAGCTTTATCCTAGAACCCCAACTCTAATTAAATGGTAAACCTAACCTAACCTTAACCCTAATGCTAATCCCAACCCTAAGTCTATCTATAATTATAATCCTAACCCTTCTCATTCTAATCCTAATTATAATCTTAATTATAATTCTAACCCTAACCATAATTCTAATGCTATTCATAATCCCTAGTTTAACACTAACCATAGTTCTCATGACAACCTTAGCTCTAATTATAACCCTAATCAAACCCTGACCTTAACCTTAACCCTAACCTTGAGCTTAATTAAACCCTAACCTTAACCTTAAGCCTGAGCTTAATTAAATCAAAATCCTAGCTCTAACCCCAAACTCATATATGTGAGATAATTATAATTTACCAAAACCCTAACCATAATTGAATCATAACCCTAATTGAAATATAATCCTACCTTTAAATGAACCCTAACCCTAATTGAATTGTAATTTTAACCCTAAGCCTAATTGAACCCTATTTTTAACTCTAAGACTAATTAAACACTATTTATAACCCTAACCCTAAGCCCATCTAAATCCTAGCCCTAATTTATCCCTAACCCAAATTGAATCATATTTAAACCCTGTAGACACGCAAAATATACTGATTGACATTATGCACTTGATCTGATTAACTAACATTGTTTCGTCTTGAATCACCTCTTCAGCTTATCATCACTATTCATCCCTTAATTAAATAAATAATCATTTATCTAATTAAGTCATCTCTTGTTAATTAAATAAATCAATTTTATTTAATTAATTTTGTAATCCCCCTCTTAATTAAATAATACATTTTATTTAATTATATCTCTAAGTCATTCTATTAAATTAAATCAATCTTTATCCAACATAATCCCTCTTTAGTTAAATAAATCAAAATATTTATTTAATTAAATCTAAATCATTATTCATCTCTTTTTGATTTAAATTAATCCAAAAATCTAAGTCAAAAGTCAAAATCAGCTAATCTCCTTTAAATTAATCAAATCTTGATTAATTTAATCCTAATCACTCAAATCCTCTAGATTTTGCAACTTCAACATGAAAATCAATTTAATTGATTTATAAATCATCTATTTTCATTCAAAAAGGCATCCAAGTGAGAATATTCCTCAAATTTGAAATCTCCCCCCCAAAAAGGACTTGTCCCTTTCAACAAAGAATTTAAAATCTCTTACATGTCCTTTTCTTGAGCCATGTGCATGTGCTCATTCTTCAAGCCATATTTTAAATTTGAATCTCCCCCTTTTTTGCACATTTTTCAAAACGTGCTCATTCCTCAACCATTCACATGATGACATGTGGCTTCTTCTCATTTGTTGAAAATTAATCCCACATTGCTCTATTTTGATCATTCATCCATCTTCTCATTCTATAAATGAAGAGCTCATCTCCTCATTTCATCATCCACAATTTAAGTAAACTTACTCTACTCAAATACATCTTCAAGCATTTGCAAGATTCATCCATAGCTAGGTTATGCAGGTTTTTCACCATGGAGCACATTTGAATCTTCACAAAGTGGATCAATCTCTTCAACACATCAAGCTTGCATCGTTGGAGTTGGGAAAGGGCCAATTTTCACATCAAATTGGCACCAATTCCCCCATGGGATCAAGAGTTTGCATTGCTTTCAATAGGATTTAATCTACTTTCTTATCCTTTCATTATTTTCTTCTCTTCATTCCTATTTTGAGTTTTGTTAATGGATTTCATGGGGAATCCTTGTTCTTACTTGCATTTGATCTCCTAATGTATTCATTTGTTGTGTTTTACAAGTATTTGGATTAGGGATTCTACATTTGGTGCTAGAAGGAGGGCAATGGATTACAAATCTAACACGTTTTCTTAAAATTTTCATCATTTTAGCGCTTATTTTCACTGTTTTAGCACTCTCGCAGGTTCTTTTAGCGCTTATTCACACTATTTTAGCACTCTTTAAGATCTTTTAGCGATTATTTTAACTATTTTTGTAGTGCTATTTAATGTTTTTGTAGTGCTCTTTTATGTTTTCGTAGCACTCTTTAAAGTTTTTGTAGTGCTCTTTAATGTTTTCGTAGCACTCTTTAAAGTTTTCGTAGTGCTCTTTAATGTTTTCATAGCGCTCTTTAAAGTTTTCGTAGCGGTATTTAGTGTTTTCGTAGCTCTCTTTAAAGTTTTCGAAGCGCTATTTAATGTTTTTGTAGCGCTCTTTAATGTTTTTGTAGTGCTCTTTAATGTTTTCTTAGCACCCGTGAAGTTTTAGCGCATATGATCACTGTCTTAGCGCTTTTTAGAGTCAGTTTTAAAATGACCATATCTTGGTCATACGAAGGTCTTTTTTGATGATTTTTTTTGAAATAACGTAGAATTTCATAAGCTATCCAATAATGTGGGTGTTTATTACTTATTAATGAGTTAAAATTTTCAAATTTGCATCTAAATTCAAAACACATGATAACTTGGCTAAATTTTAGGGTGTTTTGGTTAATGATTCATCTAACCCCTATATTCTTTTGTTTTTTGATCTCATCTAACGTTTTGATCACTTTTGTAGGTTGGAAATCGAAATCAAAAGAAAGAGAAGCATGCGAGGATATTTTGTTCAATCAAAGTGTTTTTAAACACTTTAGTGTTTGTTTAGCACTTCTCTAAGAATTTGTTACCTTCTCCTTCTTAGGACACTAAGTTTTTGTTTGAGCTTAAAAAGAACCTTTTCCATTTCTTGCAAAGGCTAAAATGAACTTTAGGATCACAACTTACTAGATTTGGTTTATTGGATTAACAATTGAACAAGGCAATTTCTCACACTTCATTTGGTGCTCTAAAAGGAACTCACATTGTGCTTTGAGGGTTTAAAAAGAAAAAGTGTAGTTGTGTTTTTCGTGAGGGCTTACTTAGACTAAAGCCATTGGAAAAGGACATATGTGCTTCTCTCGTGCTTTATAGCTATCTTGAGAATCAAAAGGCCTTTTCCATGACTTTGGGTTAAGACAAAGCAATCACCTCCACACTTCAATTTGGGCTTAAAAATGAACAAAATCTTGTGCGAGTGTGAGTGGGGGGCTTTGTTGCATACATTCTCTCTCCTTGTTGCCAACAAGGATTGATTGAGTTACAAATATTGTGCCTCATTCGCTATTGTTTATCCTAGAGGGCCTGCCTTGGGAAAAAAAGTACTCACCTAAGGGAATGACTCAACCAGTAACACTCTAAAGCCAAGAGTATTTTCCAACTGGTATATAAATGTGGATATTGGAGTAAACACCAATATCACGCAGTTGATTCCAACAAGATGGATCCGAAAGGGGAATCTTGCCATATGGGTCAATTCCTATGAACAAAAAAGCCCTTACTAAAACCCATGTGCTAGAATTTGCCAAAATCCTTTTATCTATTTGTTGGTGCAAGAACAGTCGTTCTGAAGCCACCCCACACTTTTACGGTCTTTTAGTAGAAATGGAAAACATGCCATGGGAGTTTCATGGGTGTTGATGCTTGGCTACCCTGTATATGTGAGTGTCATGGAGGGGAGCCAGTGGGGTCAAGCATCTAACCATTCGCTAGAGATAAGCATAGGTCGACTTGTCCAAGTGGGAATCCAACAAATATTGTCTTACACATCGATAGGATTGTACTTATTCTTGGGTTACAAAATACATTGCTTGATCAAAAACATCTCAAAAATAAACACTTAACACTATCCAAACTTCAAACCCTTTTGAGGACAAATACAATTGACTCAATCCATATGTTATTGCTTTCCCTTGGGATTCACGTCCTTAGAGGTTTCTAAGCATTGGATTATATCTCAATTTGTTTTCTTAAGTCAATAATATGAAAACCCTTGCCTTAAGTTCATTAAATTTCCACATAACATATCTTGTGGGGTTTGACAAAATTAAGACATTGGACATCTTAGTTTGAAAACCTAATTGAAGAAAGTGTTTTTGGTAAAATAAAGACATTAAGCAAAGCAAAACAAAATGAACTTTCATATGTGATTGAAAACTTACAACCCCAAAACAAAAAAATCATTGGTTGGAAATCTAAAAATGAATGTTCAAATGAAATCATGTCTTGGTTACAAAGGTCCTTAGGAAGCATTTGCATGCTCTTCAATACCTAGGTCTAAGCAAACAAAGTGTACCTTTTTGGGTTCTTCTTAGGATCAAAACATATCAAAATCTCTTTTTCATCCATCCTCCAAAACATCAAAACAATTTCCATCTCATCATCTCCTTTTGGAAAAATCTTTAAATCATCCTTGATACTAGGCTTTATGGAAAAATCAAAATCATCAATATCCTTGAGAAAAAATCCTTGAAAACATTATCAAAAACATCTTTGGCTAGGTATGTGTAGATGCATCCTTTTGCATATACTTAGTCAAAGTTATCAAAATCATCTTGTCTAGCTTAGTGTATGTAGATGAATCCTTCTTCATATGCTTAGTGAAATAATCATCTTGTTTGAATAGGTGTGGGTAGATGCATCCTTCTCCTCAGACATATTCAAAATATCATCCTTTGGACAAAGGTATCCCTTAGATCATCATCCAACATCTTAGGGTCTTTTTGTTAAAAAAAAAATCCAAATAAAAAAAACCAAATAAAAAATCAAGGACAAAATCTCAAAATCTCAAAATCCAAAATCAAGAATCCAAAGTCCTAAAAAGCTTAGTGTCTCATTCAAAATTTATCAAAAGCTGAAACATCCATATCATCCATCCCTAAAACATCATTATCATCACCTTTGATCCTCAAAGCATCCTAAGAATTTATATTTTGGGACATAAAATAACAATTGATCCAAGGAATCAAGAGATTCATCTCCCATATTCTCAAAGGTTGATCCTTGTTTTATGGTTCAAACTAGATCTCAATACAAGAAGAGTATGTAAGCCAACAAAGAAACACTCGCTTCAAGCGATCTTAGCCAAACAAACACAGAAATGAATCCAATTGAATCAAGCAATCCATTGATCCTCTCATCATCCCAAAATCCACAAGAAGAAAATCAAGGGGAGGACCTTACCTTTGGAATGTCTCGTGAGGAAATGACGAAAATGCTCCAAAACCTAGACAATCATAGAATCATCAACATTATGATGAGTAACCCTTCGTTGTACATGCTTGAACTAGCAAAACAAGGGGCCAAGTTGCCTTTGGATTTTGATGTGAGTACTATAGTGGATACATCATTTCCTCCGATCTCATCCACCATTCCCATTTCATCTACACCCCCATCTCAAAACATCACCCAAAACATCCCGCAAATCATAACATTGTTTGCTCCAACACAACCCAATGCCAACAAGGGAAACACATTCCTTAATGCTCTTCAATCACATCCCCTTGTTAATAATCAAAACTTGGATGCAAGCACCACCTTGGAACAAAACATACTCAACAACCCATTACACAAAAATGTTCCTCTCACTTTACATTATTACCCATCATCAACATCTTTTCATGGAGCACCACAAACACCTCTTCTCACAAATTCACAAGAAGAGGGAGATACGTTCGGGCTAGGAGGCTTACTCAACACCATGACATTTTCACAACTCACTCCTCTCACATTTCCACCTCTTCCACCATTGCCATTATCATCCACACCACTCCTTGGTTTAGGGCTTTCTCCCCTACCAAATATCAATCAAACCTATATCCCAACCATCAATAAAAGCATTGCACCAAACACACAAAATTTGTCATTGATATCACAACAACAAATGACAAATACACAAGCAATGACAACACCATTAAACACACCCCTAACATCACAAAGCATGGTCTCTCAAAGACCAACCACATCAATACCACTATCAAACACCTAAAACATCAACACAACATCATCATCTATGACTATTCCAAATCCACCACCACCTCCACCACCACCAACGTTCACCACATCAAACCAATACAATGCATCATTGCAAGCAGCTTTCCAAAGAGGATACCAAGAAGTTCAAAAACAAAAAGCTGTACAACAAGCTACTCAAGCCGCACAAAAATCCGCCCGACCTGCACAAGCCACATTACAAGCACAACAAACTCAACAAGCTGAAGCTTTACTAAAACAACAACAACAACAACAAGCCGCTCAAGTTGCCCAAGCTATGCAAGCATTACAAGCACAAAGGGTCGCTCAAGCACAACTATTATTGCAGCAACAAGCCGCACAAGCACAAGCAACACAAGCACAACTTCTTGAACAACCAGCACAATTGCAAGCGTACCAACAAGCATTAAAACAATATCAAGAACAACAAGAAGTAGTAGAACTGGCATCCCAACAACGAGCGTTGTGGGAACAACAACAAGCACAACAACAAGCGTTGTTGGAACAACAACAAGCGCAAACACAAGCACAAATCTTAGCGCAACAACAACAAGATCAACAACAAGCTTTGTTCATACAAAAGCAAGTAGAAGCCTACTTCGCCCGCCAGAACATATCGATACCATCAAACAACACACCAACCAACCCATCCATTCAACCAATGATTCAAACACCCCAAAACACTTTCATCCCACCCCCTGATATGCAGAATGATGTGACAACACAACTCAGGTTGCTCTCGCAACAAGTGCTCGATCTTCAATCAGGGCGAACAACCAAAACATCAAGTAACTTGTGTCCTTATCCATTTGATAGGAGCTTAGAAATGAAACCATTCCCTAAGGGATTTGAAATCCCCATATTTGACAAATATCGAGGGATGGGAAACCCTGAAGATCACATTAGGGAATTACAGGTTCATTGCATGGAAGTTGCATATAATGATACTTATTTGATGTGGCTATTTCTTAGAAGCTTGGTAGGTACTGCTATAAAATGGTTCTCTCGCTTACCTTCAGGCATTAGAACATTCCAAGAAATCATGGATATATTCATTAAAAACTACGCATGTAACATTACAATGGATGTCAGTCTTGAAGAACTATACGCTCTAAAACAAGAAAAGAATTAATCTTTTGCTTCATTCCTTCAACGATGGCAATCCAAGGCCAATCGGAGCAAGTGGACCATGCTAGAAGAACAACAAGTTTGCACCGTCATATCCAACCTTGAAAGTCACTTGTCATTTCATCTCAAGGTTCAGGGAATCACCACATATGATCAATTGATCCCCAAAGTGCTTAGCATCGAAAGAGCCCTTGTGACTCAACCTGTGGAATCAACATCATATTACGAACAACAAAACAACTGCCCATCATCCAATTATAACGATAAACCTCACACATTGGCAAGGAACAAGAACGTTACTAATGATGGTGTAGTAGATGCCAAGGTGGTCATTAGTGGCCCACGCCAAAACACACCCACACCACAAATCCAAAATCAACGCCAAAACACAACATATCAACCCAATAACAATCCTACTATCAATAACCTCAATGATCAAAGAGGACCACCCCAACGCAAGAGTTATCCAAAATGAAAATACACTACTTTAGGGGAACCACTTGAAGACATCATGAAAAAGCTCATCGATGAAAAACTCATCAAAGCACCTACATTTGAAAATTACCAAGAACCTGATGTCAAACCTCCTTGTTATAACGAAAAATCAACTATGTGAATTTCACAAAATAAAAGGTCACACCACAAACAATTGTATGAGACTTAAAAATATCATCCAAGATCTCATTGACAAAAGAATCATAAATGTGGAACAACCTACAGGCAACCAGGACCTTAAAATCTACACGAATCCGATGTCGAATCATGGCAACAAGGGGAATAACAATAATAAAGATAAAGGAAAAGGTAGTGTAAATCATGTATATGAAACAGTTGTCGCATCCCTAAATGAATACTGCGTGGTCATCACCATCAAGGGTGCCCATGCCAAAGATTGTGGAGTCACCACAAGAGGCGACAAAGTCACCATTACAGGATCATCCCAACCAAACAAAGCTCCTTCATCTAGATCCGCTCCTAATGGTTACAATGTAGTAGATCAACTCAAGAGAACACCAACACACATCTCCATTATGGAGTTGTTAAAAATCTCATCAGTACACAAGAATATCCTTGAGGAAGCATTAGCCTCATCCATTGTCCCCACAAATCTTGATGTGGAACAATTCCAAGCTATGGTCAGAAATATCATTACACATAATCTTCTTACATTCTCTGACCAAGATTTCCCTGCCCAACCATCTCACAACTGTGCACTTCACTTGGAAGCCATTGTGAACAAGAGCAAAATCAAAAGGGTCTTGGTGGATGGAGGTGTAGGTTTGAACATCTGTTCTCTTAACCTCATCAAGCAGTTGAAAATAGCAGAGGATTCCATTGACAAAGGTAAAGGCATCACGATAAGAGCATATGATGACCAAGAAAGAGTGTCTTAGGGCATGATTAAACTCCCTATTCAAGTAGGGCCTACCATCATGGAAACCACCTGTCAGGTCTTGGACCTCGACTTGCCATATAATATCCTCCTCGGATGCCCATGGATCCATGCAATGAAAGCTGTAGCATCAACCTTCCACCAATGTGTGAAATTTACACATAATGGACAAGAGGTTACCATTCATGGAGATCCCGAACCGTTTTCATATTGCAAAAATCTTGAGGCCAAGTACTACAAAATCCCCCAAGTGCCAAAGAATGATGAAGGCCCATCCACATCATACATCAACCCCACCACTCTTGCATTCACTTCTACGACAGAGACACCCGCCATCCCCGCAATTCCCACCATCTCTGACATCAAGCTCATTATCCAAGAGGATGGTTTTGGAAGCTACAAGCTTCCTAGCAATGCTTTTGTGATAGGAGAGTTACCACAATCTCCTAGATCACGAGGACACCCACAACAAAATAAAGCTTGCACATCTCAAATCTATCCTAAAAACTATCCCCAATTCACAAGATGGGGAGACCTCAGCCATGAGGTTATTGAAGCAAATCCATCTCACATGCTATACCAAGATGAGAGACCAACAACTAATTTACCAATGGATGAAAGAAGTAAAGGTTTCCAGATGATTCTTGCAATGGGTTACGACATAAATCAACGATTGGGACAAAATGACAATGGGCTCATAATACCTATCATGCCAGAGACACGCCCCATAACAAATCTTGGTCTTGGATGTACCCCTCTGAGAATAACCATACGTGGCCAAAGTCCTCTAGTTAGAGCTGCCAATGTCTCTCTTCAGCCAGTGCTAGTACAAGCACACTCACTAATAGTCACAGGTAGCAACACACATAACTTCATAACTGAGCCCTATATTAGTAGTGATGACGAAGATACCATATCCAATCTCCCTAGGTTATTTGAAGATACCACTCTGTGTATGATTAGTACCCTCTCCTTCAAATATGATCATCAAAATCATGAGATCCGTTTAGTGTACCCTCAACTGATCGACTATGACCAACGAAGACCACCAGTTCTTGATACATTCAAAAATGATGAAGCCCTCTTAGAATTCATGGGATTGAGGGATAACATTCTAGATGGGGATCATAAGGCAAGGTTTATAATGGAATTAGACACACATGCTTATTATGGGGAAACAATTGAATCCTTCAGTCACAAAAGTGAGAAACTAAGAATCATATCCAAACCCTTGAGTGAAAACCACACTATGGCACTCTCTGACACAAAAATAGTAAAAAGAAAGGATGTATCCAATAGTGAAAACCTCTCTGAGGTGCCCAAGGATGAAGGATTCAATCTTCCCTTAAGAGCTATTCATCAAGAGAAATCAACAGTCTTGACTGAAAAGTGCAATCCGGTCAACATAGGAACAGAGGAGGCCCTACTTATCACATTCTATGCGGAATCACTATTATCAGAAGAATAAGAACTTCTAGCAGCATTCCTAAAAGAAAGACAAATAAATTTTGCATGGAGTTATGCTGACATGCCAGGGCTAGATCCAGAAACTATGGTTCATCATTTAGCAGTGTATCCAGAAGCAAAACCGGTCAAACAAAATCTTTGAAAAATGCATCCTCAAATTGCCTTGTTGGTTAAAATGGAGCTCAAAAGGTTGCTAGATGCAGGATTTATTTGACCAATTGATTACCTAGAATGGGTGTCCAATTTGGTACCTGTTTCAAAACTTGACGAAGCCATTATAAGTTGTATGGATTTTAGAGATTTGAACAAAGCATGTTCCAAGGATGACTTTCCACTTCCCAATATCGATATGATAGTGGACATGACAGCAGGGCATGAGATGCTATCACTAATGGATGGATTTTCAGGATACAACTAGATTATGATAGCAAAAGAAGACCAACATAAGACAACTTTTACTTGTCTGTGGGGGACCTACTGCTGGAACATGATGCCATTCAACCTAAAGAACACAGGAGCAACATATCAACGAGCCATGACATTGATCTTCCATGACAGGATTCACAAAATAGTTGAAGACTATGTTGACGACATCCTAGCTAAGTCAAGAAAGAGAAAAAATCATATAGCAACCCTAAGTGCTATCTTTGACAGATTAGAGGAATACAAAGTTAGGCTAAATCCCAAGAAGTGCGTCTTTGGCATACAATCAAGCAAATTACTAGGATACATAGTCTCCATGAGGGTTATCGAGGTGGATCCTGCAAAAGTAAAAGCAATCCTTGAGATGGAAGCACCAAAGACATTGAAACAACTAAGAGGTCTCCAAGGTAGGCTCCAATCCATTAGAAGGTTGATAGCACAACTGGCGGATAAGCAAAACCCATATTCTCACCTACTCCACAAGGGGGTAGCATACAAATGGGATACAAAATGTGAAGAGGCATTCAACAAAATAAAGGAATATATACTAACACCACCAATTTTAATGCCACCTATCCCGAGAAAGCCATTGATCTTATATGTGTCAGCAATAACAGCAACCCTTGGAGCTCTCTTGGCTCAACATGATGAAAACGGAATAGAGAGGGCTATCTACTATATTAGCAGGACAATGGTTAGTCATGAGCTAAACTACTCATTTATTGAGAAAGCTTGCCTCACAATAGTGTTTGCATCCCAGAAATTCAGACATTACATGCTAGCACACAAGATAAAACTCATCACGAAAAATTGATCCCCTCAAGTATCTCTTATCCAAAGCAATGCTTACAGGCAGGATAACGAAATGGGTAATGATATTGTCAAAGTATGACATCGAGTATGTGGAGAGGAAAGCAATCAAGGGACAGGTCATCGCAGATCAACTAGTAGAAGCACCTATTTATGCTGAGAACCTTCTTGTCTCAGAATTTCCAGACGAGTCCATCTTTAACCTCAACATAGCTAATCATTGGAAACTATACTTCGATGGTTCATACACACAACATGGATCAGGAGCTGGTGTCTTCTTCCTCACCCCACAAGGGGATTGCATACCAAAGTCATACAAATTGGCATTTCCTTGCACCAACAACATAGTGGAATACGAGGATTTGACTATAGGTCTTAGGATAGCAGTGCAATGGAACATCATAGCTCTCAAGGTGTATGGAGACTCTTAGTTGATCATAAATCAGGTCAATAATGAATATCAAACTAAGGATGATAAGCTCACTCCATACAAGAAACTGGTGGAGACTTTAAAGGAATCCTTCATTGACATAACATTTGAGAAAATTCCTAGAACCAACAACAGAGCAGCAGACGCCATGGCAACAATTGGGTCCCTACTGGACATTCCTAACAACACACCAAAATATGAATTTATGATCGAGCAGCTTCTCATTCCCACATTCGAGGTACCAAAATTGGAATATGTGTGTGAAATCATTGGTCCTGGTGATCCTTGGTATCATGACATTTATACATATCTTCGAATAGGAGTCATACCTGCTAACCTACCATCGAGCCTAAAATGAACCTTTATTAAAAAGGCATCCAGATTTGTCATCCTAGGTGATACCTTATACTGTAGAAGCATAGAAGGTACCTTATTACACTATTTAAATGCTGAGGAGGCATTAACCGCTCTAACCGAGGTTCATAACGGTATCTGTGGCTCACACTCAAGTGGGATGACCATTGCTAAGAAATTGCTGAGGATGGGGTATTATTGGCCCACAATGGAAAGAGAAGCACATGATCATGCTAAGAGGTGTATACAATGTCAGTAGCATGGGGACCTCATCCATGCTCCAGCTCAAGAGCTCCATCCTATCATCACACCATGGCCCTTTTCGCAATGGGGACTCAATCTCATTGGAAAAATTATACCCACCTCATCCAATGGCCACAAATTATCATAACTGTAACTGAGTACTTCACAAAGTGGGTGGAGGCTATACCCATGACGTATATCACTGGAAAGTAGATCTCAAAGTTCATCTTGAACTATCTCATATGCTGCTATGGTGTTCCACAAGCCATTATCTCAGATAATGGGACACCATTCAAAAATCGGGAAGTTCACGACTTGTGCGAGAAATTCAAAATCTAGCATCGCTTCTCCACCCCGTACTATCCCTAACGCAATGGCCAAGTAGAAGCCACGAACAAAACCATCCTTAAATTCCTAAAGAAAATAGTCAATGACGTAGGTCGTGACTGGAATTTGTAGCTTAATCCCGCCTTCTGGGCCTATCGAAGCAGCATCTGTACACCCACCGGTGCCACCCCATTCTCCCTGGTCTACGGATTAGAAGCGATACTCCCTATCTAGATCGAGCTCCCATCCCTCAGGATATCACTGCAAAACCTTGTCACAGATGAAGAATATCGGGTTTCAAGACTAAATGAGCTAGAGTTACTGAATGAGAGACGCATAGATGCTTTAAATCATTTGCAAGTCTATCAGAATAGACTCAAACGAAGCTATAATAAGAAGATCAAAAGCAGGACTTTCCAAGTCGGAGAACTAGTCTTAAAGGAAAATCAAAAGAATGTCTCAAACCTCAATAGCAAAGGAAAGTTTGAACCTAATTGGTTAGGACCTTTCATCATTACAACAAGTTATAAGTCAGGGGCATACCAGCTCTCAACACCCGAAGCGGAACCTCTGCAAGAGCCCATGAATAGCTCCCATCTCAAAAAGTTTTATGTCTAATTCTATCAAAGTATAGAACCAAAAAAATCCAAAAAAAAATTAAAAAAATTGTCCTATAGTGAAAACCACTTTGGTGGCACTTTGGGCAAGTACCTCGGTGAAAACTTGGCAAATAGGTGCCTTGCGTAAATAAGCACTTCCCATCCACCAGGATCTTTAAGACTTGTTTGACATCATCCATCCATTTCACTTCCATCATTCATCGCATTCAGGTCTCCATCCATCACACATCCACTCGCATCTGCACCATAGCTTGGTCCTATTTTTGTATCATGATCCCTCCTAGTACTACTTGGCCCATCCTCAAGGTTAGTTTGTCCTGCCTTTATCGAGGTAGTCTATTACATCACGCTGGGGGCACGTTCTCATTGGATTAGATTCATGTATGATCTTAAGGTCCTCAAATCAAAAAATCCAAAAACATCAAAAAATCAAAAAATCCAAAAACATCAGAAAATCAGAAAATCCAAAAACATTCAAAACATATCAAAATCCAAAAACATTCACAAAACATCAAAATCCCAAAAATAAAGTTAAAAAGTCATTCAAAAAGTAAAAAATAGAGTCGTCTTGTCGAACTACGTTGTCTCTGAGCTTGAACATAGGCAAGGTTGATCTTTGATCATCCCCTAAGACATTTAGGTCATCCTATAGGAGTCCATCATAATAAGTTGATATCTCATCATGTATATCATCATCCTAAATCGGTCAACTCTTAGTCAAATCCACATGGTCTCTCGGTATAACGTAGGTAAGGCTAATCCATTTCAGCCCGCGCCCTAGGATAGTCTTAGGTCACTGGGTCAAAATCTCATAAAATCCCAAAAACATTGAAAACATTGAAAAATAAATTTTTGTAAAACCTCAAAAAATACCAAAAACAACCTCAAAACATTTCAAAAACATAAAAAAACACCCAAATATTTGAAAAAATCCATTCACCTCATCTCGCCTGCACCCACGATAAGCACCACTCATAATAAACTGATCATCCTCAACCTTTGGTAAAACAATCAGAAATAAGTCTAGCAGGTTAAAAGTGAAAACTCAAAAACGTTAAGCCTCAAGTCTAAGTCAAGTACGTAAGGAAGTTGGTCATCTCTTCGATTGATAACATATCATCTGAAATGGTCCCATATCAATCATCCCTTATAAATGAAATGACGTGCCACCATCCACTAACATGTCCTAGGATGAATCCTTCCTACAAAGGGCATTATCTTTTGGCAATAAGTTTCGGTTATCATCTTAGAAAACACATCCTTTTCCCGTTAGCGGTATTGAAGAGCATTAGTTTGTTTGTTTACTTGGTCTTTTGGACTTTTCTTATTTTGCGCTCATTCCAAGGACGTCTCGATGATATCCCAAAACAGTGGATTTAGAGAAATAGGAATGGGGCAATGATCATTATCTTTTGTCTGCTGTGTTTGTTGGACGTTCTTGCAATATAACTTGGCGAATACTTGCTTTGTCAGGTATGTATGGAAGAGGTCTAGGGCAACTTGTTGACTATTGCAGGATAGGTTTACCTTTTTGTGTTTTGGTCTGAGGTATCTGAAACTTCTGAAGTACATCCTATCAAGGTTTTGTATGTCAGGTGTGAACAAGAATACTCCTATCTGATTGCTGTGTCAAAGTCCATCACACTAGGTACAACACCATCCTGGTTTTCTAATACCTTGATGCATCGTGCCTACGTGTGTTATCAAAATAAGGAAATTGGCCCTTTGAAAATCCCAACTCCTAGGCAAGTAATCATCATCATTTGCATATTTATCATATTGTGTCTTGTTGGAATCTCTTATTTTCTTCTATCTCCTACTTTTTTCGCGCTAACATGGTACCATGACAGTTAATCATAATCATCACCATTGCATCTATCTTGCATCCAAAAAATCGTAAGCATACTACATAATGAATATCATATCATATAGAAAACATTAATCATACCACATGCATTCATCCCCATCATTGCATAATATAGATTGGTTATTTTAAACATCTCATAAACCATACATTTATCATCTATTTTCATAATCACCCAAGCATCATCATATCATATCATGTGCATCCATATCATCCATGCATCATCATATCATCCATTACATATAAACATCATAATCATTTCATCATCAATAATGTCACTATCATGGTATAAATCAGGATCAAGTGGGTGTAATATATCAAAGTAGGCATGAGGCTACCCATGGCCAATGACTGTCTACATCATCAAATCTGTCTACATCAAATATTCGAGTTAAACTAACCTTGAACCTCTTTATCGAGAGATCGACCCTCAAATCAAATCTTTTCACTCGATCTCTCGAGGGGGCAATATACCGGCATAATTCTTCATTCGTTGGGGCAGCAATGGGGCACCTGAAAAAATTAAAGAATTTTTGAATTTTGATCAAGACAGTTTATTCTTTGAAACAACACAACAAGTACATTGCTTCAAAGAGGTGCAAAATGTAGACACGCAAAATATACTGATTGACATTGTGCACTTGATCCGATTAACTAACATTGTTTCATCTTGAATCACCTCTTCAGCTTATCATCACTATTCATCCCTTAATTAAATAAATAATCATTTATCTAATTAAGTCATCATCTCTTGTTAATTAAATAAATCAATTTTATTTAATTAATTTTGTAATCCCCCTCTTAATTAAATAATACATTTTATTTAATTAAATCTCTAAGTCATTCTATTAAATTAAATCAATCTTTATCCAACATCATCCCTCTTTAGTTAAATAAATCAAAATATTTATTTAATTAAATCTAAATCATTATTCATCTCTTTTTGATTTAAATTAATCCAAAAATCTAAGTCAACAGTCAAAATCAGTTAATCTCCTTTAAATTAATCAAATCCTAATTAATTTAATCCTAATCACTCAAATCCTCTAGATTTTGCAACTTGCACATGAAAATCAATTTAATTGATTTATAAATCATCTATTTTCATTCAAAAAGGTATCCAAGTGAGAATATTCCTCAAATTTGAAATCTCCCCCCAAAAGGACTTGTCCCTTTCAACAAAGAATTTAAAATCTCTTACATGTCCTTTTCTTGAGCCATGTGCATGTGCTCATTCTTCAAGCCATATTTTGAATTTGAATCTCCCCCCTCTTTGCACATTTTTCAAAATGTGCTCATTCCTCAACCATTCACATGATGACATGTGGCTTCTTCTCATTTGTTGAAAATTAATCCCACATTGCTCTATTTTGAACATTCATCCATCTTCTCATTCTATAAATGAAGAGCTCATCTCCTCATTTCATCATCCACAATTTGAGTAAACTTACTCTACTCAAATACATCTTCAAGCATTTGCAAGATTCATCCATAGCTAGGTTATGCAGGTTTTTCACCATGGAGCACATTTGAATCTTCACAAAGTGGATCAATCTCTTCAACACATCAAGCTTGCATCGTTGGAGTTGGGAAAGGGCCAATTTTCACATCAAATTGGCACCAATTCCCCCATGGGATCAAGAGTTTGCATTGCTTTCAATAGGATTTAATCTACTTTCTTATCCTTTCATTATTTTCTTCTCTTCATTCCTATTTTGAGTTTTGTTAATGGATTTCATGGGGAATCCTGTTCTTACTTGCATTTGATCTCCTAATGTATTCATTTGTTGTGTTTTTGGGTATTTCGGGATTAGGGATTCTACAAACCCTAACACAATTGAACCATAATTCTAACCCTAATTTAATACCAACACTAACCCTAATCCTAATAACATATTATTAGGGTTATTTATTAATGTCTTAATATTAGTTTATAAATTCAACATTAATTATAAATATTTAAAAATAAATTAAGTATTTCAATCTAAAATTTTAATATTTGACATTACAAATAAAATTAAACTAAATTCTAATTTTTAAAATCCATAAAATATTTATTATCTATTTAGTTTTACTAATTATCTAATACAATTAAATTAAAATTAAATTAAAGATTCAAAATAAATTAAACAATTATTAATTAGAATTTTAGAATAAATTAAAAATAAGATCTATATAAAATCAACTTTTCTATTTTTTTTCTTTGTGTCCAAATCATTTCATTTTCTAAAATTATACTAAATTCTAGATATCATAATTAACACAAAACTTTATTCTATTCTAATCCTAACCCTAAGTTAAACCTCTAACCCTATTTGGACTCTCTAACCCTAACCCTATTTGGACTCTAACCCCACCCCACTGAACACTAAATCTAATTCTGTAATTGACCACTAAGCATAATTGAATTCTACCCCTAACCCTAACCCTAACTCTAACTAAACCCCAAACTCTACTCTAATCAAACCCTAACCCAAACTCACTTGATTCATATCCTAACCCCAACCCAAACCCCACTTTGAGCTTTTAAAACTAACCTTTAATTAAGTATTAACCCTAATTGAACATTTATTGAACACTAGTCCTAATTGTACCATAACCCTAACTTTGAACTACAATTGAACTCTAATCGTAACCCTAACACTAATTCTTATCCTAATTGAACCTTAACCCCAACCCCAACCTTAACCTTGACCCTATTTGAACTCTTATTGAATTCATAACCTTAATTAAACCCCCAACCTCATCCTCAATCCTAACCCAAATTGAACATTAATTGAACCCTAAACCTAACCCTAAGTGAACACTAATCCTAATTGAACTCTAAATTTTTAGTTGAAAATATTAAAGTGCCTTATATTTTCCCATTCATTGTCATTTATCATTCAATTTCTAATAGAACTCCAAAAATTTATACTTTTTATAATGTTTTAATACACACCTAATACAAGGCTGGGTTTAGAGTCATGGTTTAAGGTTTAGGGTTAAGGGTAGAAGGGAGAGAGATATAGAGAGTAAGTGAGAGAGAGACCTGAAAGAGGGAGAGGGGTAGGAGGGAGAGACTTGAGAGAGAGAGAGAGAGAGGGTAGAGGGTAGAGGGTAGATGGTAGAAGGTAGAGGGTTAAGGGTAGAGGGGAGGGAGATAAGAGTATGTGACAGAGAGAGAGGTAGAAGGGGTAGGAGGGTGAGACTTGAGAGAGAGAGGGAAAGAGGGAGGGAGTGGGAGAGAGATATGGGGTAGAGGGTTAAACATAGAGGGTAGAGAATTTAAGGGTTTAGAGTTTAAGGGTTAAGGGTTTAAGGTCGATCTAAGGGTTTAGGGTTTAGGTTTAAGGGTAGAGGGGAGACACATAGAGGGGAGGAGTGAGAGATAAACAAAGACCCAAGAGAGGGAGAGGGGGTAGGAGGGGGAGGCTTGAGAGAGAGAGAGAGAGAGGGTAGATGGTAGAGGGTTTAAGGGTTTGGAGTTTAAGGGTTAAGGGTTTAGGGCTTAGGGTTATGGGTAGAGGGGAGAGAGATAGAGGGATTCAGTCAAAGAAAAAAACCCAACCTTAGGATTTTCCCAATACCATAAAAGACTAATAACATAAGACGGGACAGGAAATGACAGATTCAAAAGATGCAACATACTATGTTGATATGTCCTTCGATCTTCTTAAGAAGATCCATGATCTATTTATAAAGGAAGTGACTTAATAGATGCATCAAATTCAATTATGCATCTTTTAAACAATAAGGAAGCATTTCAAGTTGTTGTCAAGCCCCTCTCACCATAACCCTATTGGAAAGTCACACATCACATAGGAAGGTGAGTTGTTAGGTCACCCACATATGTGACAGGTGGCTGTCCAATAAAGATAAAATGAGGATACTATGCATATTTATTACACATAACAAAAGAAGAGAAATGGTTGAATCAAGGTCATGTTACAAGTACAAGGACAACACCTTTGGAAGAGCTACAAGAGGCAAAGGGGATTGATATTATTCATTCATGGGTGTACTGGTGAAAGTGAATGCTATAGGTAAAGGTCATTTTCATTGATAAGGACAACCAACAATGCATGCTACAATGGTCTCATGAAGGACAACAACAAAAACAAAACTAAAGTTGCAAAAGGCTCTATTCAAGGCCTTCACAATCAAACATTAGGAAAAAAAGTTGCCAGATAACATTCAATGCATGATGTTTTAAGGAAAGGCATAAAAGGAAAAGACATTCAAGAAACATCAACTCTAGTTGACACAAATAATATGCCTATTGAAAACATGTCATTACAAGAGGTTTATGACAGCAATGGAACCCTCATATCATGTGATCAAGATACAATTGCTATGCTCATAACCTTTCATGTAGGGGTTTTGGTCATCATGATTGATCCAACATGGATCATGATTGCATACAAGAAATAAAAAGTTACAAATGAAAATTAAGCAGTTATGATTGAGGAGAGGTCTCATTTTGGAAGCCAAGGCCATAGTACAAGTGTATATGAACAACAACTATGAGGTTATGCTACAAGACACTATGCAGGTTCATGTAGGATATCAAGCATCACAATGGTACAAGTGCATATGAACAACAATCAACAATTAACAAGTAGTGAAGGAAGCAAAGCATAGTTGTATTTTACCTTTTCATACCATTGATCATCCATTCCAGCAATAGCCTATAATAGTGAAGGCATATACTTGCATTGGGGTGTTTTAATGAAGATATTCAACATAAAAACCATCATAAATCATGGTGCTTCAAGGGAATAGAGCATAGTCATGAATACGAGCAGCACCTTTAAAGGCTACAAGTTTGTCTTCATGATATCTATGAATTTGAAAAAATAAATCTACACTGGGTGACAACATGACTATAGCCATGAAATGGATTGCAGTGAGATAAATAATATAAATGGTTTTTGCCACTATCTCATTTTCTCTTTGGATAGTCATTACTAAGTCCTAACAAGTGAATAGCAAAGGGATAGGTGTCAATAATATACCTTCATTTGACAAGTCCTAGACTCTTGGTGATCTTATTGACCCAATAAGGAATTGCTTAGAAATCATTTCATACCTTTTTGAAAAAATGAAAAGGAGGACTAATGTATCCAATTGTAAGAAGAGAGCAATGTCTAAGGGAGGGGTAGTACCATCATCTTAGGTACCATTTTTGTAAGATGATAAATGACAATCCTTGTGTTTGTATGCATAGAGGTCCTAAAGCATACTTTGGGTAAGGTGCATTCATGACATCTTTTGGTGAAAGGTTTCCCAAGCATGAGCAAAGATCTAGTGTTCCATCAGGCTATGTTGGAACAATTATACACTAATCCCTCCCCTATGGTGTTTCCTCGCATCAAAACCAATCCCTTCTTCCTATCATTTGTTGACAAGGGTAATTAATTAAAATGCTTAAATGGGATTATAGGTAGACATGTTTTGTCTAAGGATTTGATAAGTAGTATTGGGTTAGAATACATATTGATGAGATTGCAATGCAATGTTATCAAGGATCGTATATGTTATGTGTTAAATCTGTCACAAACCCTTGAATACTTATGAATTTGATGCCCACAATGGATATATGGCACTGATCTAAGTTGTACGATTCAATATTTGTTCATCTTTATCTAGAGCTTGCTAAAAATTGCAAATCAATGACCTATTTTATCTTGGGATTGTGTTGTAGTTATCTCATGCTCCAAATAGCTGATAATGTCGATGAATACCCAATTCTATTTGATATTATCCTATTATGTTGAGCTATTAAATGAGATTATCTGTTATTGTTAATGCTATTTATGATATTGGTGTAGAGGTTGTAAACACATTAAGGTATCACCCTCCTGGGTCTTGTAGAGCCCAAAATGTAGGAGGCTTTTTTAAAATCCTCGTCAATTGGTCCAGGTACTTTGAGCTGCCCTTGATTGGGATTGGAATTTCCATAGGTAGATTAGAAGACCAACTTGGTTACATTGTAAAACAAAACCAACACTTCCCTCTACCCTTAACCCAAAACCCAAAACCCAAAACCCTTAACCCTTAAACCTTAAACCATCTACCCTCTACCCTTAACCCCCCTCCCTCTATCTCTTTTCCACTCCCTCCCCCCCTCTCTCTCTCAAGTATCTCCATCCTACCCCCTCTCCCTCTCTTATGTCTCTCTCAACCCTTTACCCTCCCTTCCTTTATCTCTCTCTCTCTCAAGTCTCTACCTCCTAGCACCACTCCCTCTTTGAGGTCTCTCACTCACTCACTCACTCACTCTATCTCAAGTCTCTCCCTCCTATCCCTTCTCCCTCTCTTAGGTCTTTCTCTTACTCACTCACTCCCTCTATCTCTCTCCCCTCCACTCTCCACCCTAAACCCTTAAACCATCTAATTCT
>VDFB02000015.1:433942130-434173506 GCA_007258455.2 Sequoia sempervirens | reverse complement strand
TCCAATGTAAAAACTACAAAGAATGGAAACAATTCTTTCAACACATAAACTATTATGTAGTAGTCAATTAAAATGAAAAAGCTTACTCTATATTAGTTAGGATACACAACTAAGAAAATGATCTAAAGTGACTTATTTATCTTAGAGGAACTAAGTATATAGTATACAAAGAAAACCAACAAACCCACAACTAGCCCTATTTTGAAGGAGTTTAGTTTTCTCCCTTTCCTGATCTCGCTAATATTGTCTAATTATTTTAAAGAGATGAAGGGTAATAACACAACTTTATTCAACCAAATAAATATCTTGGTTAATGAAACTTGACAAAAGAAACAAAACAATTGCTACATTTGGAATTTTATGTTGAATGAAGAGTGGTGACAATAATCTACTTATAGTTTAATAAAACACTATTTTTATAAGAAGGATTGACATTAGAAAGATAAGTGTTACTTATAGTTTAATAAAGCACTATTATAGTTTTACCAACATATACTATTGTATGCTTGCATGGCTTCTTAGTTAATATATGGGGAGAGAAAGAGAGATAGATAGAGATATATGGGAAGAGAAAGAGAGATGGAGATATATGGGAAGAGAAAGGAAGAGAGGTGGAGATAGAGAGCCAATGGATAGGGGGGATAGGGAGGGAGAGTGTGGTGAGAGATACAGAGTGGGAGGGAGAGAAAGGTATATAGATGAAAGATAGGAGAGAGGAGTGAGAGGGAGATAAAAGAGAAATAGAGATAGAGATATAGAGAGTAGGAGATGGAGGGAGAGAGTGGAGTGAATGAGAGAAATGGAGAGGGAGAGATAGCTCAATAGATAGAGGTGTGGAAGAGGAGATGGATAATGGGAGATATAGAGATATAGAGAGCGACAGGGAGATATATAATAATCACCCTATATTCCTATTTATTCATCCTCATTCTTTAAAGTCCTCTACTCCTCTCTATTCCCTTTGTCTCCCTTTTCTATCTCAGATGTTTATCATATTCCTCTCTCTATATTTTCTTTCCCTATATTTATCTTTTGTCTCTAAGTGTGCAACAATGGGTACATTGAAGAGGTCTTAAAGGAGAATGACATATCTTTAATCAAATGGCATGCTACTCTGAGTATAACCTCACACATAGCATCCTTGGATTGTTGGATACATGAAACAACCAACAAATAGTTTCTCTCTCTCTCATAAATATTACTATTATATTAAATATATTATATTAATTATATTTGTATATATAAAAATATACTTATTATTAATTATTAATTATAATTATTTTATATGTATTTAATAATTTGTTAAAGAATATAATATATAATTATAATAAGTTGAATAATTATATTATTTATTATGTAAAATATAGCTAATATATACTTAACTATATATTAGAATATTAAAACCTAGCTAAATGGCGCCAAAATTTTGAACTTAATTAACATACTGTAAAACCTAACGAAACTAGGTTGTAGCTCATCAAATTGGAGAAGTGAAAGGTCAATACCAACGCTGAGGAAGAGTTTAAAGTAGTGAAAACAAGGTCAATGCCAACACCGAGGAGGAGTTTGGAGTAGTGAAAATAAGGTCAATGCCAACGCCGAGGAAGAGTTTGGAGTTAAAACAAGGTCAATACCAGTGCCGACGAAGAGTTTGGAGGAGTGAAAAAAGGTCAATATTAGCGCCGAGGAACAGTTTGGGGGAGTGAAAACAAAGTCAATACCAATGCTGAGGAAGAGTTTGGAGGAGTGAAAACAAGGTCAATACCAGCGCTGAGGACGAGGTTGAGGGCACTTAGGGAAAATTGACGACCAAGGGGAAATGAGTATTGTAAGTTTGGCACCCCCATTCTCTTTAACCTTTAATTTTTATGCCTAGTTTCCAAATATCTTCTCATACATTGGCACCCCCATTCTCGTAAAATAGTATAAGATAAGACATAAAAAATAAAATAGCTTAGTCTTTCACATTTTTATCCACCAGTCTCAGGTCTTGGAAAAACTCCCATAATCTACCCACATCTTGGTTGAGTTCTAGGATTTCATCACACATAGCCTTCATCACATGAGTCTAAAGAAATTGTAGACTTATCCCAAGTATATGCTAGGCTAAGGTAGATCTAATGAATGGAAATAGATGCATACAATTATTCTTTAATACCTCCACCACAAATATATGCAAGGTGTTGGTTGTTTTTATGGTAAGCAGATTGATCTTCTAATCTACCTTTGGAATTGCCAATTCCAATAAAGAGTAGATCTTAGGACCTAGACCAATTGACGAGGATTTGAAAGACCTCCTACACTTTGGGCTCAACAAAACCCGGGAGGGTGATCCCTTAATGCGTTTACAACCTCTACACCATCATCATAAACAAAATTAACAACATATAATCTCATTTAATAGCTCAACATAATAGGATAATACCAAATAAAATTGGTTGTCTATCAATAATATCAACTATTTGGAGCATGAGATAACTACAACAACATTTCACAGTATAAGATAGTCATTGATTTGCAATTTGTAGCAAGCTCTAGGTAAAGAAAATAAATACTGAACCATACAAATAAGTAGAACTTAGATCTGTGCCATATATCCATTGGAGGAGTCAAATTTATAAGCATCTAAGGGTTTATGACAGATTTAACACATAACATATAAGATCCTTGATAACATTGCTTTACAATCTCATCAATATGTATTCTAACCCAATACTACTTATCAAATCCTTATACAAAACATATCCACCTACAATCCCATTCAAGCATTTTAATTAATTCCTTGAATTAAACCTAAAACAAGAATCATATACACCACAACAGTGAGATGAACGAAACAACCCTTGATCATTTTATTCAAAATTCAGATATTCTTGTACAATGGAGAGACATGAGTTCGAATTAATCATATCAATTCAAATGCTAGTACTGTCATAAAACATTAAATCCTCATGAATTCAAAACCTACTATATAATGACTCAAAACCTAAATTTCATTTTCCCTAAAACCATCAAACTTTACAATTTTCTCTGCAACTTCATCTAGACTCGACCAAAAATATCTAACTTGCTAACCTATACTTCGAGCCTTGAAATTCTTCTTATAGAAAAAGAAGGAGCAAACAAGCATTGGGCCAGAAAGCACATGTGTCACTAGCCAATTAGATTGGCTTGTGATATTCCAAAAAATTGTTACAACAATCTCCCCAAAGAATCTTGGTCATCGTGCCCGCTGAGAATGGTTGATGCAGCAACAAAAAACTTCAAGAATTTCATGCCTAGACTATCACCAAAAAACAAAACTGGAATTTTTTTTAACTACAACAGCTAATTTTTCAACCATTAGCAGCCTACTCCTTTTCACTCTTCCTCAGTTAAATATACATTTACCCATTTCTGGTACTCTTCATCAGTTGGTCAATCAAAATTGATCACCTCATTCACCTTGACACTATAAGGTTTGTACTTAACTGCCACCTGATTTGCTTCTCTTTCAAATGACTCCAAGAATGAGCTTGTGCTAATGATTTTTTCCATACAACTTACCAACAAATCATAATTTGAGTTACCCTATTTTTGAGGGTTTTGTAGTCAAAACATGATAGAAATGGGCTCTTACACTTTTTGTGATTATTGTAGCTTGTGTAAGAGGCCCCATGGATACTGTTGTAATTGTAGAATGCATGAATAGGGCGTAGAATGAGAAATAAAGAAGGTATAGCTGCTGTCCTCAATAGTTTTGTGAAGAAAAGCATGTGAAATGAGAGGTTCAAGCCTAGGTTTCAACAAAACATGTATGGGAGATCTGATTTTATGATTTTTTATCCATGTGTAAACCTAATGGGTTGTTTTGAACACTGAATATAAATGATATACATACACACACATATATATATATATATGTATGTATGTATGTATGTATGTATGTATGTATGTATGTATGTATGTATGTATGTATATATATATTTTTAAATGTAAATTCAATTATTGGATGCTCCTAGAACAATAAATGCAACATATCATTAAAGAAATCTATATCTATGTATATAAATGTGTATTTCTAAATGCAAGTGTAAATGAAAAGAGCATATGGTTTTGTAGTGTTATAGATACAACATATCCATAAATTAATGTAATTTAAATTCTAAATTCTTCAAAACATATAATATGAAATTGATCTAACTATTAAACTACATGAGAAATAAATGAAAACAGTAAATACATATGTATGTGTATTTATAAATGTAAGTGTAAAATAAATAAGAATAATGAAAATTATAAAAGAATACAAGGAAAGGTCTCCTCCCTTCTTGGTAGTGATAACCTTCTCCACACACAACCCTTAAAAATTATGAATAGAGGAATATAATCTTTAAAGAACTCAAAGTTGATTCTCTCCTACCTGATGCAATTAGTCATTTTATCCTTACAAATATTTATAGTGATTACTAGAGGCACATAGACCAATTCTTCATAATAGAAGAATTTGATCATACTTTTCCAATGATGGCATTATGAGAAAACCTTAGGTTAAATGAATGATTCCTAGCTAAGTTCTTTAAATCATGTCCAACCATATAAGAGAAGACCGCTTCTATGTGTACCTGGATACCATGGAGAAAGGCTCTTTGGGCTCTTTCATCAATCATCCTACCTTAAAACATACCAAAAGTCTCCTCCCCATTAACCACTTAGACATATGGAAATTAAATGTAAATTTGCTACTATTTTTAGTCATGTAGGTGTCCAATAAACCACTTGGTGTTGTTTCCCTTCAAGTTTATTTACTTGAATGAAAAGCAAAATTCCTTTGATTACAATTAGAGAATACATTTGAGGCCTTGGTTGTGTAACTGGTGGACCATAGTCACATTTAACACTTGCTACAAAGTTTGGGAGTTAAATGTTAAGTAGATTTGATTTGTGATCAACACATTTGGATAGTAGTAACAATAACTTGCAATATATCAAGACTTGATTACCTTATAACCTATGAAATTATAGCAATGAAATAATAAATTAATCATAATGTCACCCTGGGATCACATCACCATGAAAGAACTTCATCCAACATCCTTATGAGTGTAGGTACCAACAAATAGGTATTTGTTAGATTTTTCTTCCTTGAGCAAGGGAAATTCAGGAAGAGAAGAGGAAAGTGAGACATGTAGTATGTCTAAAAGAGGGAGATCAACTAGAGGTCAAAAGATTAGAAGAAAATTCCGTAAATGCATGAAATTTTTTCTTGTTGAAGGGGGGCCATGTTCTTATGATGATGAGAGCATAGGTGACGTTGAGGTTCCCTTGAGATACAAACATCTACAGAAACAATGGTACCTAAGGAACTTCCTCCAATAAACACTAATTTTTGTGTCAATGAGAGGATATATCGCATAGCACCATCGTCAGTACATGGTTTGGGCCTATTTTGCATGGAAGGCATAAAGGTCTGTTACGAAAAAGTTACTGAATTGATGGAGTATGTCAGACCCTGTTATAGTTACAAAGATTGGATGCAACTAGTTCGATATACATGAAGTATGCGTAGGTATGCACTATCAGCAAATTATATACAACTAAAAGATAAGGATCAAAATAAAGGAGTGGCTATGTACATTGACTAAAGGGAAAAAGCATCAAGGATTATTGTGGGGTTTATAAATAGTACATGACCCGGGTTAACAAATAAGCAACCCAATTGCATATTCGAGGTGCGCGAGGGAAACTGTGTATTTGAATGTGCAATAAAATAAATAATTGCAGGGGAAGAGTTGCTAATTGATTACAATTTGAATCACTTAGTTATAAACACAGTTACTATGGGGGTGGTACATACTATGTACCATTTTAGCCAACCTCCAATTAGTGACTCCAATATACCATTTTATTCTTATGTTTTTTTTCATAAGTCTATTGGTTTCCTTTCGGTACTTTTTTTATATTTAATTTTTGTCACAATGGGACATTGATCGTACAGAGAAGGCTCTAGCCCAAAGCATAGATCACGATGTATCTTCAGGCACTTCTACCTGACAGGTTTACCTCATTGTAATTGTACAAATTAGATACGAGCAAATTTTTTTATTATTATATTTTTTTCATAAGTTTATTGGGTTAATTTTGATAATATTTTTAATATTCTTGTTGCAATTGATTGATTGGGGAAAGGCACTAGCAGTAGACGAGAGCATCCATAGTGGGGTGCAGTCAATATTTTGTGATAATGACATCGCTTATTCAACAAACCCTCTCTATATGATAAGGAAGACCCAAAAAAATGCAATGAAGAAATAATTAAGTTCATATTCATAGTGCCTCAAACAGATGACATAAGAGAGAGGGTTAAAATACTGACTGAGAGATCATGAAACTTGCAAGTAATCTATCATGAGGTCTTTAATTATAACATAAGTTCATTCATGGTTTTATATTTTGTACTCTTTTATGTCATGAACTAAAATATGTGTTATTTTTACAGGGTTATTTACCTCCTCATGATGCTCCTAGACATGATCAGAGTACTACAAGTGTTGCCCGAGGAGTAGGGGTTGGTACAAATGTCCATCTTGATCTTCCTACGCATACATCACATCATCTGACCCCATCATCTGTGCCTATATTGTCATCTGAATTGTCGGCAACACATACCATGCAGGCATTTGTTAATGCACCCTTTGGCAGTGAACACATGCAGAACATGCGTTAGGACATGTACCTGGGGATGTAGAGGCCACTAGTACTGGTGATATTTTAGAAACATTTCTTGGATCTTCCCGTATTACTAGTATGGGAACATTGCCAATCACATTTGTGGTGACCAAGGATTTCGCTCCCATAAAGATAGAGAAGGTCCTAGGTACTTTAAAATGTTTTAATTATTATTATATATAATCCAATTGAAATTTACTTATTGATCGCTCTTTTTAGACTATTGATCCCATGATCATTTTGCAGGAAATGATGTTTTTTTTAAAATTTTAAGTGATATTACATTAGAGCTCTTCGGGCCCACCATATGTACACAGTGGAATGCCCAAAATCAAGATTTAAAAGATGAGGTCATTAACCGTTTAGTTGTGTTGTTCGGTGATAAAACATTCAACTGAACCAAGGTCCTTAAGAAAGATGGTACCTATGTAAAGTATGTGAGGGACCAATATAGGTCACATTTAGAGAAGAAAAAAAAGTACGAGTGTCCTCCCATGATTCCAGAGAGGGAGTGGAAGGACCTAGTGTTGTATGGAAAGGAGAAGGCTAAAAAGAAAAAAAGGAAAGACACCACTAGGCAAAGGAAGGTATGTGATACTATCAACAATGTAATTATATACTGATTACTCTTTCTTTTTACATAATATAACGTATTTCAAACTTTTCATAGGCTACTCGACACATTGAAGGCAACAAAGGCAAGACTAGAAAAACACAGGCAACACAAACTTGGCTCTGGTGGTTATATGAAATTAGCCGCACGAATTGTAAGCATCAATAAATGAGATATAGTATCCAAATAATAAATTGAAAACAATTTTGGTTTTATCACACCATAGAAGAAAAACTCATGATCTTATGCAAAAATGTAGGGCTTTGAATTCAACATAGTTCCCAAAAAAGAGGACCTGAAGATTGCCTTCCAGCAAGGCTATGGAGCTGTGGCTGAATGTCTAAGAGTCTTGACTAAGAAAACACAACCTTCCACTACATCTGACACGCAAGTAAATAAACTCAATAAAGTTTATTTAAAATTGAATACTTGTACAATCTATTCAATAATAATTTCCACCATAAAGTAATTACATGCCTATTTGTTTTAAACATTCAAGCAATGATAATACTACACATGACATTGGAATGCAACTTGGTGAGGGTGGAGCAAAACCTGCAGATGAAGGTCATGGTGTGCATCTCGGTACTTTAGAGCATGTAGAGCGTGATCAACATGTTGAGCATGATCAGGCTAGAGAAGATCGGGAACATGATATGGCCCCATCATGTAAAGAGGACCACTCTAAAGTTCTTTTAAACATATTTAATTGCAATTGACATATTAATTAATGTAACCTTTTGTGTTTCAACTTTAGAGCATGTAGAGCGTGATCGACATGTTGAGCATGATCAAGAATATGATGTGGCCCCATTAGGTAAAGAGGACCACTCTCGTGTTCTTTTAAACATATTTAATTTCAATTGGTGTATTAATTAATGTAACCTTTCGTGTTTCAACTGCAAATCAGAATTTAGAGAGTGTTTAGTATGTTGAGTATGAGTCTATAACAGAAGTTCAGGAACATGATGTGGACCCATCAGGTAAAGAGAACCACTCTAATGTTCTTTTAATTAATGAAATACTTGTATCGATAATAATAAAATATATCAGTATAACATTTCTTTGTTATTGTAGTAGACCCCCCTTGTAGCGATGTCCATGTCATGAGCAGATGACTAGGTGTACATTAAGATCACAAGTAGAGGGTAGAACAACTAAAGGGGGGACAGATGATTTAGAAAATGATACTCTTCTTCAGATTTTTTTAGCTTTAAAAAAAAAAAAAAAGTGATTGTAATCATATCATGACAACCATATTTTTGATAATATGTAAAAACTAAAAGAATGAATATTATATTTTAATGAATGAATGTGAATATGTTAATTAATGAATGTTAAATGTTAATGAATGAATGTTATATGTTATTAATGGATGAATGAATGATTAATGTTTATATGATTGGGTATGGGGAATTGAGAGTGATGTGAGGGGGGGGAAATGAGCTTCCACCGTCACGTGGTTGGCCCTGTTAAGTAGAGAATATTAAACTATTCTTGAAACAAAGAGAAGCTTAATAAGGTAATGCACTTTTCAATATAAGAAATGCATCATTTGAAGTATCAAACCAATATGCAAAGATGAAAGAAAGTGCTAACTTTTCACTATGGTGGTAAAAAAATGATTCTTTATACCCTGAATCCATGCTCTGCATCATAATTTGAAGTTGTTTCCATTCCAATGTTCTGAGTTTAGTTTGTTTGTATGGCTTTGTATGAATACCACATTGTGTTGTGTGTGGATTTGGTTTCAAAGCTCTGTTTCTTCTATTTTTAGTGGTGACATAACTCTAAAATTTGACTTTTGTGCATAACAGGTTAGTGGAAAAATTGATAGCTTTGAAGGGTTTAGAGGCTCAATTGAGATAGATACACAGATATTTGGATCTTGTTGTTTATGGGAGGCTTCAACTTAACCATGAAAATTTGTACCATCTGCAGGTATGCAAAATTTTCTCTACTTACATTCATTCTTGATCATAAATGTTGTAAATGATATTAATGCTTCAAACTTAAGATTCGTTTCATTGTTATAATGATCAAAATGTTATACTTTGCTATACATTCAAGCATTCTCTTGCCCCCTACCCTTTGCTCTCTCCCCCCTCCTTTTAAGAATTTTCTTTGTCATAAAAGATTCACATTTTTGTCTCATTTACACAAATTTATCTAAAGTGCTAGGAGTGAATAAAGATATGTAAAGATGATGGATTATGTCTAAACAACAACTTTCCATCTTATAGCTAATTAAATCCTTAATATTTGAATAGTTTAGAGCTCGAATAATGCTTGTATATGCATGTGTAGCAATAAGGGAGCCTATGTGAAGATGGAAATTTAAAACATCACTTTGGTATTTTTCCTTAGGCAGTGAAATGATATTTTGAGTAATACAAACCTACACACACATTGATATTTTTCAACATTGCATTAAAGAAATTTTTTCTCTTATACCTACCCTCGGCTAGACATGGAGGTATATAATATTGGTTTCTGGGTTTATTATGTAAGTAGTTAATTTCACATAGGAATATTAAAATCTTCTTAATGTCCTATGTCAAGTGTGAAAGCATATGAATCACTTGCTGAAGGCACCATTTTGTATTCATCCAAAAACTGGTTTGTTCTTTTTTTTTATGTTTCTTGCACGTGTTTTTTTTAGGCTCTAGAGATGTAGATCAACTCTTTCCTTTGCACTTTTCATCTATTTTGATGATTACAATAGATTGTCCTCATAATTTTTCATGTAGATATGTTTGTAACCTTATTTTCTAACAATCAATTTGCAAACCACTCACCTATTAAGGACCATTTCACTAACTTGTAGTCATCCATTACTTCATATGTTGCAGGTTGTGTCTGTGTGCCAATAAATCCTGATGATTGTGAGAAATTTAATCCTACAATTGTACCCAATCTTTCTCAAGTAAAAGTCTTACCTTATTTTATAGTACTTTAAAAGGTTAATTGAAGGTGATTCTTTAGATATAAGATAGTTGAACCCTAGATTAAAATATGGTATTAGATGGGCAGTATAATGATAAAACTGAGGTCCATTGAACACAAATTATGAACATAATTTACTATACTATGAATAGTGTTACAATTATAATTATTTCTCCTTTACCTACCTCTACATTAATGAAAAAGATAGATCCCTATAAATCTAACCATGAAAGTGTTAAAATCTACAGTATTTGCATGACTTCGAAAACTATCAAACATATTCTTTTTGAATGTTTTTATGCTTAGGAAATTTGGTACTTATTCTGCTATAAGCTGAAGGTTTGAAATAGCAATGGTAAAATTAATTGACATGATATTATGTTTTGTAATTTCAAGCTCAAGTTTGATTGTAAGCTATTTTGGTATTTCTTATCCAATGAGATCATGTGGAATTTGTGGAAGGCGAGAAATGATGATAAATTTAAGGGTATCAAGAGGGTACTTACTGAGTCTTGCAAGAGACTCACTTTCTACTTTGTTGCTCTGTAGGTTTCAACTCTTGTGGAGATCTCAATGGATAATTTCTTCAAGTCAATAACTGAAGGTGCTGCTAACAATACCAGAGAGGATTTGAGAAGTGGACCCGCCTGTAGGTTGAGCTTGGAAGAGACCGTGTTGTTCCAGTAGACATTTGATGAGCTCTAGAGAGCAATTGATGAAGTTGCAAGCCTAGAAAGACGACGTGACCCCCAATAGTTGGACCCCCAAGGAGAAACAATGGTGAACCTTGATATTGAAGAAGTTAGCAATGAGGAGAATGTAATCAACACTATGCATTGTTTACGTTGATTTGAATAGTAGTAACCTGTGGTGCTGTTGACAACCATTTGTATTGTCTATGCTGGTTTTGGAAACAATTGGTGCTTTTTGGTTTCTTTCTTGCTGTGTAAAGTACTGATATAGTATATTTCCTATTATGGAAATGCTTTGATGTTGTACTGATCCTAATGTCAGATAGGAATTTTCATGATATGTAATGGACCTTAAACTATTTTAAATACAAAAAAAAAAGGGATAGCAAATATTGGAAGTTCATTACATGTCTCATGTATGTGTTAGTATTTTAATTTTGTTTAAGTTGTTCAAGAGCTTGATTAGGTCAATAATATGTTCTATAAGCTCTGTTCTCTTGATATTGCTCAACATTTTCCCTACACATTTTCTCTTCAATCTAGACATTTCTTAACTCCTTCCCTTGTTAGCCCTTGATTGTTCTCAAGTGTAATGCTTTCTCTATGCATCTTGTAGTTTGTATATATGATCAATCATCTCTTATGAAGTATGGATAACCTTTTAATGGAATTGTTGTTGTAATTAGACAATTTCCATTGCGATAATAATCATTTAATTTGTATGGAAGTAAGTCTTTTTCATATAATTTGACTTGGTATTGTAAACTTGTATTTGCAAGATTCTCTTTGGGGGAACAATAGAACTGTGATGATAGGTAGAGTTGTACAACACCATAAATCATTTGGCATTATCAATATATTGCTTATAGAATACTTTGTGCAAGTAAAATGGAATGTGCAATGACAATTGATCTCAAATTCAAATCTGAATATAATTACATTATACACAAGAAGATGGTATCTATTCTATGATTTAAAGAACCCTAAAATAAGAAAATTAATAGGTTCCATTTGTTTACTTGCTCTTAGACACTTGTTTAATTGGCGAGACCCTCAGAATGTCTTGCTAATAATCAGTAGTGTTCAAAACTCTTGAAGAGGTCATATCGATGTGACATTGGATCTGTCTTGCCAACAAAAGTGATTGACAAGACATGGACTATCAGAGTGAGTTTTCTATCCTATGCCAATGATTGATATTTCACTGATGGTACATTTCAATGAATATTTTTAAAAAAAAATTTGCATTGTTTTGTTGAAATTTCAATGAAAACAACCAACAAATCACCGAAAAGGTCTAACGAAGTTGCTATAGCTGCGACAAAGCCCTCATCTTAACTCCTTGCCCATTTCGTCACAATTTCGATGAAGTCTACCGATGAATCACATAAAAGGTATGACAAAGTTTCTTAGTTGTGACGAAGGCTTCGTCGTAACTCCTTGCCCATTTTGTTGCAACTTTGACAAATGCCACCGATGAATCACATAAAAGGTCCGACGAAGTTGCTTAGCTATGATGAAGGCTTCGTCATAAATAATTTCCCATTTCATTGAAATGGTGAAGACTCCTGGTGTTCTTTCGATGCTTCAGAAGAGCCATTACAATTGCATTTTAGTTGTAATTCGTCAGTGGATACATGAAGTTTTTGTTGATATTCTAATGAACATTTGAGTCATTTTATGATGCCGACAATCAAAAAATATTTACCGTTATTTCGATGTTTAATTCATCGTCATAATTGTGATGTAAAAATAACGATGAAAATGTTTTCATCATTTTGTCGCTTTTCCAACAAAGATTTGTCGAACGATCAACAAACGCCCATCAGAAAATGGTATCAAATTCAGTAGTGTCTCCAAAAGCCACCCACTATATTATTTCAAAATCAACAAGATTATAATATACTTGCAAAGAAATATTTTCTTTAGAGTATCACCAACCAAAGATCTGGAGGAAATTCAATAGCTATCAAAATCACATACAATACAACAATCCAATACACAAATGTAATATAATCATAAAATAGGGTTTCCTTCTAAGGAAAGACAATCCAACATAATTTATATCATCAAATTTGTGACCTAATGATGGACAATCAATATTTGCAATGATAAAACATATAATGTGGCTTTTAAGTGTGTTTCCCCCAAACCCTTGTTGAGGTCCATAGCCCCTAGACACCTCCTCGCCACCCCAACCCTCCCTACTCCCCCCACCTCCTCCACATGCTCAAATTGCAATGTTGAGACATTTTTTTCTTAACATGCATCCTTTCTTCAAAATTATAGTAACACACATTCTCCTAGTTTAATAGTAGTGATCTTCTTAGATATTACACTCTCATCTTCTTTGATTAATGGTTACAAATTTAAGTTCATGATAATGTTACGCTTGATGGTAAACTCAAAATTAAACTCATGGAATGGAAAATCTAAAATTGCATGTTTAAACTTTTATTTCGTCTCTAAATGAATTTCACCACAATAAAATATTTCTATTACATCCATTTCAAACTACAATGTACATAATGATGCATGTGAATTATTTAAGTTGTAAGGTATGTATTACAATTATTTGTATGAGTGATGTATGCATTTTTAGATTATTCTACAACATCATCTAAAAACCTTCTTCCCAATAAATTTAAACAATCTTATAATATTAATTCTCCCTTCCCTTTTGCTACATATAATAAATTATTACACAAGTTACTCAAATTTGTAAGTGTAGTTATAGTGAACTTTCTAAGAAACATTCAAATACAACCATCAAATAATTAAATTATTTAGATTGAAACACACCTCCAAAAATTATACTCTTTCAATCTTAGACACTCATCTTGCAGGTTGATCCTTCTCCATTTTCTATTATAACTCTGACCACACCATTAGTATTGTGTGGAATACCTAATTAATTTAAGTTGAAACCTTTGGTATTCCAAATAGCCCCTTCTAGTCACAACTTCCATGTTGTCAATGCCTTTAAATAATTGTCTATGAAGAATGTTAGCTTCCACCTTTTACAAAATTACCTACCACTTCTCCAACTTAGTACTGCCATTGTAAATGACCATAAAACATTATAAGGGCGTGATATTATTAACCAATTAAAAAATACCCAAGCTTAGATCTCCCTATAGGACTTTTTTTTTAAATGAAAGGGGTAAAAACTTTATTGAAATCAAGAAAAAATTAGTACAAAGAAAATAGGCTGCCTGAAGGTACCCAAGAGAGAAACCACAAAACACCGAACCAAAACAAAAATCATCAACCACATTGCCACAAACCCTTATCCATCCACATCATCAGCAATGACCTTCTCCAATTCATGATGATACTCAGGGGATAACTATCCCCACTCCTCAATCTTCCAATCATCAACATGCTTTGAAGCCCACATTTCCAAGCAATCAACAACCCTATTCCATTCATGTGGAATATGGAAAAAAGACACACCTTCTAACATAGAGAATAGCTGCAAAATATGATGAACTACTAAGGAAAACTGCCAATTAACCTCAACCAACTCTTGCTCATGCCACAAATTAACAATAATTTGTGAGTTAGATTCACAAATAATCCTATTCCAACCCAAAGCACAAGCATGCTCAAAAGCCCAGAGAATCACCAATCCCTCCATAAGGTCATTAGAATACTACCCTTTGTGAATGGAGAAAAAGAAAATAACTGAGCCAAAACTATCTCTTCCAACTCCACCAATCCCAACAAACCCAAGGTTACCTTTAGAGGAGCCATCTATATTGATCTTCAGAACATCCAATGGAGAGGGCAACCATCTTCCAACCCTTTTAACCTTCTTTTTAGCTCACCTACCTCTTTTGACATAGGCATAGGCAAAAGTCAACCCCTTCAAGCCCAATCTATTCACAATCTCATCATCACTTCTTTCTAAAGGAAAATCCATCTCACATTTGGCTTCCACCGTCTCTTGGATCATACCAACAATTCTATGCCAAACTTGTTGAACCATCAACCTACCCCCACAAAAATCCTACGATTGCTTTCCAACCAAATTTTCCAAAGGATGAAAGTAGGGCCAATGTACTACACCATCTAGAGGAAAGAATCCTGAGAGGGAGGTCTACCTGGACTACTCTAGAACTCAACCAGAGAAGATGCATGAAAAAAAGGATGTTTCCAAACATCCCACCATAAATTCCAAAGCAACATAGAATAAGAACAACAAAAAAACATGCGGGAAGAATCCTCCTCACTATAGCCACACAAGATGCAAATAGGGGGACCCTGGAATACCCTCTTCCGAAGATTATCCCAAGTCAAAAATTTATTTCAAGCCAAAGTCCACACAAAACAATTACACTTTGGCCATGAAAACTTGTTCCACACATGTTTCCACCAAGGGACCTCTACCCAACCAAACTTACAAGCCAACAACTCCTAGTACCCACTAGCCATAGTGATGCACCCTTAGGATTTAGGCTCCAAGCAAGAATATCCTTATCCCTAAGGGAGCTACATTGTCTACCAACCAAAATATTTTAAAGCTCAACAAAATCCTCCTCCAACCCATCCCTAGGCCATTCACAAGGCTCCTTCCACCGAACCACCTCCATCTACCCACATGGATAAGAAGCCTTAAAATCAATCACCCTTAACCAACCAGCCTCCAGGAAGCATTAGAAAAGATTCATCAAATTAGGATACTAGCGTAAAATGGGAGGGAAACCATCCCAATAATTTGACCAAAAAGGGCCTCCCTCACCTATTACATATCCAAAACAAGCCCTCCTTGATCAAAGCAACCCCTTTCTTAAGTGTACCCCAAATCACAAAACCTTTCCCCACTAGAGGATACCTAGGAATCACCTCCTTCAAAACCCTCAGAAGGTACTTATGAGATAAGATCCTAGCCTAGATATGATCTTGCTCCACACACCACCTCCAATAAAGCTTAGCAACCAATGCCAAGCCAGACCAAGTCAACTATCACAATCCAAGACCCCAAAATTGCTTCGGGTTACACATAATCTCCTACTTCACAAGGCTCCACTTAGGAGAGGACAAGCTACCTACCCATAAGAACTGTCTAGCCAAAGAATCCAAATCTTTCACAATCCCAACCAGAGCCACCTGGAGCATACAACTATAAATAGGAAGGGCTTGCATCACTTACTTAAGAAGCTGAACATGCCCAACAAAGGACAACCATCTATGAGTCCAATGATTAACCTTCACATGAAACTTATCTAGAATAATCTGCTATGACTCCGTAGGGAGGCTACTAGAAGAGATAGGAATACCAAGATACGTTAAAGGAATAGAACCAATCTGAAACCTCAAGATACGAGCAATCCTTTGCTAAATAATCCACTAAGTATTGAAGAATAAAATGGAAGATTTATCTTCATTAATCAATTGACCAAAAGCAACAATATAAATATCCAAAGCCTTGTGCAAATTCGTGGCTTCTATGATCTTATCCATACCCATCAAAGCAGTATCATCCACAAATTGCAGATGAGACTAAGGAGGTTAACCATTTCCCCACACCCAACCTTGAATAAAACCCAACTACACATTACATTTCACCAATCTTCCCAGGCCTTCAACAAGGAGAATAAATAAACAAGGAGAGAGAGGATCCCCTTGATGAAGGCCTCTAGAAACACTAAAAAGAGAGAAAGGATCACCATTTATCAGCACCAAGAAAGAAGTGGAAGAAACATTGGATATAACCCACTAGAGCCAATCCTTAGCAAAACCAAAGGAAATAAGAATTTTTTGTAAAAAGGACCATTTAACTCTATTATATTCCTTTTCCATATCCAACTTGATGAACATAGCCTTTTCTTTTGAGGTTTTCATAGAATGAATGGTTTCAGTAGCAATGACCACCCCATCTAGAATTTTTTGATCTTCCACAAAACCACTCTATTCCTCAGAGATAAGCCATCTAAGCCAACACTTCATCCTTTTAGCAATCAACTTGGAAATGATTTTATAAACAATATTACAATGGGAAATAGGACGAAATTGACTTAGCCGATTTTCTCCCTCAAATTTGGGAATGAGAGCAAGGAAGGTAGAGTTCAAAGCCCACAACATGTGCTTATTCCTCTAAGACTCACACACCACCTCCAATAGGTCCAGCTTAATGATATCCCAAAATTCTCGATAGAATTCAATCAGAAAGGCATCAAGGCCTAGGGATTTCCCTTTCTTCATCTGGAAAATAGTAGCCTCCAATTCCTCTAGTGAAATATGGCCCAAAAGATGCTCATTCATCTCCCTAGTAACCAAGGAGGGAATACAAGACAAAAAATGGTTTTCTTCCACCAAACCATCCTGGGAATCCTCTCTAAATAAAGAAGCAAATAACTATGAAGCTTCTTAAGACATATCTTTCCAAGAAGATAAATGCTCATCCCTACCATTCACAAGAACATACATAGAATTCCCATATCTCTTGGCTTTCACCAAATTGAAGAATAAAGTAGTGTTTCTGTCCCCCTCCTGTAACCACTCAATGTGAGCCTTTTGTTTCCAAAAAAATTCTTCGCGTAGCTCACACTCCAAAGAATTCAAATCCCTTGTCTCCTCCCTAAGTAAATATTTTGAAAGACTAAACTCCCTGATCCCCCAAGTGATAGCATCCAAGTCAACCTAAGCAGTAGGCTTAGCATGAAATATATTTCCAAAACATTGCCTATTCCACTACTTGAGATGATATTTCAAATATTGTAGCCACTTGGAAAAAGAATACATAGCAATTCCATGAGCGAGCCTTCCCATTTTCCACTAATCAGCCATATGCACCTACAAAGAAGAATCTCTTAACCACATAAGTTGAAACTTGAAAGAGGGGGAATGAGCAACACAAGCCAAAGTAGCATATAACTTAATAGGTCAGTGATCCAAGCCCCTCCAGTCCAAAATCTCAGAGATAGTAGACCATAAACCACCAATCCAAGAACATGAAACCAAAAATTGGTCAAGTCTCTCAGTAATACAATTCTCTCCCATTCTCCTATTGTTCCAAGTAAATTGACAATGTCAACCAAATTCAAGGTAGAAATTTTGTCATGAAGAAGGAAGGCAAAAATATTCAACCTCAAAATACCACCCTTCTTCTCATCCAACTCAATAATAGCATGGAAATCACCCACAATAATCCAAGGCAAAAAAGGGTCAATACTCCAAATGAAATTGATATGAGACCACAATAATTGCTTACTAGGAAAATCAGAAGGCACATAGATGTTTGAAAGAAGAATAGTTTCCCCCGATTCTAAACTTGAAGCAACCACTAAGATGGAAGACCTAGAGGAAACCCACCAAAGAGGAAGAATCTTCAATGGGTTCCATAGGAAAGCCACACCCCCTGCATTACCATGATCCCCAATGCATTGGAAGTAAACCCACCCCCACAACTTCATTAACAAACCTACAATACTTTCAACAAATAACTTAGTCTCCTATAAAAAAGGAATATCCTGAGAATGAGTTCTTACCAATTCACGAACAAATTTTTGTTAAGGGCCACTATTCAAGCCCCTTACATTCCAAGAAAGGGTGATCATTTCGAAGGGATAGAAAAATGGGAATCTAGGGTCTTAACAAACCTAGACTTCACCAAAGTCTCCCCCACCATCTTTATTTTTTCTAAGTCCTTTCTTCCAACTTTGGAAGACTTCTCAACAACCCCTTTCTTTTGGTCTTTCTGAAGAAGTCCCAATGCTGGAGATGCATTGTTGCCTTTTATTAACTTAGACCCCACTTTCCCCAATGGATATGAGATCTCTCCCTCCCCCATTTTCACGCCCATAAGAGTCTCAAACCTCTCATGAACAACCAAACTCAAATTCATTTCCATTTGTAAAGCACCAGCCTCTTGCAAAGTCTGGTTGTATTCTAGAATAATTCCTTCCTGAACCGCTTCCAAAACACCCTAATCCATAAACGTCAAACCCAAATTCACCTCCAGCTGTCTGAGATCATCCAGAACCTTGAATCTATTAAAGGTATCACCTTCCTAACACTCCTTTAGAGTCCTCTTTTGACCCTAATTCCTATTACGAGCCTTAATAGGAATAAAACCCTCTGCACCAACAACTACAACAGGAATGGGATCCTTTCCTTTGTCGACCTTAGGAGGGTTGTAGGGAGGTTGATTAGTCTAAGACTCAAAATATTTAGACTTCAAGTATCTTCTCTATAGATGGCCATATACATGGAAAAGATGACACCAAAAGGGCAATGTCTCATAATCTAGATGCTAAACCCAAGAATATGAATGTACACAAATTTCCAATGAATCTAGAAGAGGGTTATTTAAATCCATCTCTACACAAATGCGAGCAAATGTCCTTACCTTTCTATCTTGAGTTTCCTAGGAAGGACCCACCGGTTTCCCCAACAACGAAGTAACCCTATGCAAGATGTCGTTGCACCAACATTCCACTAGAAATTCTAGGGAGACACACCCACACCGGAACCCAATTTGGGAGCTCCTCCAAAGGATAAAAACTTGTATGCCAAGGTTTAATAAATAAACCAATCTAGTTTTGGAAATAAGGCCCAACTTCAAAACTCTATTACAATCCACCATGCAATTAAAAGTCACCATGAAGTAACTATTTACCAACAACATTAATTCCATCTCACCTTCCAGGGTCTAGGTATAGTGATCCCATAAATCCAAAAATTGGATTGAAACCCTCATTCCCAAGAATTTGAAAAGCAAAGCATGCTTTGAGTAATATTCAATATCCTCCACAATCGATTTTGATTGAATTACCAACACAAACCTATCTTTGGAATGTTCCAAGTAGTCATTTATCTTTAGGATACAAGAACCTCCAAACAACACAAATCCTCCATTTCCTGAATCATTTGAAAACAAATTATTATAAAAAACCCTCAAAGACTGATTTGGAGAGGAATCCCCAAAAGCAACACAAAAATACATGGGAGATTTGACCCCCAATGTCTCCCCTAGAGCCATAACCGAGAGGACAAAGAACCTACCAATCCCTCTCCCAGGCAGACGAAAACAAAGCCAACCAATCCAAAAGGAATGGCCACACCCAATGCAAAGGAATAAAGCCTGTACCCAAATGAACAAAACTCCCACATGTCGACCAAGAAAGATCACCAAGCCATGAAACAAAAACTAAGCAAAATACAAAAAAATAGTCTTCCCTTGCATGAACTTCAACTCCCCCCAACATAGCACTAAGAATGAGCACGAATTTGTAGTAGTAGACGGGCATGCAAAGAAAACAAAGAGCATGTAGTTGTTGCCTCATAGGTCATGGGCTACAAAGCCCTCATTCATAGAAATGCCACCTAGTGTCACTTAAAATTCAAACCTACTATAATGATGTTGTTTGATAATGCAATTTAAATTCTCTGTGATTCTCTAACTCTCCCTATAGGACTTACTATATATACACCCAAAATGCATATATACAAAATATAGAAGTCCTTATAAAACATTTTGTTATAATATAATAACAATCTAAATTGAAGTAGTGGCATTGGCATAATAGATTTAGTACAATGATAAAATAAAAATATTCATCTCCTCATAAATTCCCTCCTTAAATTTTATCTAAGAGAATATTCCTATGCTATTTTTTTAAGTTCAATAAAATCTAATATACAAAAAATTGGGTTAGTCATAAAGTATTTTGATACTATAGACCATGAACCTTCAAGAACTATGTGAAAGCTAAAGATTATGGACATTTTTGACCTTTATGTTATTATTTTCTTTATTAAATCCATTATTCCCAACACATCAACCAACATATGAGTGAGAGATTCATGTTGGGATTCCATATTTTTAGGATTTGGGAATCAAAGGGTCAGGATAGGCTTGGGTAAAAAATCCACTTTCATCTAAGTTTGCATTCCCTACATGATAGCTAAAAATTTCATAGCATCATGATTGTACCCAATCACTCTTCATATCACCCTTTACCTTCTTACCCTATAGACATTACTCCACATGATTCCAATATTATTCTCACATAAATAATTGTTAATGTGTCCTAATACTCATGGCATGAGGGTCATTCCATCTACATAGAATCGATCACTTAAGTTTATTCATAAAGATAAAACATACATAATCAATATTGATGAAGAAGTATTTAATTATTGTTGAGTTATAAAGTTCCAAACAACTATTGCCTCACATGTGTAACCCTTACCTAATTTTCCTTCTCATGTAGAGGACCTTTCTTGTTTATCATCTAATGATAATTTATTAAAAATGGGCAAATCAAAATTTTTCCCTATCCTATGTGAGTGAATATAAGTTCAACATAGGATTTTAATGTACCTCCTCTTCATATGAATTCACATTCCTTTGGATAACCCTCTAAAATACATACCTTTTTTGATCCATCTATCATACTCTTATGATTAGGGCGATGAAAATAAATTGAAATATTTTTATGATAATAATATTTTACTTCTTTTACATTGCTCAACAAATTTATGGCCTTGTTCTTCAAATCATGAAAAAATGGATATAAAGGGAATTTTAGGGTCATGAGGAATAAGCTATGACTAAACCTATCATGCTTGAAAAATAAATAATTATATAAGATATAGCAGGGAAAACTTTAGTGGCGAATCTTCACCAATTGGTGAATTCTAGTTATCGGCCAAGTCAAAATTGGCGAATTCTCGCTCCCAACAAGGTGTCCAAATCGTTCGGATTTTATGAAGTATAGGTCCAATGCATGTCCATTCGCCAATGAGTTTTTTATGATGCATATTTAAGCAAAAAAATCACCATTGTCAAACTACATGTTTCAATTGGACCGACTAATATTTTCACCTAGAATCCTAAAAGCATTTAATAAAAAACCTACATATTTTCCAATACTATTAAAACAACATTGTATCAAGACCCATTTCACCAATTAAAATTTACAAATAGTTTCTTGTGAAGACCCATTTCACCAATTAAAATTTATAAATAGTTTCTCATGAGGACCTATTTCGCCAATAACATTAACAAATAATTACATTTGAGGACACATTTCACCTTGAAAATTATAATGTATCGTTGTATAAGCAAGCGGGATTCACCAAATATTTAATATATCATTTAAAAATCCCATGGAATTAGCCAAATATGGAATCATGGATTGATATAAATACAATCGAAATTGTCATTTATTCTAAATTTCTTACACATTTTGTTTGGTTCTGAGGTTCTACTTCTCCATTTTGAACTAGACGTCAGCGAACTATGAAGCCGAATATGTAGACTTAAAAGGTGAGTGATCATTGTTCATAGTGTTAAATTAGTTACAATAATACGTTTTCTTTATCTCTTTTCCATTCTTGCTTCAACAAAGTGAACCTTAGAACCAAACTTTGAAGTTTCAAAGTTTTTGAAAGCTCTGACCCACCAAGTAGATAAGGTGAGTGATTATTTCTTCATAGTGTTATTAGTTATAATAATAAGTTTTCTTTATCTCTTTTCCATTCTTGCTTCCACAAAGTGAACCTTAGAACCAAACTCTAAAGTTTTGAAACCTCCGACCCACCAAGTAGAAAGATGACCAGGAAAGACTTGCAACTCAACAAAGTGAACAATCAAAAAAGTCAGAGAATTGGTAAGTTTTGAAAATTTAGAACTCTGCAACAAGGTTATAAAACTCTAAGGACTAGAGATAAAAGGTTTGGAAAATCCAAAAACTTTATATTGTATTCCATGGTATTGAATTTGATATGTGATTTTGCATCATTTTTAAAGAACAACACTTATCACACTACTTATAAATTTCTATTGCATTGCCATTCACACAATCTTTGATAAATAATTGAAAGGAATATTATTAATCCATTCCTTGAACAGAAGCTAACCGTTCAACATCCATAACTTATAAGTTATAAGCTAACATAAGCTAACAATTCAACATAAATAACTTATAAAGGCATCCAATGTCCACCCAACTTAAACAATAAAAGCTTAAACTACCAAATCACCTAAATTATACTGATAAATCCTTATGCATCCATCACCATAAAATCTTTATTCACAGATAAACATTCCACAACAATGAAACTATCCAAAAATCTATCAATCTCATGTAAATAGAAATAGAACTTTTGAAAGAAAGATAACAACTAAACCAATATCACTGCACTTTGCAAAAAAATTATTCACACATAATAATACCACAACAATGTAGCAAAATTATATCATCTATCATCCCAATAATAGATATCACACTAGCAAACATTCAGTATAAACAAAATAAATCTATACACCATAACTCAAAGATTATGCATGCATAAACTCCACCAATGTCTTCTATATCAAAATAATAGATAATAGCCAAAATAACAGAGTTTTCCCTAATGAGAAAATCATTTTTTTCTCAAAAGAGCCTAATCACATCAGTCGAACCAATATTTAAACATAGCCAATGTATTTGGTAATGGTTTCTTGAAAGTAACCATACAAAAAATTAAAAGAAGTCATTAACTTAAAAGTGCCAAATTTAAAGAAAGTATATGAAAATGCTAAAAATAAACTATGCATCATTCCTAGCCGCTTCAACTTCATCAGCTTCCGTCTCCTCATTCTCTCCTTGTCACAACAAATTCTCCTGCATCTTCATTCTGGTTTTATATTCCCTGTACCTGGTAATGATTGCAAAAATCTCCCTGTTGCCTAGTGTCAATGTGATTTGAAGCCCAATTCTCCATTTTTTGAGAGCAACTTCAAACTTGTTTAGTGTGCTAGACCTCCTTTCTACTTCAGCTTTAAATTTTTTGAGATAAATCTCCATCCTCCCAAGCTTTGAGAAAGATTCTTTACTCATCGTAGCAGGATGTGCTACTTCTCTAAAATTTGAGCAGATTTCTTTTGTGTCCAAAATTTAATCATCAAAATCATTCGTTATCTTCACCTACAGATCATGAAAGTTCCCCTTGATTTCTCCTAACATATCCAAATACTTCTCCAACACTTTTGTAATTTATTTTACCAGGTCATCATATATACATTAAGTGAAGCATGCCATGAAGGATCTAATTCCTTTGGATCACTAACAATCTGTTCATTTACCAACTTCAATTGATCCATGGAAATCAACTCTTTCATTTCTTCTAAAACTGCATACAACTTGGTTTGATCATTTCTAACCTGCTATTAATCCTTTTATTTTATCAACAATGTGAGTGTAGGAAATCATAGATTTACTAATAAAAAATATAGCTTCCTAAGACAATTCTTCAATCCACTCACTAGTAGCCTTGGAATAATTTAGATTTTTCTTAATCAACTGCATCACAAACTCATCAATAACTCTTTCTTGGGAACTAGAAGCCTCAATATACAAAAAGGGAGAAACAATGAAAGAGATAAAGTTTTTGAAATCCAAAATTTGAGATTACAATTTTACCCTTTCTTTCCTTTCTTCTTTTACCTGCTTGGCTAAAGCATTGACTGAGTAATTGGCGTGATATGCATCACCTTCAAGTGTCTGGGGACCCATGTCAACATGTATGATTTTATAATCATTTGTGGTTATCTTATCATCATCTACATCTTTTAAAGGTTTTGTAATTTCTAACACCTGATTACCAAAGACAATATCATTCAAAATTCTTGACATTTTCTGGGCTTTCTTGGGCCCTAAGGAAGATTGTAGTAATTTTTTCATTGTATCTACTCCAACCCTAGCAAATGTCATAGGAGTGTATTTCCTCTTCTTTTCTACCACTTTCCTCAACCATACTAGAGAGTTTTCTATTAGATTGGGGGCTTTATGACTTTGAACAACCTCTCTAGAATCACTAGGAATAATTGATATGTTTTCTATAGGAGGAGTTTGAGATGATTCTTTAGACAAGGGTGGGAAAGTACTATCTTGAACAATATGCTTAAAGATGCTTTGTGAATCTTCTAACAAAAGTTTTATTTGGACATTTTTCTTTTTAAGAGCAGGGGTGGATGGGTTGTATTGTTCACATATTGATTTTGATTTAATTGATTTCTCTATCTTTTCACCATCACCCCCAGATTGTGAATTGGTGCTAGAAGACTTGATGACTATCCTCGCTGATGATGTACCTCCGGGGACTACTTGGCTAGATCCTTGCTCATTTTTTTGGGATGATTTTGGCTCATGAAAAGAACCAACAACCCTACACCATTTTCCCTCCAACCAATCCTGAGTCCTTTTGAGTACTGGTTTGACCCATTTACTCATATATAAAAATTCATCTTTATCCCAATCAACTTTGGGATGTGATTTATTAGGAAACTTCTCGTATTTAGGATCAAGAACCATCAAATCTTCAGACACATTTTCAGGAATTTGGAAAGAGACCAAAAATTTGTATCTACTCAAGGGTTAGCCTCATATGGTCCCTTCTGAAAACTTCATTTTCATCAGCACAATCTTCCCAGAAATCTTCAATTGAAGGTTGGTGTTGATACAAGCTGAAGGCATACAATTTTTTTCTCACAAAGCCCTTGCTGTCAAAATTAGTTCCTACAAACAAGTACTAGAGATTGTATTCTTTGAGAATCCTTTCAACATTCCTAGCCATCTAATTACTTTTTCAAGAGAAAGAACGAGTAACTAATGGGAAGGTATACCCTCCCTTTCCCATATTCATGTATTTTATATTTACTATGGCCATTTGTCTGCATACCTTCAAAAATACTAGTAAATCCTCAAGGTACTTGGGAAATAGTGGAGCCTTCTCATAACCTCCAATTCTCAAATAAGAAAAACTATCAAACTGGATATAAAAACTTCCAAACTTCAACAATAGAGATTTTGATTCAGGGGAAAAATACATTTTAGGGTTTCCATCCAAATTTCTCGCAACTTCCATTAAAAAGGAATCATTAACAAGATAATATTCTCCCATCCAAACATTCCTGGTAAGTTGTGCATAACACTTATAAATAGGCATGCTAGAACTTGGTGGTACTTGTGGTTTCAACCCTAGCCAATTAGCTCTTTGACTAGCAATGATATATATCAAACAAGAACACATATGAAAGGTAGTAGTCTTCTAAAACTTAACTAATTGCTCATGCAAGTGAAAGCAAATTATCTCAACCTAATCAATAAACACTTTATCATCACAGATAACTAAAATGAATTGACACATCTAGTCTTCAAATAATTCAACATGTGCATTCCCGATGATACGATGAAGTAAAGCAATAACATCAACAATTTCTGCTTTAAAATGTGTCCTCTTAAGTTTATTGGGCAAGTGAGACATACCTCTCTAATTTTAACCTCCCTTTGACCATAGAATTTTTACACAAGGTTTCATTAGTCCTGAAATATTTGTTAGTTGTTACAACATACATCTCCTTTACGAGTGCCTTCTTTGGAATTCCTAATGCTTGAGAAACGACCTCAGGAAATTTTTTAGCTACAATGGTTCCATCCGCGGCCTTGATTTCCCAAGTTTTAGGAATGTACCTTTTTGCACATGCAATAATTAGGTCAACACTCAACACTACTTTTGGAAAACCTCCAGCCTAAGCTAGTCCTCTTTCCAACACCTTCACATCTACAATAGATTTTTCTTTACTATCTAGACGTGCCCAAAATTATTCCAATTTAAAAAGTCCTAGCTCAGTATCCCTCACACCGAGCCACCAATTTTTAATTTTAGACTACATGAGCACACTATGCCTAATGAGATGCTTGAATTCTTGAAGAAATAACAACAACAGGTATGCTTGAATGTCTGAGAAAAACTACACCACCCACATATGTCATTATTGTTGATAGGACGTGCTTTAAATGTGGCATTCAATTTCATACCTTGAAAAGATAGCCTTTAAACTTGCATGCTTTTGGAATTTTTTGAAAAGATAACTCAAGTTCATTCCATACATAGCATTCAATGAGATGGCAAATGATGGTGCCTTTGAAAGGAAATTTTTGAGAAAAAATAAGGCCAAGCCATATAAAATGACAAGGCATGCAATCAATGTGGAGTAAAATGAGAATACAGGCTAAATGTATGAGAAAAAATACACCATCGACATATGTCATTATTGTTGAGAGGACACACTTTAATTGTGGCATTCAATTTCATACCTCGAAAAGATAGCCTTTAAACCTATATGCTTTTGGAAATTCTTGAAAAGACAACTCAAGTTCATTCTGTACATAGCATTCACTAAGATGCCAAACAATGACACCTTTGAAAGGAAATGTCTATGCAGGCCACAAAATGGGCTTGATTTGACAATTTGATGGTATTTATTATTTAATTAAAAATAAAGAGTACATTTTTAATTATTTAATAAATTCCATCAAATTGGCAAATCAAGCCCATTTTGTGGGTTGCATAGCCAATTCCCCTTTGAAAGGAAAGATAAGTCCATCATGTCACCTGGTCATTGAAACTTGGAACGTCAAAACCAAAGTCTAAATTTTCAATGTTTTCAAAACCTTCAACCCATTGAATTCGACTAAATCCACACACCATAACTCAAAGGTTATGTATGCATGAACTTAAGTTACTCAACAAAGTGAACCAAGTTGGGGAATCGGGTAGTTATGAAAATTTAGAACTCTGCAACAATGCGACATGTCAAATGGTTATAAAACTCAGAGGCCTAGTGACTAAGCTTGCTTTGCTCCCTTGAAGTTTAGTCTACAACAATACATCAAATGTTCTATTGAATCGTTGAGTAATTTATTATATAAATTTTAAACATGTGTTTTAATTTTTTTTTACTTCTAACCATTAATAGCACTAAGCACAGGAACACTTAACATTGCAATTGCACATTAATAGAACAATAACACCTAATGTTGAAAATGACTTAATAAAAGGAATTACGATGTCAAATTAAGAGCACAACCATTTACTTTATTAAATCTGTATGCAATTTTTTTTTTTGCTAGGTAAAACACTACTAGGGGTAGCACCCTATATTGATTATCAAAAAAGGATTACATGAGTATCTATTTTTCAAAAAACCACCCTGAAGGCCTTTTCTATCAAGTGACCTTCCTTGATTAGCTAGCCCACCTATATTTTCATGCATTACAAAATTGGCCTAAATTTAAGTACAGGCACTCCAAGACTTGGGACTAACTCAATTACCCTATTATTGTTACTATTTCTATTCAATAACAAAAAGCTGAAATCATACCCAACCAAACTTTATCATTCATCATCATCCCCTTCATCATCATCATCCTTTGACTCTATGCATTTTAGGTATGCCTTGCAATTTGCAATCACCAGACAGTCTGCTCCACATTTTTGGTGTGTTGGGATTTTGGCCTTTTCCTTCAGGTCCCTTAGATCATTTGCAAGCCATTCTTCCCCATCTCCAAGGTCCCAATCATCATCACCCACTAAAATTTCCTTTGCCAGACCTTTTTCCTCCACGTATCTCATTTCCCACCCACACAGGAGATTGGTTGTCAACTTTTCTACCTTGAGGAAAAAGAAAATGCTATGGTCCCTTTTTGCCCACAAATTTTCAAATCCTTCTGGGTCGATGGTTCAGACCAAAGGAAACTTCATTACCTCCCCCCCTCTCATTTACATCATGTAGTAGTTCTGTGGCATGGGGATTTTGCTATTCTCGTCCACATTATCTAGCGTCACATCAAATGACCCAACAATGCTTGCATGAAGACCATTTGGGTCAATTTTTTGCTTCTCTTTTGAGAATCCCATATGAAAAAGGACTGCTAAGAACATTGTCAAAATCTCCATATTTGCTTTGGATCTATGATAAGCCTTTAGAAATTCTGGGCCAACCACCTACTTGGTTGCCCAAAGAATGAGTGGATGGGTCAAATTCATCAGCCCCTGCAGTCGCTTATCAGTTATTTCCCCTTTGAAGGCCTACAGTTGCTTCTTCATGTCCAACACAAGCAACATTTCCATTTTACTCCTTTCCCACAACTCACCTTTTTGGAATTTTTTACCACTACTTCGAATTTTGCAAATGGAATGTGATAAATGGCTACTTACTCCACCTTTGCATTCATTTAATTCTTAATTTCTCAAAGGAAAAAAAAATTGATTTGAATAATTCTTTACTATAAATTTATAACCATTTATTTTATTATAACTGAATTGCAATGTCACATTATTACTATAACTATTACCTATCCTATTTAATAAATTATAGGCCACTAGTGCCGCTACTAGCTTGATTCGTGCAAACCAAAAAGCCAACTTAGTCAATTTGTGTATCTTAAGCATTACATGTACAATTAAAAATTACAATGTGTAATTTGATTGACATCTAGCTACATGCAAATTGTACCACAATCTGACAAGTTGTCAAAATCACCAAACTCCAATCAGCACTACGAGTGCCACTCAAATGATATGAAATCATTACAAATCTTGTTTCATTAAAACTATAGCAACTATAGTTGTCCATCAAAAATTCATCAAACAGTAGTGGTCCTTAATGTTGTGTGGTCGCTAAAACTTAGAACCTTTCCAAAGTCTGAAGTTTCAAAGTTGTCAAAAATTCTAACCCACAGACTACATAGATGACCAAGAAAGACTTGCAACTAAGGTTATGAAAAACACCAAAACCTCGACTTTGGTGAATTAAGATAGGAAAGGTGGCAAGGATGGTGCATTTATGAAGTGAAGTTCACAGGCAGATTTTAGCAATGGACATGACTGGAGGATCGATGGGTAATTAAGATCGGTATGTGTGGAGTTTGGAAAATTATTATCTCTTGTCCAGGCTTGGAATTTGATAGCCACCCCTACCTGTCATATGAAAATTTTGTGACATTTTTATTCATTTAAATTCTTGTCACTTTACGTTTTATGAAAAAATTTAACTGTCAAAAAATATTTAATTTATATTTTTTAATATAAAATATTTTATATTAAAATATTATTGATTTTATTAATCATACATATTAAATAAATGCTATAAAATAAATGTTGTTGACTTTTTTATAATTTAATCCTTAAATTCATCTATCTAAAAACATAAATTATTTGTAAAAGGAAAATAAAATTTCAACATGCTCACCAATAAAACCAAGTTACCAAATGTTGTATTATCTTGAAAAAAATAAAAGCTGAGAATCACTATAAACAAAATGCTATTATATACTTTAGATTTATCTTCATCCATAAACTACCAAAAAATATTCCAATTTTAAACTAATGCTATAAAATATACTTTAGATTTATGTTCATCCATCAACTACCAAAAAATTTGATTAACAAACACAATTTCCATTTCCAACATATCAAATTATCCCTAATCTACCCGCCTGAAATCCAGGCATAACCCCTAAAAAATAAAATCACAGACAAGATTTAGTACAATAATCTTTTTTTTTTTTTTTAAATTGTACTACTCAGACACCTTCAATGAATTACCCATCTTCATCTTCTTCCTCGAATGCAAACCTTTCTTTTCATGCATCTTTTCTCTAGCGATGTCTTTGAGATTCTCTATGACCTCGACCTCCATTCACTTGACGCAAATTTTGAGTGCTTGCCACCTATGCTCTGTAGGTCTTCTTGCCACAAATCTTGTGCATTCTTCTGGCCACCTGATAAAGAGATGATATAAATCTACGAGCTTTGGGCCTCCACCATCCATTCCTTCAACCTTAACAAGCCCCACTCCTGGTATCGCTCATTCCAGAATGCCTTCCATATCCTCTAAAAAATCTTTGTGAACCATAGTTTTCATGAATTTCCTCACTACATCCACTGGTTTTCCTAAGTCCAGACCCCAAGCCATGACCAACAAATAAATATCCATTTTGGTCCTGTATCTATGCTTTAATTTTTCAAAGCCATTACCCAAAATAAATTGAATTGCTTGCACCACTTGCACATCCTTGAAGATAAATAAACCCTGCAACCGCTTCACAGATGCTTTGCCAATGAAAGGGTCTAGCTTCCTTGGCAATGTCAAGATGAAACTGGCCTCCATTGTTTCTCTGGTTCACTTTCTACAAAAACTTCCACCCCTCCTTCGCTTACTAAAAAATGTTTAATTCGCCAATGTTTTTTTTTGGCTATTCATATGGTATTAATCCACGCCACCGCCCAGTACCACAACCAAATTGAGAATTTCAATAAAATAAATGAAAGGTAGAGTACTTTGATGCATTGAAAAGAGAGAATTAAATGTCTCAACCACTGATTTTTAAAAATCTAACAGTTCTAGTGTTATTCTAAAGGTTTCAGTTCACAAGTCTAGTGCTTCAAGGATTTACTTCTGGAATGCATCTATAGCCATCCATCAAAAATTCATTGTATGGTCCCTCTTTTAAAACAAACTTTATGCACATGCATAATTTAAAATGGGGACGTCGCTAGGTTGACGAGACTTGACCCTCAGGATTAAAGAGTTAAGATTTAAGGCTTTGTCATAAAATATTTTGGTCTGAATTAGACAGTATTAAATGGTAAACAAGAGCAGGATAATTGATAGACCTAAATAATTAATAAAATCTCAACCATTGATTTCTAGACATCTAACAGTTCTAGTGTAATTCTGCAAGTTTCAATTCGCAATTCTAGTGCTTGAGAGATATACTTCCAGAATGCAACTACAACCATCCATCAGAAATTCATTGAGTGGTCCCTCTTTTAAAACAAACTTTATGCACATGCATAATTTAAAATGGGGACATTGCTAGGTTGACAAGACTCAACCCTTAGGATTAAAGAGTTAATATTTAAGGCTTTGTCATAAAATATTTTGGTCTGACTTAGGCAATATTAAACAGTAAACAAGAGCAGGATGACTGACAAACTTAAATAATTAATAAAATCTCAACCATTGATTTATGGAAATCTAATGGCTCTAGTGTAATTCTGCAAGTTTCAATTCACAATTCTAGTGCTTGAGAGATATACTTTTGAAATGCAACTACAGTCGTCCATCGAAAATTGATCGAACAGTCATGGTCCATAATGTCGCGTGGTCGCTGAAACTTGGAACCTTAGAACCAAAGTATGAAGTTTTGAAGTTTCTGAAACCTCCGACCCACTGACTAGAAAGATGACCAAGAAAGACTAGCAACTAAGGTTAGGAAAATTTGCACCGACACTTCGCCACTACATTTTTTTATTAGTTTCATATTATGTTTAATTCACCAATGTTTTTTTCTTAATCATTTGAAAATAGGTTTAATTCGCTAATGAATTTTATTTTTTCTGGTTTGAAAACAGGTTTAATTCACCAATCAAAATATTTTATTGGTTTGAAAATAGATTTAATCTCCAATGGAAAAAATTTAGTGGTTTTAAAAAAATTGCATTTCGCTAGGATTTTCAACAGACTTCTAGCGATTAGAAAAGATTCGCCAATGGACATTATTTTTTTTCATCAAAACTGAAAAAATTCGCCACTAAAATTAATATTTTTATCGGGAAGTATACAATATTTTCCGGGATTTTACACCTTCGCCGAGCGGGGGGGAGTTTCTTAAATTATTCCCTGAGATATAGTATATTTTCCTTATAATGTAGACCATGCCATTAAATTCCCTTCTCTGAATCTCTTTATGATCTACTTGGACAATGGTTATCCCCTCCCATTAGCACATCTTGAACTTACTAATTTACCAATTTCCTCTTATGTATCATCTCTTAATGCTTTCTTTAATTTTTTTTATCTATAATTTAGAGATATGCAACCAAAATATTAGCATGCAAAGTTTACAATATTCCATATGTTGGTTAATAGATTTGTTTCTTTGAATGTTTGATTATTATGGCTCTATTATGCCCAGACTTGAAGATAAATAAGTAACAAACAATTGGGTAAGGTATTGATTAACTTCCCTTTAAATTTTGATTAAGGCACAACTCCCTTTTCTGACAAAATTTTAATTTTCAAAATTTAAAATTGGGGCATAATTTTAACCAAAAATTAATAAAGGAAAACTAACATTTGTCCATAGCCATGATACAAATGCATTGACGATTCAAAACAAAGAAATAGGTTTTTAAAATATCAACTTCAACACATGCAAGTTATAAGTCTAAAGGATTTTGAAAAACAAATACCACCAAAACTTCAACACAAAAATTGAAAATACCAATGATAGATAACTTTTGAAATTTAAACTCCACTACATTTGAGAAGGAAATCATTGCTAGATAGTTGAATATCACATTTACCAAGGAAAGCAACCTTCAAGCATTTATCCAAGCTCATAGACTTATAAATAAATACTAAGCACCACATTCAATTTTGAATGTCCACAAACAAAGAAATACTTTATGGAATGAGAAAAAATAAATAAATTTATTGATCTTTCTTTAATCGAGTCTCACTCTTACACTACAATGCAATGGGGATCAAAATTTTGGACCCTTCAAATGTCTTTTAATTATATATTTAAAGATTTTAAAATGTAAATACCACATAGTCTTTGAAACTAATTCTTTAAAATACTCATGAAAAATAAAGTTTTAATACATTTGAACTTTATAAATATTAAAACTTTAAGAAGAGGACTAGGCGACTAATTTGGGGGAGGTTGATTTTGTGGGCCCATGTTGGCTCATCTACTGGAACCTGTTGTGCTACTACCACACATACCTTGAAGTCTTTTAGTTCTCGATTCACTATTGGGATTTTAGCATGTTGTGGAATATTCACATTCTGAGCTCTAAGCTTCTAGAGAGCTTTGCTTGCATGAACTCTATCCATTTTTGAAGTGTAGCTTATTGGATGATTATTGTACCAAGATAATGCTAATTCTATCCTTTCTAGTGTTAGAATTGTATATGGAGATAGCATGCCAAGATCTAGAGGCTGAATGGAAAGCACAAAGAGAGAATATAAATATGACAAGAATAAATTGTATTCCTATCAATTATGCAAATATGATTTAATGTTTTGTGTTCAATGTATGAGAGACCTCTTTGTTATATAGCCAAGGTGAGACATAAGATGTCATAAGATTATGAAAAGTGTCTTAATATTATGATATGAGACAACTTATCACAACTATCTAGGTCACATGTGTTACAAGTCAAAAGATAAGACAACAACTAAAGACAACTAACACCTTCTAGAAATATTCGTAGGACCTAAGTAAACTTAACATGTAAATAAGTCCCCTAGTAATGAATTAACTAGGTACAAGACTTTATTTACACCAACACACCCCTTAAGTGCAACTTAGGGAGTAGTAGATTATTATGCAAATTCCACTTGGCTACAAGGCCATGTTAGGTCCCCATGTACAAATGCAAATGCAATGACAAAGAAATCTCTCACAAAAGAAGAAAAGGAGAAAACCCGATGGGACGAAACCCCTCCCCAAAAGAGAGATGAAATACAAAAAATAAATTCTCTCAATGGAGAATGAGAAGGAAGAAAACCCTATGTGAGGAAAAAGACCCCCCCATAAGAGAGAAGAAGAAGAGAGATGATGCAGCCCCCCTCAATGTTGAGTCTCCTACAATGATGGTAGAAGCTCAACATTAAATGTTAAAGATGATCCAATAGCATCAAACAACATTCCTCTCCTTAGGAAGATACAAAACCAAGATAGTATGCAAGATGTTTGGAAGATAGATGATTTGTGATGTCTTTGAAGCATGCTCAAGGGTCTCCATGTCAATGTCAAAAGTTGACATGCTCCAAATAGGAATTCTAGGCCACACTATTGAAGAGGATGATCCAAAATCTAGTAGAGATGAATGGAGAACATGACCCAAAGAGAAATATATCCCCTCTAAAGAAAATAAGCCTCCTCCAAATGCTATTCAAAAGTATCCACAGTCACATCAAACTACACAAAATGATCATGTAGAGATTGAACAAGAGGGTCAAAGTGTTCCCTCACAACAACTGAAGAAGGATCTTCTCCATCAAAGAGAGGACGAATTTCACCAATGATGTCTCCCAAATCTACAATATGAGACTCCACAAAAAAGTTTGAAATACCTATCAAGAAGCCATCCCAAGTAGTCAAATGTGAAAGACAATGTAGATCCTGCTACACTAAATCACAAGAAACCATATTTGTAGCAACACAAGCATCAACTGCAATAGTAGATGGAGGAGATGAAATGCATGACTCAAGAATTGGATCTGATGTGAGAACTCCCAAGTTCAAGAAGAAAAATGTCTCCTCTAAATCATGGTTTACACTAGAAGTGTGATCAATGGTTGAAGGAACAATGTCACCATCATAAGCAAAATCTGAAAAGGTATATAACCAAGATGAATGATCAACCATCCCAGTAGCAATGATCTCTCTACTCTCCAATTCTCGAATGATGACTGGATTAGGTGTGAACTCCACAATTCTCCCATATCCACCATGTGTAATCTAATATATGGAAAGAAGATTGTTCATTAAATCAGGAACACACAAAACATCCTAGAAAGTGTTGTCCCCGAAGCTAATAGACCCCTTCCCAATTACACTCATGTATGTATTGTTTCCCATAAAGATAGGAGACATAGTACAGGGATAAAAAAAGAGAATATAGACTATGAAGATGCCATATGATGAGATGCTCCTGAATCTAGAAGCCATCTCCCTGATCCATGACCTAAAAGAGCACAAAGAGCATGTCCTTTATATCCTAATGTAGAAACCAAACCAACTTGACGTTTGTCCTTTTTAGACTACTTTGAAGAAGAAGGAGAAGAAGGTTTAGACATTCTAGAAGGAAAATGAATGTGATTATTTTTTAGATGTTTCAACTCATCAATATCCTTCTTATAATAGTAGTGTTATTTATGTCCATCCTACTTGCAATATGCAAAAGTATGCCTCTACTTCTTAAATAATTCTCCTTTAGAGGGAGAATTTTGATTCTTTATGTGGCTTGTTCTTTTTCTTATTTTGCTTCTTATCAATATTCACTGATTCTTTTTGTACCTTTGACTCACTAGCCAACAATGCTTGTGACTTGAAAGACTTGAATAGACCCATGCTCATTAACTTGGCTTCCTCTTGGATTAGGATATTTACAAAGTTATCAAATTGAGTATCAACATATGATTGTCCCATAGAAAGTCGATGGGTATGAAAGCCAAAAATAAACACTAAATACTCAGGACCAAGCTCAGATAACACATTCAAAATCAATTGTAAATCCTCTTTATCAATGTTGCATTCTTTCAACTATGTTCTTAGTTGCTTAACTTTGGAGATGTAGTCTTGGATGTGGTAAAAAAAATTGGATCAAGATTCATCAAATCATTATCAATATGATATCTGCTAATCTTATCTATTTTTCCATACATTTTTTCAAAAGCCTACCAAGCCTCTTTAGGTGTTTTCATGATTCAACATGGAATTGTAAGTCAAATGAGACTAATGAACATATGCATCCAACTGTTTTCTCGTGATTAATCTCTCATCTTGCCAATTCTTTAGCATTAGTAGGTTGAGAAATGGTTTCCTTTAGATAAGCTATTAGACCTTTTCCCATGAGATAGTTCCATACTGATTTTCTCCATGTAGCATAATTATTTGGAGTTAGGAGTTCAATTTGAGATTTCCCCATTTGTAAGAACAAAAACCAAGCAAAAGAAAGAAACTAATCACTACAAAATTGCCCCCCAAATTACTCAATCATGAAACCCCCCAAGCAAATATATGACTTGTGGCACTTTATACTTAGTGCCGTTACAGTTACCACTTTCCAAAAATAGTGAAGTGGTCTTGATCTTGGTACATACAGATTGCCAAATTAGGCCACCAGCTCAAAGTAAAACTTTTATAGCAGATGATATCAAACTGATTACACCAATGGAAAGAAAACAAAAAAAAATGCACTTTAAAAAAATCACTCAAAAATGTTGTCGTAGGAGCAAGATATGAGACCCTAAAGTTCCCAAAATGAGGACAAAGCAACAACACCTGTGAGAATCTACAAATTTTCAAAAAACTAGGCACCAAAACAAAAATTTGATTACACCATTGTGAAGAGCACGAAATTTTTCCCCAAATCAAAAAAATTGCTCCAAAAAAAGAGTCAAAATGAGCAAGTTATAGCCATTTGAAAATCAACTACAAAACTAAAAACTTTGTTGGTGAGGGGGGGAATTTAAAAAAAAAATCCTAACGTATTGTCAACGTCAGCAAACAACAATGTTAAATTTGACGTCTTGCAGACCGTCAAAAAGGAATATGCCCCTGACTTGTACAAAATACTCACCTAGTCACGAGCTTAAAATTGACACCCTATGAACCGTCATGGGGGTCAGAGGAATCTTTTAAAGATGATGGAATCTTCTAATTGGCCAAAAAAAATTAATCTCCTGTTTAAAAATATATGGCGCCGATTTTTTTTCATATTGTTGGAAACCTTTAGAAAAAACTACATAATATTTTAGAACAAATTTTGAAAAAATCATTTCACAGAAAATAACAATAATTTTTTTATAAAATTGTACCCTGAGACAATTATGACGACCTAGGGGACTATACGGCTGCCTAGGAAATCTTGTTTTGCCCCAGTGGACAACTTTTCCAATTTGGACAATTTGGTAGTTGATCTTAGGGTTTTTGGCCCTTTTGGATGTGATGGCAAGGTTGGATTTGAACCAAAGTACTCCAAAAATGTAACTATCTCCTAGATCTGGCAACCACTCAACTTCAAACTCTCATAGATTTGGCCTCATATGTTCAATTTGGACAAAAAAAAGGAAATTTTGACTTTCTCAAACCTTTTGAACTCAATGGTGAGCTCAAATTTGCACCAACAAGCTCTGATTTGAACTTGCAATAAACATCCATAAAGAGGAACCCCCCAAATCTAGTATTTCTTTCAAGCTTTTTTAATTCTTGAGATCATCATACGATGCAAGAGAAGAGCATACTCAACTTTTCAATATTTACCAAGATCTCTCAAAAAACGGCTAACCAAAAGCACCCAACCTACTTTGATACCATGCTAGAATTGGCTATGGAGATAGCCTGCCGAATCTAGAGGCCAAATGGAAAGCACATAGATAGAATACGAATATGAGAAGAATAAACTATATTCCTATCAATTATGCAAATATGATTCAATGTTGTGTGTTCAATGTATGAGAGATTCCTTGGTTATATAGCCAAGGTGAGACATAAGATGCCATAAGATTATAACAAGTGTCATAATCTTATGATATGAGACAACTTATCACAACTACCTAGGTCACATGTGTTACAAGTCAAAAGATAAGATAACAACTAATGACAACTAACACCTTCTATAAAGATTCCTAGGACCTAAGTAAACTTAACATGTAAATAAGTCATGTAGAAATGAATTAACTAGGTACAAGAATTTATTTACACCAACAACTAGTTTCTTTATATTGTCCTTATTAAAATTATTTTCATCTGAGAATGCATCAATTACCTCTAGAATTTATCCTTTAGCTCATCCACCATGACATCTTCGGTATTATCTTTCTTTTGAAGTTGACATCCAATATTTGTAAATTATTTATTGATGTCAACTAGAATATGATTATATTCCTTAAGCAATTTCCTTTTCTCTTTGATGTTCTACTTAAGGAAATAATATCTTAATTTTATACTTTGTCTCCACATTATACACCTTGTATCAATTTCATTTTAAATAATATTAGACTCTTTTGTAGCTTTATCCCAACCCATGTCTACAAACTCTTTGAGCTCCTATTTTGTTTGTAGCCATGTAGTCTCTTCTTGCTTTGTGTTGGCTATCTTTGTGCTGACATTATTTATTAATAATATCAAACATTATAGACTTTCTTTAGTTCATCAATTAAATGAGGTCCATTTTCCTTCAAACCTTTCACCCACTCTTGTGTAGTTATACCAAAGTGACTATCCTTCTACACTTCGTTAATCATTTCTTTTCTAACAATAGAATTAAGGTCAAAAGAGGCCTCTAATTGGTTGATAGGCTATGTGAAGGGGTCAACTAATGACTTCAAGCAACTTGTGAATAGTTCAATTGATTTCTTCAGCTCATCTTTATCTTGTGTCTCTCTCTCAATCCTTCTTACTATCCTAGAGGAAGTCACCTAAAAATTGTGGACATCTCCATCCTTGCTTGGACATCCCAAGTCCATTTTAGTCACATTATAGTTAGTTGTAGTAGCCTAAATAGGGTATTTTTGTACCAATGAGTGTGTAATCCCCACAAAAAAATTCTCATAAATATCATCTTCAACTAGCCTTGAGGTGGTTTTAAAATTTTTAGGTTTAGGGGACCTTTGAAGAAGCTAGCCCACAATCTTAACTCTAGGTCAATTGATTGGTATAGTTTTCCGCTTTTTAGTCAATGTTGTAGGAGTTTATGGTGAACTTCTCAAACACCCCAAAATCACCTACAAGACAAAATAACTTCCACAAGAAAGAAATGATAGAAATATTATGCTATCATTAAGGATGCAAGAATGTCAAACTAAATATGGAAAAGTACATATGATGCCTTGCTTATATAGGCAAGGAGTGAGATAGGATTAGACAAGATCATGAAAAGTTTCGTAATTCTAACATATGCGACAACTAACTAACTACCTAGGAAATGATGCATAGATGAGATAAGTTCTAGATAAGAAAACTCATCTTTCTAGAAGAATCTTATATCCTAAGTAAACTTAACATGTGAATATGTCGCCTAATTACCTAGTGAGTGAATTAACTAGGTACAAGAAATTTATTCACACCAACATGGTACCATGTAGCAATTTATGGTGAACTCCTCAAACACCCCAAGATCACCTGCAAGACAAAATAACTTCCACAAGAGAGAAATGGTAGAAATATCATGCTATCATTGAGGATGCAAGAATGCCAAACTGAATATGGAAAAGTATATATGATGCCTTGCTTATATAGGTAAGAAGTGAGTTAGGATTAGACAAGATCATGAAAAGTGTCTTAATCCTACCATATGTGAAAACTAACTACCTACCAAATGATGCATAGATAAGATAAGTTCTAGATAAGACAGCTCATCTTTCTAGAAGAATATTATAACCTAAGTAAATTTAACATGTGAATATGTCCCCTAATTACCTTGTGAGTGAATTAATTAGGTACAAGAAATTTATTCACACCAATACCCCCCTTGAGTGCAACTTAGGAGAGAAGATTATTATGCAAGTAATGCAAAGATGCAAGGATGGGTCTTGGCTACTAGGCTATGATAGGTACCCATGTACATATCAAATGAAATCTCTTACAAATGGAGAAAAGGAGAAAACCTAGTGGGAAAAAACTCCTCCCCAAAATAGATATGAAATACAATAATACTCTCCATAAAAAATGAGAGGACAAAACCTCATTCAAGGAAAAAGACCCCCTATAAGAGAGACAAAGAAGAAGAGACCATTTAGTACCTCCTAATGAATCCATCACAAATCCAATCAATTTCCATCCACACAAAGGATGATAAGAGATACCATATAGCCCCCCCATAATGAGATAACCTGCTACAAAGAGAAGCACTAGAAGTACACTGTGAAATAACACTGGAATCCTTAATTCAACAAGCAAAGGAAAGATAATCCTATTTGCTAGAAACTATATTAGAGACACCCAAGGAATTAGGTCAGAATCATGACAAGAAACAATAGAGTTGATTCCAAAGAACACTAGAAAACTCGCAAATTGACACAACTCTGGAATCTATGAAGCAACAATTGATTGACAAATGATCTAGAATTGAAATGAAGTGTAGAGAAAATACAAACCTAATGCATACAAAAAAGGAAATAGTGCATGCATTGATGAATGTTGACATCTTCCTCCATGAATAAAAATGACCTTAAATTTGTGTAGAGGATCATGATATCAAATTTTTGATGATATAAAGTTTTCAAAAATGGACGTCGTATGCTCAAGTTATGAATTTTTGAAAAAGGGATAAATTGTGCTAGCTGACAATTCAAACAAGACCCTTTTGATTTGTTTTCTATAAAATTTAATTGTTGCATGAAAAAAAAATGGATACTCAAATAATATTTTGATGCTACCAACAAAACCCAAAAATCCTTTTTGAATCCAAAAACCTGAACATGCGATTTGGTAAAAAAAAGTAAACTTCACCTATAGGAAAATAGTCGCACTAGACTATTTGACAACCATTTCTACAAAATTTGGTCACTACCTACAAAATCTAGCATATTGCCAAATGATATATTGACCATGGGAACAAAACCCAAAAATCTTTTTTCTTACAAATGAGTGGAAACTAGATTTTTGAAGCAAAGATGAAAACAACTCTAATAAAAAATGACTTGCATCAAACCCTTGTAGATCTGACAAAATATGTCTGATTTTGATGAAACAAAAGCTGATCTTGAATTTATCTAACACCTTAGATTCAATGGAGAGGCTCTCAAAACCCCAACTCACACCCAACAAAACTTTCACACCAAGATTGGTCCCTCAGATATGGGAAGAAGTTTGCAACACTGAAGTTTTGATACCATTTAGGAGTTTATGGTGAACTCCTCAAACACCCCAAGATCACCCACAAGACAAAATAACTTCCACAAGAGAGAAATGGCAGAAATATCATGTTATCATTAAGGATGCAAGAATGCCAAACAAAATATGGAAAAGTACATATGATGCCTTGCTTATATAGGCAAGGAGTGAGATAGGATTATACAAGATCATGACAAGTGTCTTAATCCTACCATATGTGACAACTAATTACCTAGGAAATGATGCATAGATAAGATAAGTTCTAGATAAGACAACTCATCCTTCTAGAAGAATCCTATATCCTAAGTAAACTTAACATGTGAATATGTCCCATAATTACCTAGTGAGTGAATTAACTAGGTACAAGACATTTATTCACACGAACAAATGTGTTCTCCAAACATGATGGGGAAGAGGTAGTACTAATATCTTGGGATGAAGAATCCGGATATAACAAGTTAAGAACTCTTTTCAATGGGGGGACCTTTGTTACAATTTGTAAATTAAAGGGGAAAGGAGGATTTTACCCTTCTAAGTGGCTTTATTATGTGCATTTTGAGGAGGTATGGTAATGTGCCAGAGGAATCAACATTGATGTCTTCAATTTCTTGTTGTTATTCATTTTATTCTCATTTCTCTTTGTCAACTTGCTCCTTTTCCCTTATGTTTTTGGTGGACCATCTCCACAAGTCTTCCCAGGATATTTCATTTTCTCAAGTGGCTCATCTCCACCTCCACCTAGTGTAGCATTTTGTTAGGAAGAAGTTGGCACTATGCCAGATGAAGAAATCTCTACTTAACTAGGGTCAACTTGTCCTCTTGTCTTCTGCACTCCTTGGTGTACACCTTAAAGGTTTCTAATTTCTTCTTGGCCAACCAAACCTAAGTTCTTTTCAAAACAAGATCAGTCCTGGAGTTAATATTTTTGTGTTCTTTGATACTCTAGTCTATTGGGACTATTACTTGCATTTGAATATGAGAAGTGTATATGTAATTAATCAAATCAAATTCATTATCTTCAATACCATCAATATCCCATCCCAACCTAAATGTTAAAATCTTCCTTAGGGTCATTCTCATTCAAATTATCTTCCTCTCCTCATATTCATCTGATCGATCTTCCTAATAATCCTTTATATGTGGAATATGGTGAAATGAAGGGCCAAGTTACAAGTTGTTTTTACAAATCCTTGCTATAAAAATGAAATCACATATCATAAGTGGAGATAGTGTATTTAACAATGTATATCTGAATGTTGAGGGAATCTCATTGAGATTTTTGTGAAAAATGTCAAATTTTAATGGGTAATGGGATTCCTAATTCCTTCCTCTCTATAGATCTCTTATTGACCTCTACAACCTATCTGTAGATCTCTATCAAAATGAGTTTTTCCTCTACATACTTGGGAAACGTATGAGGTAACCCATCATATCCTCCTACTTTGGTGTAGGTGAACCTTTAGAACTGAATGAAATGTCTCCCATATTGATTTATCAATTGAATGGACTCGAAGAGAAATCCTTTGGCCCAAATCCCCTTGTAATTCCCTGATCGATCTCATGGTGAATACATCATTCAACCTCCTATACTTATGATAATTTATCTCTAGTTATAAATCAAGATAACAATTATAAATTTGAACTTGTTCATCAAAATCTTCAACAAGCTTGAGTCTTGGCCATGGTCTTGTGCAAGCCAAGGCATAAGAAAGATGGGAAGACATATAGAAAGCTTGCCTATTAAGAGAAAAGTTTGAAATCATATAATGAAGCATTAAATTGTCCCAATCTAAGCATTGTTTCTCAACACAAACAAATTACATAAAGAAAAACATCCATTCTTTGAATTCATGTGCATTCATGTTACCTTTCAACCTATGCAACAGTATGATGAGATCTGCAATTTCTCCTTTGAAGTGAAACTTATGTAGGTTTTTAGGCAATTGATATTTTCCTCTCTTAGGCACTATAAACCACTCTCTGATAATTATATTCTTATAATGCCGTTTCCTTTCACTAAAATTCCCCTATGATGTGAAATCAAAATCAGCATATACTTCTCTCTCGAGTAACCTAAAACACCCACCGATAGTAGCCCTATAAAGTGATCAGTAATTTTTTATCACTTGTTTTGATTTCTCTAGTGTTGGGGTTATATTGATTTATACATTTGAGCACCAAGTCTATGCATTTCACAGCAATGGGAAAAAAAACTACCTCAAGTAAGTCACTATCTGCTAATCTTTAAGTAATTGGGTGTCTGTTTGGATTGTTCACCCTCTCCCAGAATTCTTCTAGATTAATATGCGATAATCTAGTGTCACCTATCTTTGATAATGTAATGTATAGACCAAACAAATTCTCATACCCTAAGTACTTATACTTCATTTTCACCAATTTTAGCTCAAACTCATACCTTTTAATTCTGGAAAAAAATTGATAGATAGCTGCGTCGGGTACCCAACTTTAGCTATGAGAATTATTTCAAAATTGTTCGAAATAAGCAACAACAGGAAATAGCAGAGTTTCAGGAGCGTACACTTACCAAATTTATAGCTTCTATGAGTCGCTGTGAGAAGGGGTTATTCTGCAATCTTATTCTTCATGCTCAAAAAACCCAAATTTCTTGTTTCCAAATGTTTCGAATGATTCAAATTGGGTGTTTTTCCTTTGTTATGCTTCTGTATTTAATACACCCTCCTTAGCTCTGATATTAATTAATATAGGGTATTCGTTATTTATTGGTGCCAACCTTCAAATCCACTCTTTGGAAAAGAGAGTTAGGACTTAGCTAGATTCTTGAAACCTTGTGAGAGTCTAATAGAGGTTTTGAAACCTCAATCAATCTTCACTTCTATTTTATTCATTATTTTTATTATCTCTTTTTTTCTTTTTTTCTTTTTGTTGTTTTGTGAACCTTCGAAGAATTGGAGGTTACGAGTTAAGTGATAGTCATCAACAAGGTTGTGAGAACCTTGTCGGATTTTTGAAAGAGTTGTCACAATTCACAAAGACTTCTTCAAACTTTGAAACATTTATTTTCATCTCTTCTTGGGTTAAAAGCTTTTGAAGTTATTAGTTTTGTGTCGAAGCCCCACAAGATTGTGAGAACCTTGTCGATTTTTGAAAATGGTTTCAAAACTAAGTGAGCAGACCATCTTTTGAATAAAACTTAAGTCTCTTGAAAGCTTTCTCTTGAAGATAACTTTTTGTTAAGCCACAAGGTTTTGAAAACCAACACAAAGACCAACTTTTGAAGACTCTTGAGAGCTCTTAATGAAAATCGAAAAGGCAAAAGCTTTGTCGAGATTAAGACGAGTTATGAGGGCCTCGTCAGGACACAATAGTAGTTTCAAAACCAACTTGAAAGACCTATTTTTGACAAGATGACTAATTGTTGAAAGACTTAAAAGAGACTCAAATGAATTAAAGGCCTCTAAAACCTTAGACACAGACTTAGCCATTGAATGAAAGAAAAAAATGATTCTTAGTCTTTGGAATGGGGTACCAAAAATTAAGGCAACACCATAAAAATGTGAAAAAATAATTTTTTGGTTGTACTATATTCCAAAAACCAAAACATAAAACCATATACAACCTAAGAACCAAAAAAACATAATCCATTTTAATTTTAAAAAAATTGAGGAAGTTTTTAAAATTTGTAAAATGTTTAATTATTTTTAGGCCTAATTATCATAGCTGTTTGTTTCACCAATGAGTGAAAAGCTATAGTCAATCAATTTCAATGGATTTTTCATGTGGAAGTTAATCACCAACCAATATTTTTTTCATCAATCCTTCTTTGTTCTTTCATTTGGGGCCATGATTAATGAGATCAATAGACCAACCACCTCATCATTTTGAATCAAAATTCTCATGTTTAATGTGATAAATCCATAAAAGTGGCCCACTTCAATAAGGATTTGGTCAAACCCAACCAACCATGATATCTTAATCAATTCCTTTCCCACTCCCTTCATTATATCCTTGTCTTATTTAAAATCTAATAAAGATAGAATGAATGAAAATGTTATGTCAAAATTCACATAATACATATGATCATTTCAAAAAAAAGGTTCCCTGATTGCATGAATGCTAATGCCAAATTTTATCTTTTCTCAATATCAAATCTAAAATGTCCCTCTATAATACAATCTACCAATCCTTCACTATCAATCACACATTGGAAAGAATGATTTAGAAAATGGTCAAGAATTTTGACATGAGAAAGAATTGAATGAAAAAAATCCCATGATAATCATAACATTAAATCCATCTTCAATTATTAATGAGCATAAATGACATACATGACACAATATATATCTTATCATATTTTCTTAATGTGCCATCACTTTCACATGCTTCATAGACTAGTCAATTAATCAAAAATATATTTTGTATGGGGTAAGACATTTCATGTCCATTCTCATAATGATATTGAATATATTCTTAATTGAATCTTGACTATAATTCGAAGGTGGCATCAAAGTAATCCCATGAACTAGCATGCTTATCAATAATACTTTTTAGATCTTTCCAATTGCATAATTTTCAAGGAAGTTTACCTCATTTTTTATTTCATTGTAGAAATGTATAAAAAAATATACAAAAAGAATCAAGAATTGACCAATATTTCAAAATAACATTATTTAGTTTCCAATGTGGGGAGAATTTATTTTTTATTGCATTGAAAATGACCATATAATTACCAAAAAAAATTACATATCAAGAGACTGAGGAGAGGAAATCTTGTGCTTTTACTTCATTGTCAATGCCTTAGTTTAATTTATTTAACACAACCTAAAAATAATAATTATTGGCATCTCAATGATATATACTACTCTAGATGGGCATTGGTTCCCCTTGTAGACATATGAAACATAACTTTATCCATCCTATGAGAGATAAGACCAATTGATTCCAACTATATGATTGGTGGTATATTTAATTCTACAAATCCCATGAATGATGATCCTTTAGTAGTTGAGAATGATTTATTCCTAGTAAATTGGGCTATCACCCTTGGCTTTACCATTTCCTCTATGGTGATTTCTAACTTGAAAAAGAACTTCCATCCTTTAGATCCTTGTCATGAAATATCCTCATTTTCCATACCTTCCAAATTTCCCTTATTACAAGTGAAGGAAAAACATTCTAGAGACAAGAAAATGATATTATTTTTAAATATTTGGCTAGGTGATTAATAGAGCTAGAAGATCATCTACTAATACTTTTGAATAGCTTAGGTGTGTACAAATCCATTGTTAGCATTTTTTATGTGAAAGGATGGAATACCATAGATGAGTCATTGATTATAAAACCATTATGAAAAACATGTAGTAAGAGGGACAAGTTGATGGTTCTTATGACACATGCAACACAAGTATATTGAAAATCACTCTACTTCTCCTAAAAAGATAACTTATCTTTGTAATCAATCAACTCAGACAAGGTTCTATGTGCCAAGTCATGGCAATGCTGCAACAACTAAGTTGTAGATATGTGATTTATTTATTCAAGAGGCGCGTGTTGGTAACTTATTTAGCTTAACAATTCTCATATCCAATATGTTAGTGTAGAGGAGGGGGACCGAACGCTCAGGACCCCAGGTCATAGGAGGGTCTAGAATGATCAACTACCTTGATCAACCTCACACTAAGGATTGGTTCAGGAAATTTTAATGTTTTAAGAGGGTGAAAAGGAAAGGAAATTAACTTGCCACTATCCTTCTATCAATCTAAGAGGTTAAGGGAACCAGGTGAGCGAATTCCCAAGCCAAAACTGTGACCTAGGAAACTCTCAACCAGAGAACCCCAACATAGAAGATAGATGACAACGTGGTGTGCTGGTGTCTATATGGATAGAAAATATGTAGGACAACTAATCCTAGCAGGGAGTTAACTATCTACCTGGTAAAAATGGTGATGACAAAAAGAAAGAAATAGCTAAACTACAAAAAGTAACAAGAAGAATACTTTAACTTAGGAAATGAAAGTTGATGAGAATAAAGGTGGTAGAAATGCAATGTCTCATGAATGGTCCAGCCTCCCGCAAGCTCCACATGAACATGATCACCTACACACAACAGAATGGGGAAAAATGTTGGGGTTGTTTCGGGGTTTGCTACAATCAAACCCTCATTTTAGTGTTCCCACCTCCACCGACAACTAGAATAGAAACAAGATAGAAAATGTGATAAAGAAAGTATGGAAAGAAAGTACTAAAAAGCAATGGTAACAACAATATGTTATGAAATCAAATGATAATGCTAAGTAAAATGGATATCACCTCCCAAACAAGGTTTCGTCAAGCATGTGAAGGGAGATGGGAGCTCACAAGCTTGAAGGTGCAACCGTTGCCACAACAATGTGAGTAGAAAAAATAGTAGAGTAGAGTCTTGGAGCTTTAACAATGGAGAATTTTGTGGAGAATGTAGTGTGTAGAGGCAAGTGTGATTGAGAAACATGAAGAATGAGGTGTTTTGAGATGAATAAAATCCTAAAAGAGTCGTTTGAGGTCAGTCAAGGGTGCAAGGGAATTACTCTTCATCGCTAATGGAGAAGTGCAATGCCTCTACAAATTCTAAAGATAGGAATCCTATCAGGATGACAACATGTTGCACAAACATCCTTGACAAAATTTCCCCCACTAACACTACAAATAGTCGCCAAGTGGGTGGAAAGTGAGTGGATGAATTGGAAACGCATCGTCAGGTTTAATTTTGTAAGGTGAGGGGATGCAAATGGGGAATTTGTAAGGGGTCCAAATTCACTTCATTATAGTTAGATCTACAAAAATATTTGATAAAACTTTTAAGATATTGGATGAAAATTACTTCTATTCTACTCCTAATCTAACAAGTCACTAAAAAGGGATAAAGGAGGTTAAGGTTTAAAGGATTCAATAAGAAAATAAACATTCAATGATACACTAATTTTTATCTTTAATTATGAATTTTTTAATGAAATACAAATAACCTATAATGCAGTTATCAATATTCTAGCCTATAAAAAATAATATAAGTGCAAGATTCGTAGGAATTTTGATAAAAATATTTGATTTAGTTGCACAAAATCAACATATTACATGAAAATGTTTTATACACTAACCCTACTTTAAAAATTTTTAAATATTTCATCAAGTGATTCAACTTAAAGAACATAAAATAAAAGTTACATCACCACCAAGGAAAAGAACATTCAAAATAACTAGGCATCATTCTTTAATTGATTTATAATGAGAAAGTCACAACTTCAAATAATATTGTCCATGCTAAAAAATTGATAGTTTTCATTCTTTCAAAGCTCCTAAACCCTTAATAATGTTTTTAAAGCTAACATATATACACATCCAAGGTACCAAATACTACACCTACCAAGGCAAGTCAGTCTAGATCTCTAATTGATCCATGTGCCCAAAATTTATAAGTTATGTTTATCTCTAAGAGACTTAGGCTCCAAAATTAAGTTACACATTTTACTATGTGGGCCTAAGAAAATAATTAAAATTAAACACACATAAATTGGAGAGTGGTTTATTACATCATAATGAAGAAAAGAGAAGTGGAGGAGAATAAAAATGAGTTTCTAGATCCTTGTTTCTATTGCAAGATGGAATTACTTATTTTCACTCCTTACATGTGTACTACCAAGCACACACAAAAACATTAGGGATTTAACAATACATTGCATTATCCTAACCTAGTTTTTAATTATATTAATTAATTTTTCTCTATAAATCATATTCAACATGTAATGAGATAAAGTAGATTAATATGCAATGAATAGATAAGCCTTAAAATTATCAATAGAGTTACACCATGATGTCTACCACAAACCAAGTATAATATTTTCAATGCAAATTTTCTAAAGAATTAGAGTTTCAGATCCAAATTTGATGCTTGAAAGCATAAATGGGAACAAGAAATTAAGTAAGCTTAAATTATTTAACCATGTCTAAAATGTACTATATTAGAATAAAACCAACCCTTGAACCCAAAGAAAAAAGGTATTTATAAGTTGTTAGGATTTGGGGATCTAGAGTAACTTCTAATAGGTATGCAAATAAGGGTATGCCATAACTCACAATCATATTAAATAATATAACACATGCATGGATTAGGCTTTATGGATACCATAAAACAAGTAGTCAAGTAAAAAATTCTTGAAGTCGACATTTCGATAGAACAGGTAATGCAATGTAGTTGATAATTAGACTTTGGTAATACTATATAATAGATACCTAGATAAAAGTATTCCCAAGTCATGACTCCAACAAATAATTTAACATGGAATATTTGGGGATTGAACTTTGGGGCTATCAAAAAATGGATACCCAAACAAGAATGCTCCAAAAAATCATGACCTTGATATATAACTTGGTGAAAAATGGTTAGGGATTAGACTTCAAGGAAAACAATAAACAAGTACTCAAATAACAACAATCTCAAAATTATGATTCCAAAGGATAAAGTAGTATAAAAATTTTGAGGATAAAAATTCAAGGAAACCAATAAATGAAGACTAAAAACAACACTCCAAAAATCACAATCTTGATAAATAAATTAGTGTAAATTATTCACTCCCAAAATTATGATCCTAATATATAACTTAGTGTAAAATGGTAAGGGATCATGCTTCAAGGAATCAATAAACGAGAACTCAAAAATGAGGAAGGTTGAAACTTTGAATTTGAAAAAAAAAAGTGTGGGAGTTGGACCTTGAGGATTAGGAGTACCTCTTAATAAGAAACCTAATAAGAAAATATTTGAACTTATGATCTTAAAAGGGTCCAAATTTTAGATTTTCCTTTATAATCATGTTGGAATGACCAAATTTGAAATTTCAAAAATATAAAATATCCCAAAAAATAAAATAAGGAAAAAATATTAAAGCTAATAAAGCCAACCAAAATAAAGAAAAAAAATTAAAAGAGGGGGTCCTTATTTTTCTAAGAAAAAATGGGGCTTACATGTGCAAGGAACAACAAATGGAAACAAAAAAAATATATAGGCATTGTAAGACCATGAACCCTTCAAGAGCTTAGCACTCATGAGGTTGAATCACCAAAAGAAAAATAAAAAACTAAACCCACCAAAGGAAGAAAAAGTCACAAGGAACCTATTAGAGAATTATGAGATCCTATGGTGTGTAGGTGACTCATTCCTTAAAGAATGAAGCTCATATGTAATGAGGTGGAATCCAAAAATAGACACATAAGTATAGTTGCATTTTTAGTTGATCAAGGATTTGTTAGATTACATCATTTAATCAAGAAGATATGATCAATGATAACATACATTACTCTGCTACCATCAAAGTATCCATAGCTCTAATATATTTATCTCTAACTCCATTCAAAGCATATTTCTACTTATCTTTAGGTGTTCATACCATCAATAGAGGTTACTTAAATCACCCAAGCAATTGAGTTCTTGTAATATATCTCTTTTACTCTTTCTTATTTTCTCTTGTGATTCTCTTCATTTTTCTCTTCTACTCTTTTTAGCTAATCTAAATAGACTTGTAAGTAATTAATCCTAATTTTGGGTTAGGAGTTACACTGTCTATCATAGAAGAGTGTAACCTTAATTTTTTTCAATTGAGATAAACCCACAACATATAACCCTAATAAAATAAAGAACATTTAAAGTGTGTATAAATTAGACTATCTCAAACACTTCTTCCTCGAATCCCATGACTCTAGTCCTTGAAATAATATCATCGCAAAGATTGAGGTGAGTGAACATGAAACCAAGTAACCTCAATAAAATGATTGATCTAAGGCTATAAAACACTAGCAACAAAATTCCATCCTAGTCACCCTTTAGGTTCAACCCCTATAGGAATAGGTAACCACCCCTAAATAATACCCCAAAAGTATAAGAAAGCACACTCAAAGGAAAAAAATGTAAGAGTGGAAAAAACAAAAAGTAAAATTGAAAGGAAAAACTAAACCCAAGGCAACAATAAAATGGACACAAAGAAGAGCAATAAGTGATAGCAATAGAAAGAGGAAGCACAAAACAATGAAAAGATATATTGTGTTTAATAAATTCCTTAATACCTTTAGAAATTGAAGTAATGTTTAAGATACTACTCATTAACTAGTAATAGGATCTTATCTCTAATTAGAGAATTGATCCTAAAGGCCCAAGATCTTAAATATTTGAGGTAACCACAAATTTTAAAATTTAGCATGGTCTCCTTTCGTTTATCTTTGCTTGTACTACAATTGGAAAAGGTTAGATATCCTAAATGACTTCATTTTAACTCTTTTATCAAACCATCTCTTTACTACTGTCTAATATTTTTCCACATGTTCTAGACTATCAATTTTTTCATCTAGGCTTAATAAATTCAACAATCTAACTTGAACCTTCATATCTTTGTCTAAATAGTGTTTCATGAAGTGCAAGGTTGGAATTCTCAAGTTAACATGGAAAATTTGAATAAGCACATAAACTAACTAATAAGGATATGTCCCTAAAGAATATTTATCCCTGGTCCTATCATTCCAAAAATTATACTTTAATTGGGTATGCTAGCCTTTAGGATTCTTCTCTAAAAACTTTCTACTAATAGAAAAAAAATTGTAGATTCAACATCATTTCCTTGTAGATAATAATTGAAAGAAAAATTTAAATTACTTCACGTTCAAAAGTTTATTGAAATAAATTAGCTAGATAAAAGGAAATATTGTTATCACATACCAAAGAAAAAGGAATTCCAAATATGGCCATGATATGTTCTTCCAAAAACCTTATAGCTACCTCAATGGTGTATTTCTTACAAGCAGTGGGCTCAATCCACCTTGTGCATTAGTTTTCCCTTATTAAAAAGGATTTGTATGCCACAAAATATTTTGGGTTAATCATACTAATAAAATCTAAGCCCCACTGGGAAAAATGGTGTACCTCATAAACATGCTATGAGGGCATGGCTAGATTTCTTTCTCTATGTACATAGGTATAGAAAATATGGCATATTTTCACATGTTGATGTGCATACTTGAATAGATAGGACTACTATTACCATAACATAAGCATTTGATAAGAATTTGCATCACCAAATCCATGTCTTGTCCCAAACTTATCATGGAAGTATACAATAACTTAGACCACTTCTCTCTATTAAGGCACCACAAATATACGCCTTCAAATTTTCTCTTGTAGAGAACACTAGCTTAAATATTATAACTACCATTTTTTATTGAGTATTCTTTATTGTATTGAATTTAAATTCCTTGGGCACTATTTACTCAATAAATAATAGATGTTGTCTCTATATCAATCATTATTTGTTATCATGTCCATTGAATAGTGTTGGAAAACTAGTTATTCATCAACTTCTACCAAAGAATTATAGTGCCCTTGAGCTATAACAAGCTTCATAGGTTGTACTTCTAAGTTAAATTATTGTAAAATTTTCATCCATTTTCCTTTCATTTCTCCTAACTCATTCTTCATCAACATAGACTTAACAACCTAATTAAGTTTTGTAGCAACTATCTTACTCCTTAAAATGTAATGATTAAACTTATTTACAACCCTTACCACTATGCATGCTTACTTCTCTATGTTGGGATACCTCACCTTTGTATTCTTAAATAGGGGACTCATGAAAGCTATGGTAATTTCATCTCCTAATTCATTTTTTTTTTGTACTATCATAATAACACATAAGTGTTTAGAAGAAAAAGAATAAATGTAAAAAGGCTCAGTGTCCTCTAGGCTAGTAAAACAAGAGCATTGGAAATTACTTATTTAATATAGGAAAAGGCTTACTTGGGTTCAACATTCCATTTAATCTTAGCATTTTTATCAAGTATATCATTCAAAGGACAAACGATCTCTATAAAATCACTAATAAATTTCTTGATGGAATCAATCTTACCAAAAAAACAATTTTAGTTCTTGTTCACTACTTGGTAAAAATAACTTCATAATTTCCTTGATTATTTCTAGATCAATAAAAATTACTTTCTTAGAGATTACATAACCCAATAATTTATATTGAATTTCTCCAAAGCACTTATTAGGGTTTTACAAAATTATAGATTCCTTTCATCTTTGGAGGATTTTCCTTAAAGAAAAAATATGGTCTCTTCAATTTATGAGAAAAATATTGCTAACTCATCCATACAAATTATATTAAAATTTCCTACCAATCCATTGAATGTGATGTACATGGCTCTCCGAAAGGTTTCTCTAGCATTGATTAAGCCAAATGGCATCCTTCTCTGGGAAGATGCATCCCATTTAGTAGTAAAGGTAATATTTAATCTATCTTCATGATTTACCATTACTTGGTTATATCTTGAACAATAATCTAAGAATAACACAACTTGTGCCCCCATTAACAATTTTTAACACTTATTCCAATGAGGGAAATAGGAAATTATTCTTTTATAATGATCTTATAATATTCTTGAAGTCCACACATAATTTAATGTCTTCATTTTTCTTCCAAACAAGTACAAGATTAGCAACCCAAGTGGAGTTCTTAATTCGAAATATTATTCTTGCAAGTATCTTTTAAAATTCTTTATAAATCAATGGTTATATGAAAGGAGAAATAATATTAATTAATTATGAAATAGATATTGAATCAATAATGAATCCAATTCAATAATCAAATAACTTACCTCAATAAAGTGTGTGTACAAACATGGAAGAAAATCATATAAACCTACTTTTCCTCCACCAACGTCCCTACTCTTACTCCATTGTAGAATGTAGTAATGTTAATTCAATAGTATGTGGATTTCTTAATGGTGTTAGCATAACCTAGATAGAAAAAGCAATACAAAATGAGTATAGTACGAATACAAGATTCATCCAAATTCAAGGAGAGATTGAATGGCTAAAAGATGGATGTTTTATAGCTTTCATTGATTTTTGCTCAATAGTGTAGGATGTTTCGAGAGATTGATGGATGAGGTTGTTTGAGAGATTTTGAGGAACGTGCAACTAATATGTGTCAAGATGAAGGGCTAAGATATGGAGTTGGGTGGCTGCATGAATCAAAGGATTGACTACATGGGTGGATGAAGTGGAAGTGAATGAGAGTGAACTAAAGTTGATTTTTAGTCAACTCGTTAAATTTAGACATGGTCACTAAATTTAGAGATGGAGGGATATAAATAAAATGATATTTTTAGGAAATAAATAAAACAATGATTTTATTTATTTTATAGGAATGGAAAAGTCAAACTAAATAAATTAAATAATTTATTCAATTTTAGAGGAAATATTAGCCAATTAATTTAATTATGTTGGATGAGAGGAATGGGTGATTTAATTAAATAATTAAAAAGTATCTAATTATGTCAGATGAGATGAATGGAGGATTTAATTAAATAACTAAAAAACATTTAATTATGTGGATGGAAGAAAATTTATAAATTTAATTAAATAATTAAAATTATTTAATTAATGTGAATGAAAAAATTTATAAATAATTGAATAATTTAAATATTATTTAATTAAAGTGGTTGGAGGAAAATGCTTAATTAATTATACAATTAAAAAATATTTAATTAGTGTTGATAAGGGGAAACGGCAACTTAATCAAATAATTAAAGCTTATTTAATTATTAATGATGAGGAAAAATGATGAAATAGTTAAATAATTAAAATTATTTAATTAAAGTGGGAAATGAGTTAGCTTAATCAAATAATAAAAAAATTATTTAATTAATAGCGATGAAGAGGTTGATGAGGGATGGTGACAAGAAACAATTTTTTTTTGGAAGAAATTAGTTATTTTTAGGTGTCTATAGGTTCCAAAAATGAATTTATTATATATTTCTTATATTTGAAAGGTTTATCACCTAGATTTAGTCTGATAGTGTGGGTAATAATTCAAGTGTCATAATTCTTCATTTCTTCATATCCCTAGGCTACTAGCTCCTTGTAATCTTTTAAAGCTTTAATTGTCCCATATTTATCGTTTGGTGTGCATGCTCTTCCTATGAGCACAACTCTTATCTATTGTTCATCTCCCATGTTATAAACATCATACTTTCCACCTTCTAAATTGGGAGATGCCCTCTTATATTTAGCTACTTTATCTAACTATTGATTTTAAAATTTGCAAACCCTTCTTGGTCAACCTCAAAAGAATTCCTATTTGTTTCATTTATAATTTATGTTTCAAAAACTCCAATATTTGTAATAAACTATAAAATATTCTTATCATCTTCTAGTGTTGAGAAATTCTTGATATTATTTGGTATTGTAGGGATAGAAACCATATCTAGTAAAAATATCTTCAATCTTGAGTCTATTGTGGGTGCCAAAGTACTGGTAGCAAATACAAACATGTCACAATTTGATTCTTCCTTCTAGGAACTCATCAAATTTGAATGCATCAAAGTCTTAAATCAAGTCCCAAACTCTATTTTTGTCAGCTCTACAAACCTCTTATCATGAAATATATACCTCCTATTTTATAATTGATTATGAATGTTCTTCTACTTATAAATATTTGTATTTCTATTGGTGGGTCAAGAGAAACCTCCTATGAATCCTTCATACTCAACTAGATTGTTGGTGCATGTGAATTGCAATCTAGATGAAGCAATAAATGTTTATCCTTTAGGATTGGTAAGCTTGACACCTACTCCACATGATTATTTTGACTTGAAACCATAAAACCTTAACTTACACATTTGGTTTCCCTTTAAATCCCTTGTTCACTTGTTATATCTTATCTTTGATTACCATGTACCATTCCTATCAATTTTTGCTAGGTGGGGTTTTTCTTTGTGTAAAATCAAGAATGTGAACACCTTGAATACATCCCAATGTATTAACAACATTAATATCATGTTCCAACATTCATAATATAGTGGATCTCTTTAATTCTATAACATCTTCAATACTAATTTTTGAATTTTACTTTGAATTTAATAATATAAAAATTATTAACTACTTCCAAACATGTTAAACATGAAAGTTTTGAATGATTTTCATTATAAATTATATAAGAAACAATTTGGAAGTACATACCTAAGTAACCAATATCATCTTGTCATAAATTTGAAGATATGTATTAGTGGATACCTCAAGTTCAAGTTATTCTCCTTATACCTATTCATCAATAGGGTTTTTTCCTAGAAAGGAAGGTAGCAAGGATTTCATCTACTTTTTATGATCTCAAATTAACTAATCAAAATTTGATCTCATTAGTGGAATTATAATTTATAATAATGTGACTTAACTTTGTCTCATTATCCCCTTTTATTTGGTTTTGATTTCCCTTCCAAGGAAACCATAGATTCAAAAATTCAGGAGCAAAGAATCCCTTAAAATTTTCAGTCCAATCTCTACTAAGAAGCATCTTGAAAAGCTCTAGAATATACCAAAACAATGATAATTGACTGAAATGATAAATGATAGATGACAATGTTACCTTGGTGTGAAATCCTTGATGAAGTAATGTCACACCATGAATTGTCACAAATGTTGATTGGTGGATTCCTCGATTGCTTGATAGACCCGCAAAAAGGTTAGTTCCCAAAATATAATAGATTGTTGTAGATAACATGTAGAGGATAACTCAATAAATTTTCATAATTTGGAATGATTGATCATAACAGCTCCTTGCACATTAATTTCTCCATTCTTCTTGATGCCATGCAAGCTTGATCTTGATTGATGAAAGCACTGTAATAATGCTACTAAATCTTCCCTTGAATTGCCTTGACTAATTTTAGGATCTTTAATTTTTCTCAATAGATTTTCTCGGATTTCAAATGATGAAAAAACTAGTATTTATATGCAATTCTTCTAATTTTCTGAAAACCAAATGTCAATAGCCAACAAATTAAATTAAATTTTCAAATAATAAAATAATGACACTAACATATTTAAATTGGGGCCAAAAAAAGTTGGACATGGGTGTTGGGCACCCTAGCCCAGATCCATCCTTGTCATGGCCCTAAACATCAAGGAAAATAATTAATGCTTATTTTCATTCCCATTTTTAATTTTTCAAAGATAAGCATAATTAGGTCCAAGCACATAGAGGGAGTTGAACCTAGTGTAAAATTGTCAAGGGTGAAATTTTTTTACATTACATTTAGTCCCCACTTTAGTGGAAGTGTGAACTTACACTCAAACTCACACTATTAAAGTAAAAATAAGCAGAGAAGGGCTCAATTATCCTAACATTGAAGAGAAGGGATGACATCAAATCTAGGGGATGCACTAGCCCCTAGGTTTGAGGTCCTAAAACAAAACAATGTAAGGAAAAAGGAACACACAAACATGAAGTGCAATTTAACATGACAAACATAAAGCATACTGTGATTAGTGTTTTTTTCCTATCGTAAGTGATGCAAAATAGAATGCAAAAAGAAGGAAACAACACTAAAAAACCTCAAGATAGGGCTACATTAACTCAAAAAATATATATATAAAAGCAAGATTTTATACCTTGTAAGAGTTACTCCTTGGTTGGCCCTTTGATAGTTGATGTTTTCTATGCTCCTTGATGGAAAAATGGTAAAAATGGATGCAAAAGGATCTAGGTGAGATGAGGAATGCAATGAGCTATGTGGGTAGTTGGATGGATGAATGCAAGTGCAAGAGATGAAAGCTTTAAAACATGCAACAATGGAGGTTTTTTTGAGTGCAAGAATGCCAATATGAGAACTAGAGCTTGAATGTTTGAATTGCAAAAAGTGTGAATGCCTAATAAATGAAAATGAAAGAAAATATTTCATTTTAAGGGAGATTTCTCTAGAGAATTGAACGGTTGAGATTTTTCCAACGTGGGAAAAATGAAGGGTTGTGGTGAGTTGAGGACTCACAAGCCCTCACATCCTTCCATGTGGAGGATGAAGTGTCACAAGGAAAAATGAGTTGGAAAAGGGACATGTGAGATGGAGTACTTTCAAGTACCTTGGGATGAGAATATTTTCTCAAAAAGAAACTTTTTGTTCCCATATGGGAGGAAAGTGACATATGAGGAATTTTAGTATTCCTCAAAAATCTTCATGGGGAAGAGAGAAGTGGTTGGGGAAATAAATATCACATGATTGGAAGGGATAAGGTGGTTGGGAGAATAAATGTGAATTTTATATTCACATGAGAAGCACCTTGTGGATAAGACAAGGTTCTTATGAAGGAAGTTGAAAAGTACCTTGTGGATAAGACAAGGTCCTTATAATGGAAGGTTCTTGACCCCATGTGACTGATGTGACAAGTGAGGAGTTCTAGAACTCCTAACAACTTGCATGGGGAAGAGGAGGGTCTTGGAGGGATAAATGTGAATTTTAAATTCACATGGGGAAGAGGGTCTAGGCTAAATGTGGAAGTTGTGAAGGTTGACCAAAAGGGTATGCTAAATGTAGCAAAGGGATTAGATTAACATTGTGTAAATAGGTGATTAAGGATATTAATGAGGAATTAGAGGCAAGTGGACAAATATGGAGGATGTGACATTAATCCTGATTAAAGGTGTGTGCATCCTAATCATGGATTACTTAGACTAATATATATTAGAAGAAGGTTATGGAGGATATGACAAGGAGAGAGAAAAAGAGGAATTTAAAATTGATTTAAATTCCAAAAGGCTAAATGACCAAATTAAATAAATTGATGTATTTATTTAATTTAGAAAAAGGATGGAAGGTAAAGTATTTAATTATAAATACTTTAGGAACCTTAGGGAAAGGGGAAACATTAATTAAATAAGTTATTTAAATAATATTGATGAAATAGATGGATAAGAGAAGTAGATTTGACCATATGGAAGTGGTCAAATTTGGACGTCTACATTTTTCCCCTCTTCAAAATATTGTTAAAATAACAGTGTTTCAAAGAAAAATAAAATGTTGATGAGTCAATGGAGGAAGCGACTAGAAAATGATGCTCCAGCGTGGGAGAGGTTGTGTGAGCTGCCAAAATGGAGGGAAATGAAAGGAGATGCTCCAATCTCACAAGGGAATGACCATAATAGAGGAATGGAGGAAAATGGTAGGGTATTCCCCCTCGAGAGGGTGGTTGGGGAAGAAAAAGGGGCCCCAGATGACTTCTCAATATGAGGAAATGGAAGGTACGGTTGGATAGAGCTCAAAAAATATGAAGATTGGCTTTTGAATGGAGTCAAATGGATACATGGTTTGCAAATGGTGGCCTCAGGAAGTTAGAGGATTAGTTGAATTAAAAAAAGGTTTAAATAAAGGGAAAAAATATCCTTCACTTAACAAAAGTTAAAAATGGAGGTAAAAAGTTAGATAAGGTAATTTTAGGAATTACCACTCCTCATTTGCACACCTAGAAGTTAAGTGAGAGAGTGGAGAGGAGAGGAAGGAGACGAGGATGTCAGAGAATTATGATTCTGACATCATCCACTGGGGGGACGAGGTACGACATTTCTACCACAAGTACACAGTTCCACTCCAAGTTAGGTTCAAAGCCCTCTTTGTGATATTAAGTATTTTATTACATATTATTAAGTTTTAATGCTTTTTGAAAACATGGGTTTGGGGATTGGGGTAGTTTAGGAAAATGGGTCAGGGAAAAATTTCAATTTTTCCTAGTGAGTAGGTAGAATCACCTATTAGAGGTGAGGAAAAGGGGGTGAATTTTCCCAATGACAGGGTAAATACACCTAGAAAAACAAAAAAAGAGGCCCAAAAAGGGCCAAGTGAGAACAAGGGAGGGTGGATTTTCCTTGGGATTGGGTGAATCTGCCCAAAAGATTAGACTGTGGGAAGGGGTGACCATCCCCATCAGAGGGGAAACCCCACCCATAAGGGGGAAACCCCACCCCAAGAGGGGTGAACCCACCTGAGACAAGGGCGACCCCAACTAAACACGACCGCCCACCCTGCGGGCAGGCTAGCCCTAGGTCAAAGTGGGTCCACCTACAACCTAGGCGGGCTTTCCCTAGACCAAGATGGGTCCACTCACAAGCTAGGGTGGTTCTACCCATGTCCAGAGTGGGTCCACCTATAGGTTGGGGCAGGCTCTCCTGCAACCAAGGAGGGTTCGCCAACGAGTAGGGGCAGACAAGGGGGAGAGAGAAAAAAAAACAAGATGGGGAAGAAAAATGGGTAAAAGTTTGGGCCAAAAAGGGGGAGGTTAAAAAGGTAGTGAAAATAGAGCTCGAGGCTGGGGAAATGGACAAAAGGGAGGAGATGAAGAAAGAGAGAGGATATCTAACATGTGGGGTCTGGTGTGAATACAGAGCTTTGAAAGTTTATGGACACGCAAGAGGCAGTCAGAGGTGTTGGAGGTGACGATAGTGGCTATGAACAAAGTGGATCATTAGGCTCTATTGCAGGAGGGGCTGCTACATTTATTAGGATATTTGATGATTAGAGCCCATTAGACTATGCTAACAGCTCTTATTAAGCGTTGGAGTTCAGAGAGCTTGACTTTTCATCTCCCAATAGGGGAGATGACTATGACACTGGAGGATGTATGACAAATATTGAGGCTGCCTATAGCAAGCCACCTAGTGAGTGCAATGACATCGAGGGGAGAAGAGTTGGATCATACCCTATGGGTGTTATTTTGGCGAGATGACCTTCCTATACAGAGACAGAGGTTGGACATAGATAGATGTCCGGTGTTGGGGGTGTCACCGCTACCACTATACCTATGAAAGTTGATCAATGGATTTCTACTACCAGATCGAAGTAGGCACTTCTTTAGCCTAAGCTACATGGAGGTGATACGACAGATCATTGAGGGTAGAGAGAGGTAGTTCACATGGGTACATGCATACTAGCACATTTGTATAGAGACATACACATCGTGTGCTACTGAGAGGCACTCAACATGATGCAGGTGACGTTGCTATAGGTATGGGCCTAGGAGCACATCAGTGTTGTCAGGCCAGGAGTGGTGAGAGTAGGATTGGAGGATGGGACAACACCAGTAGCTCACTGCTATGGGATAGAATATAACTAGGTGTGGCACTATGAGGGTCCCAAATATTTGGATAGATGGAGGAGGACACTGGATGACTTTCGGGAGGAGGATATAGTGTGGAGGCCATACATGACACAACGATTTTCAAGATGGACGAGAGATGAGGCAAGGTAGAGAAGCTACTTCTGCACCAAATGCTACATAGTCAGGAGGGATCCACTAACAATGGAGGCACATAGACCAAATAGGGTGACCAGATAGTTTGAGATTACACAACACATTCTACATGGACCAGATAGGTTTCGACAGATTACGCAAGAGTGGCCATAGGGAGAGCCAATTTCATCGAGGTTTGCAAGAGAGCATTGAGAGACATTGCAGTTAGTACCCTACCTAGGTAGGACCAGGGGGCACATCGATGTAGGAGTGACAGTTTGATATACCAAGTGGTATCTCCATCATCAACCTAGATGAATTTCTCCAAAGGAGCCAATTGTGGGGGCATCAGCGTTTGGGCCAAAGGACGAGCTATGATTGGCAAGCTAGAGGAGAGGGAGGAAGGGACACTAGAGGAGAGGTTAGGATGTAGCCAGAGTAGCAAGGCAATAAGAGGATGTGAGGGTGCCAGGATAGCAAGATAGATGACAGGGGGAGGCTGGGGCTACAGGGTTGCAGGAGAGATGAGGAGGAGGAGACAACGAAGGAGAGCCAAAGTGGGGATCAAGGGAGAAGGGGAGAGATGAAATAGGGATGACAAAGAGGGATAGGAGAGGGAAGGAGGTAGCTGGAGTAGTAGGGTAGCAAGAGAGAGGAGAGATGGCGACTGGAGCAGTGGGGTAGCAGAAGAGAGGACAGATGGTGGTTGAAGTAACAGTGCAACATGAGAGAGGACAAATGGCAGTTGGGGTAGTAGAGCAACAAGAAAGGGTGAGGAGGAGGAGACCATGAAGGAGAGCTCAGGTGGAGATCAAGGAAAAGGATGGGAGAGATGAGGCAAATGTGGAGATGATGGATGAGAGAGAGAAGGCCAAGGCAGAAGTGATGGATATGGGCATTCATGATATTCCCCCATTAGCCATGGTGTCACCAATAGCAGAGGATCTGGCTATATTGTTGAGAGAGACCATGGTGAGATTATAGATAATTGAGCAAAGATTGAGAAATGCAAAGGCTGTGAGATGTAGATTAGAGGAAAAGGTGAGCAAATTATGAGCAAAGGTGGACAGTGTTCAAGCAGAGGGTGCGAGGGTTTTCAAGTCTGTAGCTGATGCAACGTTGCAGTATGAGGAGAAGCTACGAGTATAAAGGGATGGTCTATGAGCTGAGGTGAGATAGCTACAAGTAGAGGTGACTTGGCTTGAGGGAGAGGTATCCAGAGAGCAAGAGGAGAGGATAGTGGCCAAATGGGAGTGAGATAGGCTAGAGGTAGTGGTGACTATACTGCAAACAAGAGGACAATGAGATCCTAGAGGATCAATAGAGAAAGTATCCACAAGGACCATGGCAGAGGAAAAGAAGGACCTAGATGATTTGAGGATTCAAGTGGAGAGGCTACTAATAGAGAGGAGTGAGTTGGGACGGGAGCAAGACGAGCTCCATGATAGAGTCAAGGTAGAAGATAAAATAGTGGGAGACATGGGGCTGATGCAAGAGAGAGAGGAGGCTATGAGGGCCCAGGTATAGACTTTATAGGCAGAGAGGGATGAAGGATAGACACAGGTGCATAACATGTAGGGGGAGAGGGGTGCAACACGGGCACATGTGTAGACCCTACAGAGTGAGAGGGATTCATCACAGAGATAGGTACAAATGCTGCAAAGTGAGAGGGATGTGACAGTGGGTTGGGAATATATTGCAAAGAGAGAGGAATGCAGCACAAGCTCAGGAACAGGAAGCATAGGGTGAGGGTGGCAAAGAAGGGGTAGATGTGTAGAGATTACAGGCACAAATATAGGCTATGTAGACTGAGAGGGACATGACCACCGAATAGGGGTCACATATGGGGGCAGAGATAGATCGACTGAGGTTGGCATATGATGTATGGGCATAGGAGTAGAGATCCATCTGTGAGGATCGAGACAGATATAGACATAAGCATAATGCAGCTAGGTATCAAGATATAGAGAGAGATGAGTATATGAGGGAGGAAACCTACTGGATGTGTGCTTATCAATAGGTAGTTCTAGATCTGGCACAACACATAGCTCACTATGTCTAATAGGTGCCTCAAATTCCCACACCATCCCAGTCACTAGGGACATGTACCCAAAGGTACAGTGACTATCAAGTGACTCCTTTGTGCAAAGGGTCAGTGCCCAACTCTCCATAGAGGTTAGATGTGGGCATCTCATAGTAGAGATGATAGAGGACAAGTGACAGGATACTAGGTTTTGACAGATGTAGGATGGGTATACAGTACAGATCAAGAGAGACTAGAGTTGATTCAGAGCCTTGTACTTGTACTTTATTTTGTGATGGATATGATGGACATAAATTTTGATTCTATGATGGAAATTATTATGAAGTATGTGATGGAGATTATATTTTGATTTTTATATATGATATGTGACAACCTTTATTAACACTATATGATGTTCATATGATGGATGATTCTATTTATGCATATGTATGTGTTTATGCTTTTATGCTAGATGATCATGATGATGTGATAAATGTATATGTTTATGATGATGTATGTTGATGTCTATATGAATGAGATGTATGATATATATGATGACTAACATGTATGATGTAGGATGTGATGATTGATTTATGACTTTATATGCTATGGATATGGTTCTAACAATTTGTGATGCAGGTGGTGATGTATGCAATGAGCTAATGATATGGTCTAATATGGAAATGAATGATTAATGCAATGAATCTACAATGTTTAGAATAAGAAAATATAATTAATCTAAACAATGGAAGTTAAATATGAGATAGTAATGCACATGAAATGAAAGGAAATGAACCTATAATGTGAGAGGAAATGTGATTAAATTCCTTACAAATACTAATGGATAGATGAAATGCAATGTGGACAGTAGATGGACTCTATTTGTGATCATGCTTGCTTTAGCTTATACAAAATAAAGATGTGTGATAGGCGAGTGTGATGGCCTAAAATGAAATGCAATGCAACATGAATATAAGTTCCAATAAGGACTTGCAAAGTAATGAAGGTAGATGGTAGGTGTATTGTTGGTTTAATGGAAAGTACTTTCCCTACAATCATTACAAAATTGAGGGAAGATGGGTGTGAAATTGCACCTATCAAGAACTATAGGTATCCTAAGAAGAGTGAGAAATGGAAGGGGAATGTTTGCACAACCAACAATCATAGGTCATAGGTTACATAAGAATGCAATGCAATGGAATTGATCATGAAATGCAAGCCTAATGCAATTTTCCATTTTTGGAGCACTGATTTTTGCTATAGCATAAGACACTAGGTGCCAGGGTATGTAAAGCAAGGTGAATTAGTGTCAAATACATAAAACAAACACAACAAACAAGAAGGTTATCCCAACAACCCAAAGTAATGAAGACCTTGGTCAATCTAGGCATAGTGATAACCAAAAGCACAAAAGGATGCCCCGGTGTAACACAAGACCTCAGGGATCTTGGTGGGTACTAGGTGGGACAACCAAGAACACAACAAAACAAAAAAATCAAGATATGCCCCTATTTTTACCAGTAAAAACACACCATAATATGATATATGATGGTGGCTTTGACAAGTGATGATAGGGAGATCAAATGATAAACAAAAACCAAAAGTATCATAAGATCACAATCAATTTCAAAATTTCCTTTTCCATAGGATCGAGAGGATGGATGAGGTTGATGAGGTATGTTAGGAAGGATGCATCCTGTTGAGACCAAAGATGGATACTAAACTAAAAGATTCATAAATGACACAAGAAATTTTGAAACCAATTGAATCTAATGATACGAGTGGATCTCATTTGTGAAGAACTAGCTAGATAATGATATACTTGATGACATGACACGAGACACAAGACACAAGACTGACACACCCTAATGACCTAGGGGCTTGGGGGCCGATCAAAGATTACCCTTGCCTATGTGAAAGCGTAGAGCCATCGTAGTTCAAGAAAAGACCATGGATAAAATTGAAAAGATGAAAAATGGAGACGAGTGATGGAAAAGGACAACAAAGAAAAGATAATCAAAGCAAAGCCCCAAGGGTGGATCAAAAGATTGACCTTTCCCATGTGAAAGCACAGGGGAAACATAGTTTGAAAAGGGAAAAGATAGGCTAGGGATAAGAGCACAAAGGGGACAATGGAGAACACAATGGATGACCAAAACAGGATGGAAAAAGTGCCCTGAGGTAGATCAAATGATCTACCTTGCCTACGTGAAAGTGTAGGGGAAACGTAGTTCGATAAGGACAAAGACGAACCAGGGATAAGAGCACAAAGGGGACAATGGAGACCATAATGGATGACCAACACAAGATGGAAAAAGTGCCTTGGGGGAAGATCAAATGATCAGCCTTTCCTACATATGAAAGCATAGGGGAAACATAGTTTGACAAGGACAAAGACAAACCAAGGATAAGAGCACAAAGGGGACAATGGAGACGAGAATAGGATGGAAAAAGTGCCTTTAGGGCATATCAATTGATTAGCCTTGCCTAAGTGAAATCACAAGGGCAACGTAGTTTGACAAGGACAAAAATGGACTAGGGATAAGAGTGCATAGGGGACAATGGAGACCAGAATGGATGACTAGAACAAGATGGGAAAAGTACCCTAGGGGTAGAAAAAATGATCAACCTTACCTATGTGAAAGCGTAGGGGCAATGTAGTTCGACAAAGACCAAAAGGACCGACGAGATACAATGGGATCTAAATGAAGACCAACACAATGAAGGACTAAAAAGTTGACAAGACTAGCAACACAAGCTCAGATTAGTATAAAATCTCAAAATGATGGATAGCAGATGAAGATCATCCAATGCTCAAACAAAATATACCAAGCGACTAGATAATGGATGTGGATGAAAGGAGAGGATCAACGAGATGGTAGGCTATGAGATCAAAATGGATGGAAGCATAAAGTAACTAGAATGTGAGGTAGATAATGATTAAGCCCTTTATGAATGGTGCATGTGACCAGGTTTTCACCATACGTACTTATCCAAGGCACCACCAAGGGTGGTTTTCACCATCGGACAAATTATTTCTCTTTACTATTTTTGGATTTTTTTATTTTTTTACTTTTTTTTAATATTTTTTGGATTTTTGCAAGATAGGATACCCCATTTGATTCAAGTGTAGAACCTTTTTAGGTTAAGGATGTTAATGGGATCCTCTAGGGGTTATCCTTAGGTATAGCAAGCTTGTAGGCCCCTGATCCATATTTGGCAGTGATGACATAAGGACCAAGCCAATTTGCTTCAAATTTTCCCTTCTTTTCTCAGTCCTGTTGAGTGCACTAATTCTCCTTGAGGACTAAATCACCAACGCTGAACTAGCGAGGATGAACCTTCTAGTTGTAGCTTCTTTTTAGACAATTTTGATAGGCTTGAATGTGCTTATATGCTTTGATCCATCTTTCATCTAGGAGTTTGAGCTAGCTAAGTCTTGCAACTTGAGCGTCTTCATTGTTGATAAGATTCTTCAAGGAGATTCTCAGTGATGGGATTTCTACCTCAATTGGCAAGATGGCTTTGACACCATAGATGATGGAATATGAAGTAGTTCTGGTAGGGGTGCATATGGAAGTGTGATATTCCCAAAGGGTAGGATGGATGTGAAGGTGCCAATCTCGACTAGTATTGTTGACCACCTTTTTAAGGATTTTGATGAGGCTTCTATTGGTGGCTTCTGTCTTACCATTACCCTAAGGGTAATAAGTCATAGACAACAATGTTGGATATGGAAGGTGTCACAAAGGTGTTTCATAGCTTGGTTCTTGAAAGGATTTCCATTATAAAAAATGATGGTTGATGGTATTCCATATCTGCAGAGAATTTGAAAGAGGATAAATTTGGAAATCTGAGCACCTAAGATGTATGAGAGTGGCATTGCTTCCACCCACTTGGTGAAGTAATCAATTGCAATAATGATGAAGGTATGGCCATTGGAGGATGGGGGATATATCTTGTTGATTCGGTTGAAACCCCACTAAGAGAAGGGTCATGGTGCTACACGAGGTTGGAGATCTTGTGCTAGAGCATGTATTAGATTAGTGTGTTGTTGATAGGGTAAGCACTTTTTGATGAACTCACAAGAATCATTTTCTAATGTTGTCCAGTAATATCTTGCTCAGAGAATTCTCTTAGCTAGGGCCATGCCATTGGAGGTGGCCCCACATACACCACTATGTACCTCTATTAATGTAGTATGGGATTCAGTCTCATTCAGACACTAGAGGAGGGTTCCATCATACCCAGTTTGATAAAGAGTATCACCTACAATGGTGTAATGGGATGTTCATTGGATGAAATATTTACATTGGTTGCATGTGAGATTAGGAGGTAGGATTTCATCATGAAGGTAGGTGTAGATATCATGGTAGCAAGGGGATGTGGGACCTACAATGTCACACAACATCTCACTTTCTAAGATATCATATGTTGGGATTAAGAGTTGTTCAATGAGGAACTCACACTCTATTTTGTCTTTGGGCATGTCAATTAAGGAACCAATGGTAGCCATGACATCCATTACTTTGTTTTGGACTCTTGGAATCTGATCAAACTGGATGGAAGTGAAATACTTCTTGAAGTCATCTACCATGCATTTATAGGGAAGTAGCTTATCATGTTTTGTGAGAAACTCACCATTGACCTATTTGATGATTAATTGAGAATCACCAAAGACTCTTAGGTGGGGAATATGCCATTAGATTGAAATTTTGAGGCCAGTAAGAAGATCTTCATATTCAACTATGTTATTTGTGCATGAAAAGGCCAATCTGAATGACTTTGTTATATAATCTACTTGGGGAGTGATGAGAAAGATTCCTACCCCTGATCCATTGTGTGTGTATGACCCATCAAAGTATAGTGTCCATGTGGCCACTTATATTACTGCAAAGACTCCTTCATTAGGAAATTTTTTTTTCAAAGGATAGGCATCCACCAAGAGAGCATCTGCCAACTAATAAGCTATCACTTTTCCTTTAATAGCTTTTTGATCCACATATTCTATATCAAATTCACTCAAAATCATGATCCACTTAGCCATGCGACTAGTTAGAATTGTCCTAGATAATAGGCATTTAAGTGGATCAACCTTGGAGATGAGCTTTATAGGATGACTAAAGATGTAAAGTCTAAGTTTTTGCTAACTGAAAACCACTGCTAGGAAATATTTTTCCATTGGGGAATAGTTGAGCTCATAAGCCACCATGGTTTGACTAATGTAATAGATTGCTCTTTCCTTTGATGACTCATTGTGTTGTGCCAGTAATTCCTTGAATGCCATTGAAGTAGCAGACATATACAATAGGAGTGGCTTACTAGGAATTGGTGGCATAAGGATTGGTGGGTGAGCTAGATATTCGTTGATTTGGTTGAAGTCGAGTTGACACTGTTGATTCCACTTAAAAGTGGTATCCTTCTTTAGGAGATGAGTGAATGACTAACACTTGTTGGCTAATTGAGCAATGAATCGTCAAATGGATTGTAACTTACCTTGTAGGCTTCTTAATTGTTTGAGATTGCATGGCAGAGGCATATCCATAATTGCCTTGACTTTCATTGGATTGACTTCTATACCTCTATGGGAAATAATGAAACCCAATAGTTTTCCTGATGTGACCCCAAAGACACATTTCTTGGGATTTGGCCTTAGCTTATACTGCTCTCGATGCCCAAAGATCTTCTTGAGTACCACATGATGTTCTTTCCTTGTTCTTGATTTTCCTAGTAGATCATCAACATAATCTTCCATTATGATGTGGATGAGGTTGTGGAAGATAACGGTCATGGCTCGCTGGTAGGTTGCCCCTGTGTTTTTAAGGCCAAAGGGCATAACATTATAATAGAAGGTTCCACATGGTGTGGTCAAAGTTTTTTTATGTTGATCTTCAGGTACAATTTTGATCTAATTGTATCTAGAGAAGCCATCCATAAGGGAAAGCATCTCATGTCTCGCAGTGAGGTCAACCAACGTGTTGATTTTTGGCAAAGGAAAATCATCTTTGGGGCAGGCCTTGTTGAGATCATGGAAGTTTGTACATACTCTAATAGTGTCATTTGGCTTGGATACTAGCACTATGTTTGAGATCCATTCCAAATAGTCAATGGGCCTTATAAATCTAGCCTCCAATAGCTTCTCCAATTCTTTCTTAACTAGTAGAGCTACTTTGGGGTGCATTTTTTTAAGCCTTTGCTTGACAATTTTGACATCAAAATGTACATCTAGGTGATATACCACTAAAGTAGGATCAAGGCATAGCATGTCTGAATATGTCTATGTGAAATTGACTATGCCTTCTTTGAGAAGGTTGGTGATGGTAGAATGTTCTTTCTCTGATAGTGCTTTGGCTACATAAGTGATTTTGGGATCCTCTTCAATTCCCAAATTTATCTCTTGATTTTCCTCTATCAAGATGGATGATCGTTCAAAGAGTTGAGTTCCTACAAGGGGAAGATGAACATCCCCATCTTCTAGTGCCTCATCAAGGTTTTTTCCATCAAATACACCCTTTGTTTTTACTTTTTCTAGGTCAAGAAGCACCTTGGGGAGGTTTTCACTAGGTGACCTTTTTTTATTTTGCTTCTTTTTACTTTTGTAGTTAGGGTGTTCATCTTGCCCCAATCCCATAAGATGTCCATATTGATCTATTGTAGGAAAGGTGATGATGGGGGTGCTACCATGTAGGTCTTAGTCTATAAATTTAGGATGTTTAAGGGATAGTCTAATGGTGTAGATGTGTAAGTAGTCGAACATTGAAGAGAGGTCAGTGTGATCCACATCATCATATGTGTGTATGACAGATTCCTCCTCTGGTATATCTTCAAGTAGACTGTTGCTTTGACTGACATTATTAGAGGCACTAGATGATTCTATAGGTCCCTTTTGTTTTGTGTCATGACCGAAGCCTAAGTTTCTTGGTCTTATAGAAGCCTCGATATGGTGTTTCCTTCCTTGCTCTCTGGCACCAAAGCCTCCCCCCTAATAATTGTATTTCTTTGCAAACTTAGAGGGCCAAGGATAGTTCTCTTGAAAATATTCTTTCAAAGGAGGAGAGGGGTCTAGTTCCTCATGGTACACCCATTAAATGATGTCATCTTCAGGTGTGTCTTGCCTTAACCCCAAATAGTGAAAGGTGTTGGTTCCCACATTCGGAACATTAAAGGTGATGGTCTTCTCTTCTTCCTTTAGTACATACTAAGAGGGTTGGCTGTATGTGTGTGGAAAGGGTGGCATGGTTGCCATGTTCAAAGTTGTGCACATTTTGTACTCACAACAACCCTTGTCAATGATCTAGACCTTGGTAATGGTGGAATTAGATGTGGATGATGGAGTGGATGAAGTGGTGGCTAGTGTGGTGGTAGATGATTGGGATGATGATGTCTGTGGCAGTCCCATTTCCACTCCAGGATAATAGTGGGAATGAGGAAAAGAAGCTTCTAATGTGCGACAATATTTAAATGGTTGGGGATCCGCGTATATGGTATCTTCTACCCCATTGAATGGGAATTTTAGACATTGATGGTATGTGGATGGAATGGCTTGCATGGCATAAATCCATGGATGGATGAGGAGGAGGTTATAGGGGAGTTCTAGATCAAGGACATGATAAGTAGTGTATTGCGAAATTGGACCAACCTGGATCGAAAAACATATTGTTCCTTCAGAATCATGCTTTGCATTATCATACGCCTTGATTGTGATGACTTGATTATTTAAATTAACATGGGTGTATCCTATTTTTTTTATGAATTTCAATGTACAAAGGTTTAGGGAAGAACCATTATCTACCAAGATCCTCTTTACCTTATGGCAATTTACCAGGACCTCTAGATGGAGGGGATGGTTATGATTAGAGTTAATGTAGGTCATGTCATTTTGGCTAAAACCTAGTTGATAGGTGGTGGAAAGGTGCCCTACCAATACTTGAAATTGTGTAGGGTCTATGTCATTAGGAACTTGGGTGTCTCACAAGGCCTTATTTAGGATTTCTTGGTGTGCAGGAGAAGACTTAAGCAAGTCTACAATGGACATTTGTGTCAAAGTCTTTCCCAAATGGTCAAGAATGTTGTATTGAGAACTCACAAGCTGCATTTCAATGGATGCAGAGGCTCTAGGTACTGTGATGTGGATTCGATGGGTGGTGACAGTGCATTGTGAATCCTTGCCTTTTACATTGTGAATCATAGATACATGTGGTTCCACTTGCTAAATATGCATGACGATACCTTGGTAATTGAATGGAACATTTTTATAATTGATGTTGTTGGTGTTGTTATTCTAATCATTACTATTGTTAGGCCTTGGGTTTTAATTTGACGTATTAGGCCCTTAGTTATGTTTAGGGAAGGCATTCTGATATATCTACAACTGAGCATTAGACGAGGGTGTCATGTTGGCATCCACATGTATGTCACCCCAATCTATAAGATCCCAGATGTACATTTTCAGACCTTGAAACTTGTTCAATGTATTCCCTTTAATCTTGTGGAACTCACAATATTCATTTTCTTTGAACCAATTTTGTTTGTGCTTGGATTCATGAAGTGGCTTGGTTACAAGATATGTGATCGGGTAATTATCTTGCAGAAGCCTATTAAACATGACACATAGAGGTTCTCCTATGGAGTGAATTGTTGTTTGTTACCCCCTTGATTGTTTTGATTGGATTTTTGGGATGGAAAAGGTGCCCCTTGAGGCATCGATATAGCATTAGGCATTGGTTGCTCAAGAGGAGGATATTGTTGCTTCTGGGAAGCATTGGACACTTGTGTTTAGTGTCAGTGACACTATCATTGATAGCATTTTTGTTTTTGTTCCAATAAAGAGGCTTGTCTCCAGATGATTTCTCTCTATCAGAGTAAAATATTTTTACTAGCCCTTTGGAAATGAGGGCTCTCTCAAGAATAGGACCTTTTACCACAATTTCAAGGAAGGTTGTGACCTAGTGGAGCCTGAAGTTATGGGCAATATCCAAATGGAAATTTTTGATGAATAGGGTGACCATGTCCTTTTCCCTTAGCGGAGATTTCATGCAACTGGCTAGGGATCTCCATCTTTGAAGATAGCTCACAAAGGTTTCTCCCCCCCACTAATTTTCCTCCAAGAGGTCTAGTGTATCAATATCCTTCTCTAGATTGAAGGAGAAGTGGGAGACAAACTCTTCTAAAAGCTAGGAAAAGGACTTGATAGATCCTTTCTTAAGACCCATAAACCAATCAAGAGCTATTCCCTATAAGCTCCTAGGAAACAATCTCATGAGATAATTGTCATTATGCATGACTTCTTGATAGTGGGCATAGAACTCTTGACGATGAGACTTGGGGTCTTTGGTTCCTTTATATTTATCAAATTTTGGCATTTCAAAATGTTTTGGGAAGGGAACCAATGAAACAGAAGGATCAAACTTGTAGGGACCAATGTCCTCAAACTCGAACGATTTTTTGTTAGTCCCTATTTATAAGTCCTTTCATGCAACTTTGACTTCTTCTAGATCTTGATTGATAGGTGCTACAAGAGTCAGATTGGATGAACTACGTTGATTGTATGAAGGATACTATTGATATGATGAAGATGGTGTTGAAGTAGTTGGATCATAAGCGGGTTGAGGTGTGTATGGAGGTGCTTGCTAGTATTGATTGGCGTAAGCGGATTGCGAATTGACATAAGGTGGCTATGACAGATTTTGATGGTAAGAGGTGGAAGCCACTTTTTGGTATGGTGACTTTTATTGATAGTACAAAGCAAATGGAGTGCCTTGCTAGTATTGTATAGTAGCTTTATAGTACGGTGATGTGGAGGCCCCTTGCTGGTAAGGCGATGGTTGTTGATAGTAAGAGGTGGATTGAGCACCATGTTGATAAGGTGGTTGTTGTTGCGCATAGGATGTGGATGAAGCACATTATTGATATGAAGGTTATTGTTGCGTGTAGTATGGATAGGACAAGTAATTGTATGCAACATTGGGTTGTTGCATGATGTATGGAGTTTATTGTGGATTAGATTTTTGTTGGTATGGGTTTGTGTGCAATTGCATAAGATTAGTGTAAGGAGGTAGTTGAGTCTATGAGGGGGTTTTGAGCAGTCACATGAATGTTTTGCTTAGGATTAGATGTAGAAGCATAAGAAATGTACGTACTAGATGGGTGGTAAAGATATTGCATGAGATGATTATGTTGCATTTGCATGGGAACATGTGTATGATGGGGTGGTTGTTGTTGTTGAGGGACCATTGCAGAAGCATTATGGGGTGGTTGTGGTGGCTACGATGTAGTTTGTGTGACTTGATGTGGGGGTTGTGTAGGAGCAGTAGTGTGTTGTTGAAGAATTGAAACATTTTGTTGTGGAATGGTGACATTTTGTTGTGAGATTGTGATTTTTGTTGTGGAGGTTATTGATAGGGTGGCTAAGATGAAATAGTAGCAACAACAACATTTTGTGGTGGTGCTTGTGAGGGGATAGCAGTGTGTTGTGGTGGTGCCTGCATCACAGTGGCTTGATGTGGATTAACATGAGGTTGTTGAAATGTAGGGATATTACCTTTAGGTGGCAATAGTAGATTACCATTAGGTGCAGGCCTTGGGGGTGGGATCAATGCAAGAACTAGAGTGCCCCCAATATTGATAGGTGGTTGACTAGGATGCTGAGGTGGAAATGGTGGAGCAGGTGGAATATTCTATGACATGCCATAGGCATAAGGATCATTAGGATCATGTGGTGTCATAGAGGTAGTAGATGGGAGGTGAGGATAAGTGGAAACTTGGTGTATCACGACATTTTCGAACTCAGGATGATACTAATTCTAAATAGGTTGACCTTCAGGAACATACGAATTTCCTGGAACATTTTGAAGTCTGCGGGTCTTGAGGTGCAGGAAGAGTCTGACTGCCAGTATATTGTGACATATTAAAGTCGGGTGGTGGTTTGACTCCTTTCATGATCAGAGTAGTGAGAATCTTATCCCCACACTCGTTGAGGAGGTGATCCATCATCTAAATATTAGTAGGATTGCTTAGGTATTCATCAATAGTAACCTCGGCTGATTGACCATGTTCTCATCTCTAGGTGGTGAGGTGTTTTGGACATTAGTATTGGATTGTGATGATGCACCGTTATGGGGATCTTGAGGGATATTTGCACCATTGTTGGGATCTTGTGTGGTATTTGCACCATTGTTAGGATCTTGTGGGATGTTCAGCTAGGAACCTTGGCCTTGTTGTTCTACCATTTGTTTCTCGGCTTGTGATCGAGTCTGAATGGGCATCAAAGTTCAAAACTCATGGGTGAGTTAAGATGTGTTTAAACTCTAGGATGCAATGCCTAAATGACAATTGAAGGATTGATTTGTTTGGATAGTGGATCAGTTGATTGGATGATTTGATAAGGATGAGATTGGATTGATAAATTGGATAAGGTTGGTTGATGAAATGATTGATAAGTTTGGATAATTGGATATGATTGGATGATGAAATGGATTTTAAACTAGGTTCAAAGATCACCCTAGGTGACTTAAGGTGTTGAATGATCGGATTAAGTATAGGTAGATGATTGTGGCACCAAATCCAACTTGAGATGGAAGTGGATTGATAGGGCCAAATGATGATTGACTCAAGATGGATGGCAATCCTAACCAAACATTGTAGGATGACGATCAATTTCAAACATTTGTGTCAATTTGGATAATAAATTCAAACAAAGTTCAAAGGGTTTTGATTGTGAAAATGATGATGGATAGGCAACCTAGAGATGATTTAGGATGTACCTATATGATTCAGATGATGCAGATGCAAAATAAAAAAGATACATAATGACGGGATAAAGATTAGGCTCGTCTAACCAAGGTGCAGGATTTCCCAACTAGGGGGCAAGGTTGCCCAACTGGAGGTCAGGTTCACCTATCTGGAGGTCAGGTTTTCCCAACTAGAGGTCAAGTTCACCCAACTAGAGGTCAAGTTTTCCCAACTGGAGGTCAAGTTCGCCCAACTAGAAGTTAGGTTCGCCCAACTAAAGCTTAGGTTCACCCAACTAGAGGTTAAGTTCGCCTATCTAGAGGTTAGGTTTGCCTATCTAGAGGTCAAGTTCGCCCAATTGGAGGTCAAGTTCACCCAACTAGAGGTCAGGTTCGCCTATCTAAAGGTCAAGTTTTCCAAACTAGAGGTCAAGTTTTCCAAACTAGAGGTCAAGTTCATCCATTTGGAGGTCAGGTTTGCCTATCTAGAGATTAGGTTCGCCTAACTAGAGGTTAGGTTCACCCAAGTTAACTTTTAGACTTCTAAATAAAAAAAGAGGATCAAATAGACTATCGAAACAAGTAAAAAGATGCTTGGATAAGGGAAACAGATACTCGAAATGAGTAAACAAACATTCAGAATAGGCAAACGGATGCTCAAAATGAGTAAACGAGTACTCAGAACATAGAAACGAGTACTCAAAACAAGTAAACAAATGGTCAGAATGAGTAAATGGGTACTTGGAACAAGTAAATGGTGGCTCAGAATGGGAAATAGATGCTTGGAACGGGTAAACAGGTACTCAAAATGAGTAAATGAATGCTCAGAATGATTGAACGGATGGAAAAATTGGTTGTTCAAGGTGTAAATTCACCTAACTTGGGGAAAGGTTGCCCAACTTAGGGTAGGTTCACCCATGTTTAGGGCAGGTTCACCTGTTTGGTGAAAAGATACAAAATTCTAATAGAAACAAGTTGAGAAATGATTGAGATAGAGGGCAGGTTCACCCATATTGAGGGAAGGTTCACCTATTTGGTGAAATGATAACAATTCTGACAGAAATAGGTTGATAAATGACTGAGACAGAGGGTAGGTTCACCCCTATTTAGGGTAGGTTAGCCTATTTGGTGAAAAGATTGATAATTTTGATAGAAATAGGCTAATAAATTACTAAGATAGAGGGAAAGTTTGTCCCTATTTAGGCAAGGTCACCTCTGTGCAGAAAACCTAACTTGACTTAGGCGAAAACGGCTATGGTAAAGGACCAAAATCACAACAAATAATAAGCAGAAGGTAAGGCTGACCTAACTCAATAGAAATTCACTATTTTCACACAAAAAGACAATTCAAACAACACAATCCTAATATTAGTATGAAAGGTATGGCCAACACAGTCCTCTAACTAGGCTAAACAAGGCAACTAGGGAGTCCTCGATATACGCTCAATATGTGAGACACAACCGTGAACACTCGCCTGCCACAAGTGTGAGTTGGGAGCTCTAGTGTGATATTGAAGGTTGGAACCAACTCTTCATGTCTATCTAGGTATCACCCTAGCTTCAACACTTCGCCATACACGACATGACTGGATTGGGGTAAAACTTTGGCTCTCCCCCATTTGTATACCCCACCGGTATGCATGGTTGGGATTGTCCCTTGGGGTGATGAAATCCCCAAGCAAGTATCGCTAAAAAGAGAACTCTAACTATTTTTAGCTACTCCCCAGGCTCACATGAAGTGCAAGGGGAAAACGTGAAAGAGATAGTGCCCCTTGAGTGTCATAAAGGACTTTCAAACACAACAAACAATATGTTGACTTCCCCTAGTTAAACTATGTGCCTAATATGAAAATAAAAGGTAAACAAACTAACTAATAACTAGGCCCCCTTCATCCTACAACAAATACGTTAGAAGTTTTATCCTTGGGTCTTCAACAAGTGAAAAACAAGTTGCATAAAATATTAGTAAAAACTAGCACAATCACCAACAGGACAAGTTAGAGGGTCAGTATTAATCAAAACAACAGAAAACGGACCTTGGAAGTAAATTTTAAAGCACTGCTTTACCTTGTAGAAGCCTCTGCTCATGGAAGGTTTGCCCCTCTATAGGGAAAGTTCACCCCTCTGTGGGGCAAGTTCGCCCCTATGTAGAAAAAAGAGAAGAAACTTGGGTTATGTTGCTCAGAGGGGCGACTCTGCAGGGCAAGTTCACCTATCTTGGGGAAGGTTCACCCTTGTTTAGGGTAGGGTCACCCTTGTTAGGGGTAGGTTCGCGTCTGTATGACCTGAACCTGCAAAACATCAAAAAATAGCAAACATAAAAGCAAAAGGACCCATTTGTGGGTCCCATCGGGCATGCTAGAAATGTGATCAATATTTTTTACCTATCATGAGTGATGCAAAAAGAAGGAAATTACACTAAAACACCTCAAGATAGGGCTACATTAAATTAAAGAAAATAAAGATAAAGCAAGATTTTATACCTTGTAAGAGTTGCTCCTTAGTTGGCCCTTTGATAGTTGATGTTTTCTATGCTCCTTGATGGAAAAATGGTAAAAATGGATGCAAAAGGATCTAGGTGAGATGAGGAATGCAATGAGCTATGTGGGTAGTTGGATGGATGAATGCAAGTGCAAGAGATGAAAGCTTTAAAACATGCAACGATGGAGGTTTTTTTTAGTGCAAGAATGCCAATGTGAGAACTAGAGCTTGAATTGCAAAATATGTGAATGCCTAATGAATGAAAATGAAAGAAAATATTTCATTTTAAGGGAGATTTCTCTAGAGAATTGAACGGTTGAGATTTTTCCAACATGGGCAAGATGAAGGGATATGGTGAGTATAGGACTCACAAGCCCTCACATCTTGCTATGTGGAGGATGAAGTGTCACAATGACAAATGAGTTGAAAAAGGGACATGTGAGGTGGAGGTATTTGTGAGTACCTTGGGATGAGAAGATTTCCTCAAAAGGGAACTTCTTGTTCCCATATGGGAGGAAAGTGACATATGAGGAACTTTAGTATTCCACAAAAATCTCCATTGGGAAGAGAGAAGTGGTTGGGGAAATAAATGTGAATTTTAAATTCACATGATTGGAAGGGATAAGGTGGTTGGAAGAATAAATGTGAATTTTAAATTCACATGAGAAGCACCTTGTGGATAAGACAACGTTCTTATAAAGGAAGTTGAAAAGTACCTTGTGGATAAGACAAGGTCCTTATAATGGAAGGTTCTTGACCCCATGTGACTGATGTGACAAGTGAGGAGTTCTAGAACTCCTAACCACTTCCATGGGGAAGAGGAGAGTTTTGAAGGGATAAATGTGAATTTTAAATTCACATGGGGAAGACCGTCTAGGCTAAATGTGGAAATTGTGAAGGTTGACCAAAAGGGTATGCTAAATGTAGTAAAGGGATTAGATTAAGGATGTGCAAATAGGTGGTTAAGGATATTAATGAGGGATTAGAGGAAAATGGAAAAATATGGAGGATGTGACATTAATCCTGATTAAAGGTGTGCGCGTCCTAATCATGGATTAATTAGACTAATACATATTAGAAGAAGGTTATGGAGGATGTGACAAGGAGAGAAAAAAAATTTAAAATTGATTTAAATTCCAAAAGGCTAAATGACCAAATTAAATAAATTGATGTATTTATTTAATTTAGAGAAAGGATGAAAATTAAAGTAAAATTAAATACTTTAGGAACCTTAGGGAAAGGGGAAACATTAATTAAATAAGTTATTTAAATAATATTGATGAAATAGACGGATAAGGGAGGCGGATTTGACCATATGGAAGTGGTCAAATTTGGATGTCTACACATACATAACAAATATATGAAATAAAACATATGAAGACACAAAGAAAACATAAGACAATACATGAAAAAAACATGCATTGGACATGAGGCAAACATAATACCATACACAAAGTAAACACACCAAAGACAAAGAAAACACAGAAAACACAAGACAAACAATAAATATAATAAAACACAAACACAAGGTTAGTACTCTAAAAAGGATTCGAGTTAGTAAGGTAAAGGGATCTCAATCTTAAATATTTCTCAAATACCAAACACAATTTCTCAAATGTGCTAGAAAAAATGGTGCTCTTGTAAGGATTAGCAACTTGTGTTATGCCAAATCACTCATGAGACACTACCACACCACTGAAAAGCAAGGTGTGTTATGTTAGGTGGTCATGTAAGAATGCTCAAGTTCATGAATCAACAAGCTCTATTATGCCAAATCCATGGACTATTTTTCCTATCACACTTCAGGGAGCACAAAAAAGTTTAACATTGCAAGGGACGAACAAAATCTCAACGTCGTAGGGGACAAATTGGTAACCATGTCTTAGGGGGTGTTATAACACCACCACCAAAGGGGTAATGCCAATAAGTAAAATCTCACAAGATGTCAATTAAAATGGATAGGATGATATGTCCCCCTTAAAATGTCAACATACTTACTATATTGGTATTTAAGGAAACAAGAGCTGAGGAGGGGATCCTTAAAAAGAATAAACACCTCTTGAAACTATTTATTCTTTCTCCCCAAGCGTAAAGGAAAAGACAACCATGCAAGAGACTATCATGTTGCTACCATGGGAGGAAATATGGTTGCACTTAAGATTCTACCACCATGAATGGCAATGAGAAAGCACATGAAGCTATAAATGTCACATAGTGAAGAGCAACACAATAGAGGAAAACTTTATTATTTAGATTGATTAGGTGCATCAATACATGGAAGAGCACCACAATCACTAATTTTTTGTATTTTATTACTCAAGGACTGACTGTCTTTGGTATAATGACCATTAACTCGATGATATGCATAAAAAGGATTTTTGCTATAAAAAAATTGTGTTGGAGGAAGAGTAATCAAGTGAGATTTTAGAAGCCTCAAGAAAATATTCTCTTGCTCTGATAAAGGTGGAGGAGAAATTTTTTTCTCTTGTGAAGAAAATATTTCTAGCTTACCACATGATGTTTTAAATATAGTAGATGGTTCAAGGTGAGATTTAGATGAAGGAGAAGAAGGCTAGAAACCTAAACCCCTTTTAGAAAGGTGTGGTGTAGACTTCACATGATCCTTAACTCCATGTTTCATGTTTTCATTATATCCAATCCTAGAACACTTTTCCAACTCAAATGGAGAAGTCATGTCTAAATGCTTATGAGAAGAATTGATTCTTTTACAAGAATGCAAATTCTTTCTAATTTTTTCTAAGTTAGGTATCGTCAACACATGAGAGATGAAATCTAAAGAGCCCCCATCATCATGGGATGGTGTTTTTAGATTTTTTGAGATATAACAAGATTGAGAAAATGAAACACACAACTCCTTAGGTTTGGATTATGAGATTTTGTACTCTCCCACAAAGGAGGGTGTAAAATATAATGTGCCTCAATCATCACCAGGGCGTTCATTTGAAGATGAGGCATTATTGTGATAAATATTTATAGTAGATGCTCTAATATTTGAGTCTTCAGGATTTTATGGTGAGTTTTTAGACTCCCTAATGAAATGAGGTATAAAGTATAATGATTTCCAATCATCACCAAAGAGTGTATCAAAAGTATCATTATTATTGGAAGGTAATGGTTCTACTTTTGAAGATGGAATCAAAGTATTAAGAGAGTTGGAAGTGTTATATTCGACTTCAATTTGTGAATTATAAATTTTTGCATCCACTTTTACCATATGTATTATTATTATATTCATACTTCATCTCATGGTGAAGAGTAGACAGGACTCCTTTCATGGCATGAATCCATAATATAACTAAGAGAAGATTATATGAAAGAGGTCCTAGCATGATATGGATAGGGGTAGGAAAAACCATGGGTTATACCTTAATGGGTAGTGTGATTGTCACCAACAGTCGTTTACTAACATTATTAAAGCCACAAATAAAAAGATCATTAGGTTCTATGAGATTCTTATCCACAACAATTTTTATCTAGAAGATCAATGCTACAAACAAATTAAGACCTAGTCTATTATCAATGAGAGTACATCTAATCCCAGTTTTATTAATAACAACCATGATATTAGAGCCTCATCCTAGTTTTCGATCTCAAGCAGAGGTAATTCATGTTGAGGGAAGGTAATATCCAACTTTGTCACGCATATATAATAAAAAAAGGTTGCTACATCATTTGGTTTGACAAAAGGTGAGATAATCTTTTGCAAAGCGGAGCATCCTATGGTATGTGGGTGATGTTTGAATCAAGTCCCAAAGGGAGATTTTGGCTTGAGTATTACAAAGGTGCTCAACAACACCATATTCTTTACTATGTTGAGGAAGGCTAGGTGGGCGTGGAAAATATGGTTGAGGAAATGGAATGAATGTTGGTGTTTGTTTTAGTTGCTTATTATTTCTAATGTTATATGTGTGAGCCATTGTGTGATAACTTGGTTGCTACAACACATCTTGGTGCACATGATTACTTTGAGAGTTTTTTTGCAAAGTTTAGGATATGACCATGAGGTTTTGGAGGTCCAATAATGAGAGGAAGATTAGAGGTAGGTCCAATAATGAGAGGAGATCTAGTAATCAATTATGGGTTCACAATCTCAACCAAGTTAACTACTTGTTCGATCTTCTATTGATGGGGGATTTGATACCAATTTTTAATACGCATTTGTGCAAGCCTCCTTACTACCATTTAAAGAAAGGAATGTATCAATGATTGCATTCTATTGCACCAAGATATCCTCGCAAGTAGGAGAAATATTGGGAGAGAGACAAACATGAGTTTCATTTCTTACATTCTCTTGCACCACGATGTCCTCATTAGTGTTGTGACCTTTTCACACATCGCCCCATTCAAGATGGGGACCCCTAATTTTTGCTCCATTCTTGTCTTTTCGGCTTTGGTTTTTCTCTCTCTTTGTGTCTCTTTCTGCTGTCTGCCTTTCGAGGATTGTGCCCGTCATTGAGTTTAAACAGGAATTTTGGCCAAGTCTAAAAATTAGGGATTGTGCTTTCTTGGTCAATCTAGGGTCAAACGAAGTGAATAAATTGAAAATAGAGACTAATGTTGTTGTTAGTGTGCCCCAAGTGGACTCTCAACTAAATTTCGTTAGATTCTAAGTACTTAATATTTTTAGTAAGTGTGCAATTACGGGTTTCCTGTCAACATTTTTGAAATTCTGACAGTCATGTTGCGTCCTGAACACATCAAGCTACTTGTCTGCAAATTCTGAGCTCAAACAGGCAACTTGCTATTTTTTTACCAACTCGGCTTCCGTAGCCAATTGCAGGGCCTATATGCAGAGTTTTTCAATGCATGTCTAGAGATTCCTTCTGGGTTTTGAGAGACCTCCCCTATGGTGTGACATGCAAAGCAAGATAACGACTTTCAGAATTCAGTCTTTTGAGGCTATTTTTAGGGTTTGCATGTCTACATATTCCTTATGGTTTTTTCAAGAGCTTCACAGTGATATGACATGCAAACGGAGATGGTCACTCATTTAGAAACTTACTATTTTTAGCAGATGCATCTCGACAACCGCTTCCCAGCACTTTAGAATCACGGGCTAATCGCAATGCAACAGAAACGAGAAAAAATGAAGGCCATTTGACATACATGCAAGACCAATTAGGGTTTCCAGCTTCAGGGCCCAAAAAGAGAGGTAAAAAGTTAGAATTTTTGAAAACTGGTGTATACCACCGCAATCAACATCTTCCAAGCTATCTACTGGTAAAATTTGAAGGCAAATGGAGCACTTACTATTTATAGTAAGTAATTTCAGAAACTGGCTAAAAATAGTAGGTCAGTAGCAGGCGCCGATGTCAGAAGGCCAGTCACATGGTGAGGAGCGCCTCATTCGAATTTCAAATCAAATGGAGTTGTGGAGGTATCAGAAACAAGCAGTTATTATAAAATAGCAAATCACCTCTAGAAACATGCTATTTTTAGCTGGCCACCTCAGAGTAGCAGTGTGAGCAAGATAACGAGGTCATGAAAATGCAGTGTTTAAAATTTCAAAAAGATCTGAGCTTCTAAAGTATGAAAATCAAGGGACTTACTATTTATAGTAAGGCATGGAGAAGCTGGTGAAAATGAAGAAAAAATGGCTAAGTTATAAGTTTATCCTGCACCACTAGGAAAATGCGCCCATCTCAGCTAGAAGCCAGGAAAATATTCAAGTGTTTCATATATCCTGCACCACCATGAATATGCGCCCTCATGCAATAAAGAGATGTTTGAAAATTTTCTAAGTATAAGTCCCATCCTCCTGCAGGTATCAAATGCGCCCATCTTGAAGGAAAGTCAAAAGCTTAAAGAAGAGTCAACAAGCTTTCATCCTGTCCCCTTGGCAAAACGTGCCCACTTTGAAGAAGATGATAGAAAATATTCTAAGTAAGAAAAGTTCATCCCTCTTCACATGCAAAATGCACCCTCATGCTAAGGTGGTAATAGAGAAGATGCTAAGTGTTGAGGTTTCATCCTCCTCATATGCTAAAATGTGCCCTCAAGGAAGTGGCATGCAAAATAGTTTCTAAGTGTTAAGAAGTTTGTCCACCTCTACCTTGAAAATGCGCCCAACTTGTCTTATGGAGGTGAAGAAAAAATTCTAAGTCAAGATTCATCCTCCACTACATAGCTAAATACGCCCCCAAGGTAGATGACTTCAAAGAAAAAATTCTAAGTCAAGATTCATCCTCCACTACATGCTAAATGCGCCCACTACAAGGGAGAGTTGATTGAAATATTCTAAGGCATGAAGTTGACTTCCATCTTACCCCTTTGAATGCGCCCAAGTCTAGAAATAAGTCGAAAGAAAAGCCAAGGAGTTGAAAATGTAAAATTCTTCTATGGGAAATGCGCCCAAGGTGAGGTGAGTGAAAAGGTGACTAGGGGAGGTGTTGAAGCTAAATCCACCTCAACAAGTGAAATGCGCCTAGGCTTATGAGGTGGTGAATAAAATATACTAGGCATTGAAAGTTAAAATGTCTTCTTCAAGCATAAAATGCGCCCAAGGGGAGATTAAAATATACTAAGGCGTTCAGAATGTTCTCTATGACAAGGAAAATGCGCCCATCCTTCATGGAAGTGTGAAGTAAAATACAAGGTGATGGAAATATAAACAAGACATGTTGGGCGTGATATGTGCCTTCAAGGAAAATTTTCCAAGTGAATCGAAATAAAATTTCCAACCACTAGCAAATGTAGTGAAGTTGAATAAAAAAAAAAAAGGTTTTCAAAGGCAAAGTTTCAAAATTCAAAGTGAGTAAGAAATTTTCTAAGGCACAAAGAATTTCTTAGGAAAATCACGCCTGGACTTGGAAGTGTGAAATTTTTCATAAGCACGAATGAAGTTACCAGTGGAAAAGTCAGTGAGTGCCTACTTCGCGAGGTGGATAATGTATTTTCAAGTCAGAGCAACAAGAAATGTTCACAGATGTGAAGAACGGGATTAAATTTGTTAAAAATTATTTTTCCAAGGTTCAAAATTCAAGAAAAATTAAATGAACCCGTTCGTTGTACACCCATGAATTAGAAAAATTTTGAAGAAAATTTTCTTCTGGGTATTGAAGATCTCCGATGAAAAGTTGATTTTAAAGTCTTCCATGCTTTGCTGTAGCCTTCAGGATGAAGATTTTTTTTGATGGGTACCAGGTTGATGAATCTTCTAAGGAAAGTTGGAGAAATTTTCTAAGGCAAGGAAAGAGATGTTTGTGAAAATAAAATACCTCGAATGATGAGTTTGAAGTGATTGCCTAGGTGAATTTGCTCAATTTTCTTCACGAAGTCGAATCTTCTCAAGTCAGAGACGAATAGGATCAAGTCGCCAATGCCTTAGCCGAAAAAGTGAAGAAGATGCAGTTGAAGCTAACACTCTTAAAAGATGATACATGCTTGAGGAGGTTAAAAATTTGTCTAAGGCATTGAAATTTGATGCACAAGAATCATATGCCCCAGCCTACGAACGTTGAAAAATCATGAAGAAAGCAAGGTTGGCTGGGGAAAAACGATGAACTCTTGGAAGTTAAAGCGCGAAAATCCTGGTAAGTAAGTTGAATTTATATTATGAAGTGTTCTAATGCTCTTCTCCTTGCTTGTTTTGCAGGAGAAACGTCGAGACCAAGCGGTGATGACTTAGGGGATCCAAGATGACATTTCAACCTTGAAGGAAGAAAAGTTGCCAAAAAGTAGCTAAGTGTTGAAGCGCAAGATGGAGGAAAATGGAAACCCAAGCAATTCAAAGTGGAAGAACAATGTTAAGAAGAAGATCAAGAAATAGTGCGAACGCGTTTACGAACGGGAATCTTCTAGAAGGATGATGGAGATTAGTGGCTCACTTATTACCCCACTCCTCTTTGTGGCGGTTTTTAGGGTGAATCTTGTTTAGGGCTGAGGTGGCACGATCTAGGCCATCTAGTCGATTGTAATCTGAGCTGTCTGTTGGACTTGGCCATCTATAAAAGGGGGAGTCCCCCTCATTTGTAATATCATTAGAGTTAGAATAGTAGAGAAGGAATATAGAGAAATTGATAGAATAGAATAGTTTGATAGTATAGTTTAGATTGAAAAGGAAGGAAAGTCTTCCCTTTGAATACTTTGTAAGAAGTTGTCGTGAATGCTTTCATAATAAAAGAATTTTTCATTGATGGTGATCTCTTCTTTGTTATGAGTAGTTGTCAAGGCTTCTTCTTCCTTCCAATTCACGTAGCATCTTGAAGTAGCTTAAAGTAAAGTAGATTTCATTTCATGCAAGTACTTAGTAATTGTGGAATGTGGTGCTCGATTTAAACAAGACTTCGTTCGTCCATACCACTAGCAGGCTCATTGACGGTGGGTTCGCCTTGTGTGGTCAACTGGATTTACCCATCAAACTTAACTTCGATTGTGATTCAAGTGTTTGTATGCATCATCTTGATGGTACTTGCATGTTGAGTTATAATTCGAACATCTTTCGCCACTCCTCTGAAGATTGCACCGATTTTTTGGAAGCTATCTGAGCGAGGCAAAGCAAGGCCCAGTTTAAGTCTATAAGAATTGATCACCATGTCCCACGCCTTAGAGTATAACATAAACTTTTTAGGCCTTACACCAATTTAATTTCAGTTCATTTCCGGTTAGGATTAGGAAACTTGTGCTCACTTGCCAAATCATTTGAATTACACGAAAGCCCTTAGTCCGCTATCTGCTGTAAACTGTCGAACAATTGTGTAAGTCTCGTTGAAATACCAGCAAAATCACATCAAGCCAACTGAGACTATTCACACTGAAGGAACCTTGGAGTTAAATGTATGACCTATCTCGCAATCTTAGCATGCAAGAAACTTTGTTCAAGAGAGGATAGAGTAGTCGTTGGCGATTTTATTCTGTGTTGGTGTGGTCACGAAAATCACGTCAACAATTAGTAGGAGAGATATTGGGAAAGGAGAAAACATGAGCTTAAATGCTTGCATCCTCTTGCACCAAGATATCCTCACAAGTAAGAGAGATATTGGGAGAGGCACAAACATGAGTATCATCATTACTCAAAGAATGAAGATTAGGTAAAGTGATATTAATAAATGTATCAATGATTTTATTTTGTTCCACCACAATGTTCTCATGGGTTGAAAAACCATTGGTTGGTCAAAGGCTGAGGTATATCCGTTTTTATGGCACAAAATGAGGTTCGAGGTAATGCCCCAAAAAAATTAGACAGGCCATATTTTGCTATATCAAAACCAAAATTTTAAAAAGAAAACATATTGTTATTATCATTTTTTTTGGGTAGGGGTGCACTAAATTAAATGAACTAGGGGCAATTGGCAATGCATAGAAAAATCTGGAAGTTTCAAGACCAATTGTTAGAAACATGAACCAAGTTTGAACAAGGACCGCAAGAAGATATTTGCATAGAAAATTTCAAGCCAAACTAATTGGATAGGGGCGTTAAGTGCCTTAGACCAAAGGCAAGATTTTTAAATTTTCAAAATCTAGCAACAAACTACAGTGTCTAAGGGTTTGATGTTGCATAGGTAGATGTAAACAAATTTTTGGAAATGTGTAAAAACCTAATTTTTCTATGTGAAGAACACTCATGCATGCAATTTTTTGATATTTTGAAAACAATGCAATATATTTAATGATGTTTTTCAAAATTTACACTACTGTAATTGATTAAATTTTTCCATGAAATGTAGAAAAGCAATGATTTTTGATATTTTGAAATGCAAATGATATGTAATTCTCTCTTTTTTAATGTTTTTCAATAAAATATGCATGTGATTTTGACAAATTTCAACAACCAAAGATTGTATTCAGATTTCCCAATGAAATAAGTCAGATCTAATCCCCCAAACAAGGAAAAATCAAATACAAAATTATGCAATTTAATTCAAATTATTTACAATTTTGCTTCTGATGTATAACGGATAAAAGATGCAAATGCATAGTTTTGAAAATGAAATAAATGCAAAATAACAACAAGATCTTCAAAGCATCTATATTGTTGCATTAATTTTCAAAATTTATGTCAATGAAAATAAAAAAATTGTATGTGTAGGATATTTCAAGTTCACCAAAATGTGAAGTAGAAAAAGTGATCCTAGATCCAATTAGTTTAACTAGGATTAACTCCTTTTCACTTTGAATCCACATTCAAACATAAACCAACTAGGGTTTTATGATTGGCTTTATGCCACAAGGGAGAGAGAAATTGCCACAAATGTTGATTGATGGATGCCTTGATTGCTTAATAGACTTGCAAAAAGTTAGTTCCCAAAACATAATAGATTGTTATAAATAGCCTATAGAGGATAACTCAATACATCTTCACAATTTGGCATGATTAATCATAATAGCTCTTTGCACATTAATTTCTTCATTCTTCTTAATGCCTTGCAAGCTTGATCATGATTGATGAAAGCGCTATAATAATGTTGCTAAATCTGCCCTTGAATTTCCTTGATTGATTTTAGGATCTTCAATTTTCCTCAATAGATTTTCTTAGATTTCAAATGATGAAAAAGACTAGTATCTATATGCAATTCTTCTAATTTATTGAAAATCAAATGTCAATAGCCAACAACTGAATTTGGGTTTTCAAATAATAAAATACTGACACTGGCATATTTAAATTGGGCCAAAAAGAGTTGGACAAGGGTGTTGGGTGCCCTAGTCCAAACCCATTCTTGTCAAGGCCTTAAACATCGAGGGTGAATATTAAATGCTTAATTTCATTCCCATTGTTTTATTTTTTGAACATATTTATAAAAGGGGTAATTAAATACATAATTAGGTCCAAGCACATAGGGGGGAGCTAAACCTAGTGTGAAATTGTCAAGGGTAACAATTTTCGATGCTACAAAAATTAAACCATAGAAGGAATGATGCTCTCCAAATGAAATAATTATCAAAAGAATTGGTTCAAACAATTTTATTATTGAAAGAAATTACCCTACAAATTGAATATATTTACACTAATGAAATACTCTAAAAAAATTAATTGAAGAATTCTTATTCTTATTTTTTTCTAAAACATGACAAAATAAAATAAGAATAGTGCAACACACCTATTACCCTACAGGTTGACAATACAATAGTTATTCAACATTTTAACAACATATAAAAATACACCAATTAATAAATCACAATTTGATAATTATTAACAATTAATAGTAAACGACCATTAACATGCATACATACATTTGATAGTAAAAATAGACTCATTTATAGCATAAATCAATTCTTCCTCGTCTAGTTAGATGGTTGATTCCTTCAAAAGAGTTAGAATATTCTTTCATAGTCACATCAACTTGTCATGAACTCAAAATAGATATAAAAATTCAAGGTGCTTATTAATATTTTGAAAACAAGATTATATAAAATCACTAATTTTTTTAATGAATGTCTCTATTCTAAAAAAAAGACTAAAAACTACTTGAAAAGGTTTGATGTTTTTTATATTATTTATATTCCTTAAATTATCTATGATTTAATTCTTAAAAAAAAATCTTGCAAATCAGCAATATGTTGAACATACATGTTGCTAACAAAATCCAATTAGAACTCAAAAGACTAAAATTGTAAATAAAAAATAAATACACAAAAGTTTTTCATGCAAAACATAGCATTTAACACAAAAAGTAGAAGTGGTATTCTGAATTATTGTTCCAATTGGGAGTGTTGCTTCAAAAGGATGTCACTAACGATAATTTTTTTAAGAGGTGGCTTGATTGCTATTTCTTTGAAAAAAGAACAAGGTGAGGGCTCTCAAAATTATGGAGGCTGAAAACTATCGTGTCTAACATTAGTTTTGTTCTTGTTGTTTCTAGAACTAATGGTTAGAATTTCTACTATGATGTAGCTCTAGAAGTAAATTCCAAAAGGGCTCTAGACTTGGTTAAGATATCTCTAGAGCTAGTGGTTTCTAGTGCCCCAAGCACATGTTTTTAGTCTTCATCAAAATGCCCCACTTTCAACACATCAAAACTTTTGTTCTTATACTTGTTAACAATTCAACTTCCATAAAACATAAGTTAAAATATACATTTCATTCTTATTTCAAATAAATAAATAAAATTTTAAACAATTATTAATTCATGTATGAGGGGATTGGAGAAAAGGGATTGTTTTTTTTTTGGGGAATTGTATGAGACAATGAGTAGCCTCATCAATATTATCACTCTGAAAATGTTAAATTGGTGTCCGTCTTTTATGGATCAATTTATTTGTTTTGGTCTTGAATTAGCCTCTTACAAACATTTATTTAGATGCTTTCACAATTGTTTTTCATCATGATTCTCTCATTTAAACTAAGTTGGTAAAGAAACTTAAATTATCATTGTCATTACTAAGATGTTTCTAATATGAACTTAAATCATTAAATGTCAAGATGAAAATATAGGTGACATAAGAGAGTGCTAATTAAGTGATATGTGTACAGGTATGTTTCAAAAAAGCAACTTATATTGAAGTTGTTAACATCTTGATTAGTTTTTTGGAATTATAAGGTATGTTGAATGCATGCAATTTGGCCTTGAGATTTCAAATAAGTATGTCTCTAGACCATGGAAACCTACTTCAATGCATATCATTCTTAATGGAAAATTTCCCTTAAGAAGCATAACTTTAAGCTCATCATCATTGAATTGATGCTTACATTTGATACGTAGAGACTCAAAGAAAATAACATTATTATTGACTAGTGCATTGCATCATTGGGTTCACTTAGTCAAATCATTCACAATTATCTTGAAATCCATAATGATGTGGAAATACTTTAAGAAAGCAGTAGTTAATTCATCAAAGCAATGTATAGAATCCACAAGTAAATAATAAATCCATTAAATTCCATACTCTCTTAGGGTCTATGGGAACAACTTAGCTAAGATCTTATCATCATATGCAAAATACATACATGCAAAGCTTGTAAATGAATATTTTTTGGATCTCCTTTTCTGTGATCAAGTATGAGTGCCACAAATACTACAAGCAAAAAATTTGTAAAAACCACATTTGAATGGCAGGTGATGTGGAGGATTGTATGTGATAGAATCCTTCTTGTTGTCATTGATTTGCTTCTTACACTTAGCCATTTCTTGTAAGTCAACACAAGGGTAGTATTGTGAGCATGTGAAACAATGGAAGGAATGTAATGAGGTTGTGAGGTAATAGTTAAACACAACTATGAATGGATGAACCACATTATAAGGTGGGTTGGTCATGGGATGAAATGGAGGAATAGTGTGAGCTAACAGTTGGGAAAGAGGTATCTTATGGGACACATGGGTGGAAGGTATAGCATGAGTAAAAGGACAAGATGCAATTTGAACATTGTGGAGACACTAGAGATAGGTATGGTAAAGGGAGTATAACCAACTAATGAGGAGATTCAACTTGAATGAATGCATAAATGAGTTCTTATACAATAAGTGAATGATCTTTCTTAGCCAAATGTGCATCATGATCATAATCTTGTTGCTCATCCAAATTGTTCTCAACAAAAGCATCTAAAGAGACTTTATTATCATTAGATTAGAGTCTGTTATCCACCGGAATCTACCATGGCCTTCGTTCCACGGATAACCCCCCTACGAAACTTGTCCGTTTCCTAAGATTTGTGAAGTTCAAGTACGCATAACGAGGGCATTTTCATGCCACCTCAAAATGCGTTCCCAAGTCTCGAATAGTCAATTCGAGCGTTCCCCCTTGTTCGCCTCGCCAAAGAGACCTTCGAAGCTTGAGATCTTTAGCGGCGTTTCACTATTCTTACTTTGCAAATTCGCAGTCACGGTGCTTGAAAAAGAATAAACTCCTGCTGAGGAATTTCCAATTTTTGACTAAGTCACGGAAATGCCGGGGTGGCACAAAATTTAGCACCTTGCCCATCGATGAATTTCCAAAAAATGTAAGGGCGCTAAATTTTAGCGCCATTACATTTTCTTTCAACACTTAAACTTTTTTTCATGCCTCTGGCACGTTTCTTCACGTTTTCGCGTTTTTCGTCAATCGTGCCACTTTTCGTGCCTAAATTTATTGCACGACTTGAGTTAGGTTTTTAATTTTTGTTTTCACTTAAGTGAATGAATTCGCCTTTCATTTTAGTTGTTCACATTTTATTTTTCTCCTCTCTCCTCTTGCTGTGCGGGTTTCATTCAAACTGCAAGTTCGCGTTTTGGAGATTTCGCCATTTTTTCAACATCCTTCGCGTTTTGCTCTGGTAAGTTTTTCGTTTGGCTTTGTCTTCACTCTTTTCATTTGTATGTGTTCATTGTTAAACATACACGTTTTCTTTTCTTACGCATTGTGCTTTCCATTCGCGTTTTGTTCTCGCCCTTCAAGTGTTCTTCATTCGCGTTTTCTGTCCATTGTTTGTCTTCATCATGGCGAGCTTTTGTTTCCTTACGCGTTTCTTTCCTAAACCCTACGCATTTCTTTCCTTATTCTCCTCTATGATCGATGTTCTGTGGAACTTGTATCTATTCCAATGTATTCATGTTGAAATCTTTTTGTTTCTCTCTCTATGCGTTTTGGTGAACGTTGAAAAGATTTATCATTGTGAAAGAGAATTCCCTTAATCTTTGGAGGCGTATGTAATAGGATGAAAGCAAGTTCAAGCTTTCATGATTCAAACAAATTGCCTTCTTCAAGCCTGAGCGCTATCGCCATCCCCTCTTGCATCTGCATCTCAAAATTATCAAGAAAAAAGCAGAGGTGCTGAATTTTGGCGCTAGGACATTTTTGAGAAGATGAGATTTTTCCTAACTCTGTAAGACGTAAGGGCGCTAAAATTTAGCGCCCTTGCATCAAAGTCATCTTTCACAAAAAGCTAAAGCGCTGAAATTTAGCGCTATGACATCTTGAGAATGTCAGAAATTTGCCTAACACTGAAAGTGTAAGGGCGCTAAAATTTAGCGCCCTTACACCAAAAGCAATTTTCTCAGAATGTAAGGGCGCTGAATTTTAGCGCCCTTACACTTTTTTCTGACTTTTTCCATTTCCTTCTAAATGAACTTCATTTTTGACCAGTGCATCCCTGAGCTTCATTTTTCCGCATTCGTGCATCGTTTTGCGTGCCTCGCCATCCGCTCCATGCTTTTCCACCCTCGTGCTCATTTCACGCTTTCCCATGTTTCCTCACAATTGGTGTTTGTTCTGGCTAGACGGATTGCAGTCTACTCTCAGAGATCGTCAAGTCAAGAGTGCTCAGTGTTCCAGTTTCTTTTGATGACTGCTACGAAGCCTCCTTCTTCTTCGAAAGCAAAAAGCAAGATGAAGTACAAATATCAAGGCGTCTATCCGCCGCCTATGGTGCTTTCGAAAATTGAAGAAATAAAGGATACAGAAGTTGGCCATCAAGACTTGGTTGACTTTGCAAAGTTGACAGAGACGAAGCCTCTCCCTGATTCAATGAGGGCAATCGTACACAGCAATCTCCACTTGGTGGCGATGTTCCCCACAGCTGCGCATAATACTAAATTTGTTCTTCAAATTGCGTCTCATTACATCCGAGAAAGCAGAAGTGTGATCGACTCTTCCGGGCACGAGATTCTAAGACTCGACCCCGATTTCTTTGACATCGTCTTCAAGGTTCCTCACATGGACAAATATATTGACATTTCTATATCAAAAGCACAGGAGATTTTTGATGCTGATCCCAATAAAGCCAAACAGTTGATAAATACTCAATGGCTCAAGAAGCCTAGATCGTCTGTTTCTAGATGGCCGAAAGGACTCCTGAGAAGTGACTTCAAAGATGACGTCAAGGATATGATCACGTTTCTGAGCAGAGTGAAGGGGTTGCCGGAATCATCCACCTTTCACGATTGGATGTATAGTACATCCAGGGATCATAGGAGAGGCGAAGGTGCATATTGGTAGGGTAGCTCATCCCGGTGATAGGGTGCGAGCAGTTGATCAATGCTCCTTCTACATTGAAGTTCTACATGACTTCTTACAGTGTCGCGTAATTTGTGATGAGACAATTCGAGGTCTATCTACAAAGAGTCGGAATGATGGTGCCTGTGTACAGATATTTCTATCAGTTGGAGCTAAAGGAGAGCTTTCATCATTTCAGACGGGTCACCGATGCTTTCTTTGCGCCCTTACTCTTCAACTTTGATCCAGCTCTAGAAAGAAGAAGAGTGTCTGATGAGGCTTATAAGGTGGTAAGTAAAGTTGGATGTATTTTCTCCAATTCCCAACGTTTACTTACTTGAGAGTAGGCTGCTACACTGGTTATCCCTACATGCTACCACGTTATCCTTCGGATAAGTGGGTTCTCATGGAAACATCGCGGTGGTGATGTCAGTCTTGAAAAGAACAAAGAAGCAACCACAAGCGTGGGTTCAAGTTCCCACTGACCATCGGCTGATATACTATCCAAACTGCACAAAAAGCTAAGTCTGTCTATGCTGAAATGCAGATCATGACCATCAAAACCTATAGTATAGGTTTGATTTTGACTACGGATGTCAAAAAGAAGTTGCAAAAGGGTCACCAATACAGGTACCGTTTTGAAGACATCTGGGCAGATTGTAGAGATGAAGAAGCCATTCGCAAAATGGACTATTGCAGATTGACAGTTCAACAAATCAGAAATCTTGGTATCGCTGACCTACCAGAGGATTTTGAGGATCCAGGTGATATCATGAACGCTGTCTATGATGAACAAGGCGTTGCTAAGAGGCCGTTACCTGCAATACAGTGGTCTAGGAAAGAGGTCACCGGCATGAGGAAAGTGAGACCAATCCTGTATCTGAGAAGAATGGTTACACAAACATGGTCATCACGATGAAAAGTTCAGGACAAACTTCGAGGAAGGAGAGTCGCGTAGCGACAAGAACTCCGCGACAAAAACAAATCAGCGGCCGTTCCCACTTCTTCACGAAGAGGTCCAAGGATCAAGTTCACTGTTGGCAAGAAAGATACCCAGGCTGTCCAAGAGACAGAGAAGCCGGAATCTCATCCATCTCGTTCAAAGGGTAAAAAGCCCATTCTAGAGGAGGTAGATTCCGATGAAGAAGATAATTCAAGCGACCAATCCGCTGAAGATGAAGATTCAGCAGAAGCAGACTCCGATGCTGAAGAGGTCTCTGAAAGCGAGCAAGAGTCTGATGAAGATTCTGAAGAAGGATCTGAAGGTGACTTCGAAGGTGAGCCAGAATCAGAGAAACAAGAGGGTGATCAACAGGAACCCGAGCATGATGAAGAAATAACTACTTCTCCTCCCGAGAACGTAGTTGAGGAAATCCACAGAACATCATCGCCCGTGACTTCAAACGTTCCTCATACCCCTCTTGAGTCAAGAACTCCTCCACCTCCTGTTCCCTCATCACCTATTCCTACCACAAGCATTCCTGCAGCCGAGATATCCCCTATCCCTGCAGCATCAACCCAGCTTGATACTCCTTCAGTGACAAGCATCCATACGGTTGATATACTGTCAAGCCCACCATCGTCCATTCCTAGCTTGTCTTCCGTAGCGTGAATATCACTTTTGAAGCGAATTCAATCGTTTCATGAATGAATCAATCGTGTCCGGCTCAATGTATCCCTTCGGGCGATGATGACAAACACTTCTCCAATTGTCACAATACCAATGGTGAGTTCAGATGTGACAATAACTTCAGAGGTGGCAATGGCGACTGACTTGACAGTAAATCCAGAAGTTCACACTTCTTTTCTTCCTCCTTGGCTAATATCTCAAGTGTTGAAGCGTAAAAAGCAAATGATTTCTCGGAGGAGCTTGGCCTTGAAGAGATGCGTTCTTCCAAAGGCGAAAAAGGCAAAAGTATACTGGTGAATGTTGATAAGTGCGGCCCATTATCTTGAAATTGGCATACCACCAAATCAAGAAGGTGATGTAAATATGGAGGACTACACAGTAACAAAGATCCAACTTGGCAAGGTTACCAATGAAAGTGCAAAAGCCGATGCACAAGTCACTTTGGATATCTTGGCAGGAAGGCTGGATAAAGTAGAGCAAGCTCGTAACATGTACAAACAGAGGGCAGAGCATTATGCCACTGTTGTAAAGAGACTTGCCGGTTCTCCAAGTAATGCACAACCGCTGACAGTGGTAAGTATTGAAGACCCAGCTGTCAAGAAAGCTGAGAAATTCGCCTCCAAAGGCAGGGTGTTGTATGACTTTGTTGAAAAGATCATCAAACACGGATCTCAGATAATTTTGGCTGCGGATGAGAAAACCACCATGTTGGCCAAGCTCACCACAGAGCTTGACAAAGAAAAGAGCGTACTTTCCCAGGAGCGCAGAGACATGGAAAAATGCCTGTTGTCATGGTCGGAAATGAAACAAGTAAAGCTCAACAAATTGGTGGAGGTTGGGGTAATTCCCGACAAAGAAAAGTTTGTAGAGGTAAAAGAATCACTAAAACACAGGATTCAAGTGGTTCAATCTCTCATTGAAGATCTTCACCAAGTACAGGAAGATGTCGACGGGCACCGCAACATTCTTGACAAAAGTATCAGAGAGTTGCCTAGTCAACTTCTTGAGGACAATCGTATCTTCCTACGACTCACGAAATATACGATCTTCAAGAAAGCCATCACCGATTTGATCGGCCAGTTCAGACTTCGGAAGCTTGAACATCATTTGTGATACAAGGCTCACCTTTGGACAACTGAAAGCGCATCTTGGCCAGCGAGGTGCAAAAAGAGTTCCTCATACGCCGCCAGAGATCGATCCGAGAATTCACACCATTGTGGATTACACCGTTAGTCGGATAAAGTTAAGTCGCGAGGAGACTAGGAGAATTTGAAGACCGGCCCAATGCAAAGAAGCGTGAAGCGGCCGCTATTCTCAGTTAGACATTTCAGGTGCATCCTTTATGCATCTTGTAAATATTACCGACATTTTGAATGTCATTTTGTAAGTATAATTACACCAAGTCAAAGATGTAATGGCCACAAAACAAATTACGCACGGCTTTGGTCAAAGTTAGGTGAGATTTCCTAAAATAAGCTCACCTAACTCTCCTATTTTCTCAATCTCTTATTTATTTTGCTCATCCCTCTTTCTATATATTGTGAGGGATTTTCATTGTAATTTATCTTTTTAGTCTTTTGCAACGAAGTGCTGCCCTTTTGTAAGCAAACTTGTGAAACTTTGCGTTCATATTTTGTGAATGAGATTCAATCAATAAAGAAAAGGATTGCAAGCCAGACTTTGCGTTGGATTCAATACTTTTGTAAGTTGATTTGATTTGGTAGTGATTAGTTCGAGGAATCTGAAAGACTCTAAGTGGTTGATGTAAACTTTGTTTTACATCTATTATTTAGATTGCATTGTTATTTTGTTTATCATTGGTTGAGTGATCTATAAGACTTTGCGCTTATAATCATTTATACTCTTGCATGTTCTTGTTGGATAATCTATAAGACTTTGCGCTTATAATTATTCATTCTTTTGGATACTTTGTCGAAGGATCTACAAGACTTTGTGCTTGTAATCGTTCATGCTATTGACACTCTTGTTGGATGATCTACAAGACTTTGTGCTTGTAATCGTTCATGCTGTTTGAAGAATTGTTGCGTCTAAGAAGACTTTGTGCTTCTAACGTAGCAAACGGTACGTTTATGCAGATCCAACATTGATAAAGCTACGGAGCGACTTTGTGCCTTCGTGAGCTTTCCCTTTTTAATTTATTTGTTTGTTGTTAATTACTTCTGGTATCTCTACGCTTCGCTTTGACGAGATAGAGATATTGGTATTACTGCTAGTTGTTAGTTTCGAGTTATCAAATTGAACTTCCAACCGTGAAGCATTGTAAACATCTTCTCTGAAAAAGAGAAAGGATGAATGCATACCCCCCTCCATTAATTTACGTGTACATTGTGTAATTACTTTGTGATTTACTATTGTTTCTCTTAGCTGTGATAAGAAGAAACCTCCTTTCAGGAGGGAGAGATTCATATCTCACATAAGTACGTAGGTTTGAAGTCCAAGTTATTATGTCGTAGGAAGTTGATTACATAATTTTCACAACAAGGTCCCAAGTGGTTTATGGCATGAACAAAGTAATATGGCTATGAGAGGTTGAAATATTAGGTAATCAAGGTCGCTCTTAAATTTAAAAATCAATGATATATTAGATCTAAAAGTGAAACCTAAAGAGGAATCCAAGAGTGGGTAAGATGGACAAAAGTGAGGTTACACGATGAAGCCCCAACCAGATATAGCAATGGAGTATCAATAAATTGGAACATAACCCTAATAAAATTTAAAAAGTGATCAAGTACCAAAGAATATAGATTTTAAAACCCTAATGACAGAGGGATAAACCCTAGAGCAAAGCACTATGATTTAAGTATGTCAGGTTCACCAAAAATGTAAGAGAGTACGATCTCTTTTATATAAATCTAGACTACTTAAATAAATGCATACAATCATACAAAAACTAACCTTGATGTAGTTAATGAGGAAAAAGAGCTAAGCATTGCAAGTTGGAAATAAATATCTCTAAAATTAAATGAGAAGGATAAGTGCACCTAACTCTTAATTTGATGTCAAAATATGTTAGCTAAAGATGATGCCAATTCACAAATGTATAGAAAATACTACCCTTAATATGCTCGTTATCTTAAAATGGAATCAAAATGGACTCAGAATTCCTATAGGTCAATCCTAAGTGTATTAAGGATGGACTGTCTTGTGTGTAGATCTAATCTAGCAAATAGTAAGCTTCTACAACCTAATTTGTTATCATCTATAATATTTGAATATGCATGAGGATGATAATATAATGGAATACCTTTGAGGGAGTTGTCAAATCACTAAGGGCAAATTCTCCTAGGTCAATTCCCTTAATAGATCAATTTTACAATCTTGGGTGAATATTTAAAGACAACATGCGCAAGCATGCAAAATGGCCTATATGTAGATTTTGATATAATGGATTTTTTTAAGCTCCAAATCCAAGTGTTCTTAAAATGATTGTTTGTTGATAATTGAAGGTTCCTCCTTGTGTTTAATTGCACAAAAGAATGTCTTTAAATACAAAGACACTATGATTAGTCACATAAAGATGTACCAAGTCAACTCCCAACAACTAGAAGAAAAGGGCAAGAGTTGAGCATTTGAATTTTTAAAAAATTGGATTTGGGGTAAATCTCAATCCCTCGAGATCAAACCCAACACAAGGCAATACAAATCTCAAACAGAAACATATTTATAGATTTTAGGTTGATAATAGGATGAATGTGTGGAAATAAGTGTAAATAAGAATCGAGTCGGACGTATAAAAAAGTATGTAAATAAGACCAAATAAAGATAGCTAAAAAGATTAAAGAATCAAACTTAATACAGGAGCATGCCCCTTGTCATTATGTACCAAAACTAAATGACAATTGACATGAGTATGCAAATTCACCATTACATATATAAACAACAATAGAATAAAATTAACAAGACAATGGAAGTGGGTTATACACTCGACAGTAAAGAGCCATAAATATGAGATCTTATGCTTCATTTATAAATCATTATCTAAAATCAACCTAAATTCACTAAAATTCAAAATCTGCCTTGTACTGTTCTTTGATCAGCCATCCTTGTGTTACGTCTTGCTATCAACGGTTCGCCCGACTGAAAAGCTGAAATATTTGCATGCAAGAGCTCTTCTAGGTTTTTGGGTGTAGGTTTTGAAATTGTGTTCTCTACAACTATTTTCTGCTCTGAAGAACCAAAGATTCCAAAAATAGAAGATTCCAAGTTGGAGTCCAGGCTAATCAGATCTTCTGGCAGATTAGTGAACGGTTTTATTTCATATGGAAGTTTCTCAGGTGCAATATCATTATCTAACAGGCATACTGGTTTTTGATAAGTTTGTTGTTCTTTGAAATGCTGAGTTCTCCTTCCCACAAAAATAGCACTATACATGAGATAACACATTGCTTTTATTGCTCTGAAATAATTTCTTATAGCTTCACATGGACAAGTCCTAATAATTGCGCTTAGAATGATTAAGCAGCATAGCAGCACTTGTTTCGCCATGCTCATTAGGGATGAGTTCTCCATCTGGTTTTGATGTTGAAAGACTGAGCCTGCCTGTCTACATCAAAGTACAAACAATATTAAGCAATCCCATTGAAGTAGTGATTTTTTGGACAATATTGATATAATAAATAGAACATCTCATATACGAGAAGACTTATGTTCGGGTTTTTTTAATATAAAAACAATTATTTTCCTGGCATGTCCATGCAAGTACTTTATTTTGCTTTCTTTTCAATATACCAACTTACTTGAGCTATAATCCAGGGTCGTAGAAAGAACATGACAATGAGACCAAGGAGAAAAGAAACCAAAGATGCTGTGACTGGTATTATCCAATGTGTTCCTGTATCAAAGAAAGATGTAAAGTTGGATAATTCAACAGCTACGATATAAGCTACAAGAAGATTTACATTCCCCTTATGCAGTATTTATTATTCTTTATCTCCACTTTTATCAGAAGTTCACACCAGGTAACAAGACTAATTTAGAATAACTGGCACTAACATGTGGATGAAAAATTTGATAAATTAATAATGGACTCTCAATCACCCGCTTTCTCGTCTACTTGTAGAATTTCTATTCTTTTTGTGTCTTTACAGAGTAAAAATGCACAAACCCAGATGAAACAATGTATTGGTTTAAAACTGCTCAAAAAAGTGAGTACAAACCTAATCCAGAATGCTGAGTGCATTCGCTGGGCGGCAATTTAATTTGACGAATCATCTGGTTTCCCCTGTCAGAGACTAGCAAAGCACATATGCTGGGTACAAAAGTGAGATCAAAGTCAGGAGAAAACTTTGCCTCTTGACTTGGTCCGTCGAAATGACCAGATTTGGTTGTGTTGCCTCCAGCAATTGTACTAACACCTGGATTGATAAGAGATCAGAAAAATCACAAGCTATAATTATAAGGAATATCTAGGATGAAATAACATATCTCTGTTGTATCAAAAACTTTAAAAAACTGAGTACTTGGAATTCCATAGGTCAGGCAATAGTAAAAACTTTAGGTAAGACTTCTTAAGAAAACAACAGAAATGGAGAGATCAAGCGAGACTGATATCAGAAACAGTAATAACTTCAACAAACTCTTTGAAATCGTGTTAGAAACTTCTTAGCTTTAGAAATCAGTTTAATTTCTAAAGGAAATATTTTATTTTTAAAATAAAAAATGAGTTCCAGAATTCCGTGCTAGTAACTCCTAGTGATGGTTGATAACGTGCCAGAAACATTTGCAATCTGCTTGAACCATTTCTGAAAGTCTTCAGCTCTTTCCCAGGCATTTCCAAAAGTTACTAGCATGGGAAGCCATTTTCATGAGTTAATGGGCAGATTAAGATTAAGAGCCCCAATGGTCCATTCTGTTACTTAAAAACAATGAAGTGCAACAACAGTAAATGATCACCAACAGGTTTGAAAAACAAACATAGTGATGTGATTAGCTCTACACAAATCCCAACTCCAAAATGAAATGAACCTCTGAAATGAAACAATAAACCAAGGAGAGAAATCCTGCAAACCATACCATGTCCTTCAGCCAACACCAACAAGTACTCTGGATGTGTCAAGTAAATCCCCTTCCAAAACCCAATACAAAAAAACCGTCTCAACATCTAACCGTTCAACCCCAAGGTAAATCAAACACAACAATAGATCAAAGAATCTGAAGAGATGTAAGCTTCTCAACTGAAGGGAGATTAAATAAGCATCCATTCCCACAACCAAGGAATATGTTCAAAGCAACTAACCATCCCCTATACTCGTAAAACTGTCCTCAAGACTGATCCATACACATAAGGAGACAAAGGAAAATAGAAACCATGTCATGTACTTCTCAAACTAGTCCTCAAAAATAATGACCGAAATTCATAACTCATTCTCATGAGAAAACAAAGCACAAAACAAAATGCATCTAAAAAACGAATTGGGCAATACCAATCAAATCATTCTCCACCAAGTCATCATGAGTGGGGGTATGAAACTGTTCCTCCTATGAAGCTTAAAGTCAAACCAATTCTCTCTATGAACTATCTCCTCACCAAGTCGATGCTAAATTCACATCCACCTCCAAGCGAAGGCTCCTCAGTCTTTCTGTTGAAACCTCATTGAGAGATTCACCATTCCAACACTCAATCTACAAGAGATATCCAACCTCACCCAAGTCTATCTAGCATCAACCAATCATCTCATGTCAACTTAACTTAAATTGCAACACTGCAATATCCAGAAGCTCTTCAAAGAAAAATGATCATTATACTCAACACAAAAATACTACCTTAAAGCTTCTACTGCATAATCAGTATAGAATCCAAGAACTCCTCATGACATCATGATCTACATCTTCTCAACACAAAATCATCTTTCTCCAACCAACAGATTCACATCATTGCTAAATCTCCTACTAAAAGTGATCCAAACTACCCATGGCATCATGATAAACAGCTCCTAAAATCTAAGGAAAAGAACTCAACTGATATACCAAGAGCTCCCAAAAGGAAAAGTAGAACCATCATCTCCAAACTAAGAGGACAAGTAAACGCAACCATGTTCATGCACAAAGCTCCCAATGAACCATGATCCATAGAATCTCATGAAAACATAGTCAACTGCTCTTGGTGCCACTAAGTACTAGTGCACATGACCCAAAGTGCTGCTCTAGGTGTCACTAAGCATTGCTGCAAGTGACCCAAAGTACTGTTGCAAGTGTCACCAAGTATGGAAAGTGACCCAAAGTACTACTCCAAAAGTAAAAAGTATATCCATCCATCTCTCCTAGTCTCTCTAGCACTAAAGACACCAATGCACCATGATGGTGTAGAAACCCCAGTTTCCCCGTTGCCTCTGTATCTGATGGTTTTAATGTTTTTCTGAAGGTTTTAGGTTTTTGCTTGTTTTTTTTCTTGAATTTAGGGTTTTGAGCATATAAGGCAATATGGCGATTTTTGAAGTATTTACAATTAAATTCTATAGAATTCATACAACTCAATAAACAACAAACCCTAATGCAAAATAATGAGGCTAGATCATGTATTATTCTTCTGCAATGATTACATTGATGAACTGAGAACATGCAAAGCAAAAAGCAAAGATCTTTGGAAACCTGATTTTCTGCTACAGCAATTAATGAACAGCTGAAAATGGTACGGCTGCTACAAATATAACCTTCTCCCTCCGTCCAGTGTTTGCAGATGCTTCCAGGTTCTTAGGCGCCCCCTCTGCTCATGATGGAAGCCCCAGAGATAAGGCGTTTGGTTCTCCTTGAAGAACACGCCCCAAAAAGGATGGTACGGCCCTGATCAGGATGGTACGGCCTGCAGCAATAATAAATGCAGAAAGTACGGCTCTCTTGTGTTCAATACTGTAGACCTCTGGATTAAGTGCTCTCTGTGAGATAAACTTAGAATATGGAAACTGAAGTGTTTGACTCTGGAGAACAAGATATAGAACTCTTCAATAGTACGGCCAAGTACAAGACTGGTACGGCCTGATACTACACAGCAGCAATTAAAATAAAATAGTACGGCCTCTTTCAAAACTCCTGAGATCTTCAATCATGGGCGCCTAAATGAATATATCTTTCCTCAATCGAAACCCAGGCAAAACCTCTGTGATTTGAATCTCCAAGAGCTTGCAGGTGTACGGCCAGTACAATTTGTACAGCTGGTAAACAGGAATCAGCAACAAACTGAAATATACGGCCTTCTCTGTAATCTCCTGTATCTGGTAAAAATAGGAGCTTTCCTGAATAGTTTTGTTCAACTGGACTCAACTCTGAAAACCCCTGAATATCTCAACTCTGTGATGCTCTGCAACTTCTTCTGAAATGAAGAAATTCCTCAACTGGCAATAAATCAGATGTTATTTCACATCCTCTGAACTGCTTCGAAGGAGATGGCTCGTTCTCCGACGATTTACGAACTCAAACCCTAAGGTCTTCGTTCTCTGGCAAAGCCTGATCAATTTCCTGATTCTCCAATGTCATAATAGCTCATTTCCCAAGGCAAAAACCTCTTTATTGCACAAAAGTGCGATTTCCTTAATAATAGGGCATTTTAAAATATTTCAACTTTTAATTCTTTTAATTTGCAATAGTCTCAGCCAAATATTAAATTATAAATTTAATATGTGAAATGGCCCCTTTCCTGATGTTGGGCGCCCCCCCCTTTATGAGAATCACTTAAGTTATAATTAAAAATTATAACTTTATATTATAACCATTAAATAATTAATATTTAATCAATATAATTAAATATCAATATCTTCCTCGTTAATCATCCGATTACTGTTCCGTCTGAAGCTGACGAACCCTGAAGTGATTCCGAATACTGACACAGCCATACTGCTAAAAATAGCAGTGGTCCCACTCTGCCTGCCAGGAACTGCTAAAAATAGCAATTCTGCAAAATGTCTCCGATCGAGCCCAAACGAAAGCCAATTGATCACAACTGCCAATCTGACGCTGAGCCAAGCGCCGAAATGACCCTCTAACCACTCAGTCAGCCTACGAGGGTCTCATGATAGGCCAAACTCATGATCACTGATGCTCGCCAAAAACGGGGACATGACAGTCCGCCCTCCCTAAAATTGCTTGACCCCAAGCAATCTCAACTGCAAACAAACTCCAATCCTCGGAAGGCTCCAAAAGGAAAACTGTGTAATGTCCCACACATCTCGAACTATCTCCTGTAGCATCATCAAACTCAACTGCGCAATCAATGCCTGGATCCCAAACCCAGAGTGAAAATCTGTCGTGACGGTCCTCCTCAGGCTGCCATTGCGCTCTACGGCCTCCAACTTCACCATGCTGAGAATAGTGAAGTAAATCATTGGGACCCATCCCATACTCGATGCCAAAGCCATCGCCACCGGGATCCCAATACAGTCTGAATCCACATCCATCCGTCATGCAGAGATAAAATCTCCTAGAAGCATCGACTGTCCGGAATCTCTCCCCGTCCTCTGCTAAACCCTCATGGATGTAATAATTGTCCAAGCCATCATGCCAACTAACACCATAGTTGCCCTGAAACCATGTACTCATATGAGAAGTCTGCGACATAGAATTATCAAGCCCTGTCAAATACATATCGGCATGATGTAAAACTGACTGCTGCCCCTGCAAGTAATACCCCGCAAACTGCTGAGTCAAGTACCTGCATCTGCTAATCCCATCTTGTGAAGATGGTAACTCTGCACACCACAATGAATTACTCCCCTCGGCTGCTCCGAAAGAATCACCCTGTGTACAAGAATGGTGCATCGAATCATGTACAGGTGGATCAAAGACAAAACTGTAAGCACTCCTCACCGTGTACACCCCATTGAACTCCTCTGTGAGTTTGGTTTGGAATTGCGATGCACTGGAACAATCCCAAACACTACGATCATCACCCAACTCAGAACTAATATCAAGAGTACGATCAGCGTCCAACTCGAAGAGTGGGTTATCATAAACCACCCCACCATCAAATTCAAACAATGGATTATTCACAAACTGCACAATCACTCCATCCTGATCGGAATCATCCATCTCTGAATCGCTGGAATAATAAACTGAGTTGTACTCCTGACTAGGCTCAACCAACTGCTGATCATAGTCAACCGTATCGGATGTAAAGATTGATTTGCTTCCAGGAGAGGGAAACAAATCATCATAAGTATCAATCTCCCAACTGGATGAGACTCTGAACATCTGCTGTGGAGATAGACAAGTATCGAGGGTTGTCATACAACTCTCGAGTGAATCAACAACCATGTCACAGGAACTAACAATAATCTGCCCTGCATCACCTATCACGGGACTAATCTCATGAGAACCGGGTGCAATGCGAGACTCACTGCTACTCTCATCAAGTGCACTCATCCTACCCGTATTAACTGCTCCTGTGACCGTGCTGGATGTAACCACATCCTCAACATCTCCCTCTCGGCTATGAACCATGGGTGTATACTCCTCACCAACCGCTACCATGCAAGACTGAACGATACCCAAAGGTGGTGAAGACTGTGCTAACCTCAACGCCACGGTAAGCCTCTCAATCTGTAACTGTGACTCTCGAAGAGCCAACTGGGTGCTCTGCAATGAAACCATAGTCACCTCGAGCTCATGAGTGAGCTCATCGATCCGCTCCTCCTTTCCCTTCCATGCATCATAACAAATGCAATCCCACTCGAGAAGGAAATCTCTGTCCGCAAGTAATCTTAGGTAATTTTGTTTCATTGTTCCAATCGCCTCTCGGAGTGCATGTACCACTGCAAGGGAAAAACCACTATCACTGTGCTCATCTGTCAAAGAAGGACTCCAACTGTAGGTAGTCAACATCCGACGAGCAACGTCGAAATGCTCAAGGGCGGTGGAAATCATAGTGTCGTCTACATGTAGTTGCCCAACCAAATGATGAGGACTCTGAAACTTACGACCCCCATACAAGATATCCTGTTCACCATATGCACTATGATATGACGCTGATCCGTCATCACTCACCTCATGATCTGCAGCATCGTGTGTGCTCTCAACCATGCACACCTCAACATCTAAGGTACTGCTGCTCTGTACCTCGAAGGATGGCTCAACTGGTACGGTAGAAGTTGCTGGTCTGACAATATCCTCACACGCTTCTACTCCAACAGTGACTGCATGCTCATCCAACGCATGATCCTGGGATTCCATATCAACATATGAATCCTCTAGCTGGTTTTCAAAGGTCTGATCCGAAAAATCAGACTCGTCATAACATAAATCCTCAATACCAACTGCATCTGTAGTACCCAACTCTGGAGTCTCTTCACGTGACGACTCAATAGGGTTACTTTGCACCTCTGAAACAGCTGTTGTATCATGCTCACGCAAAGTTTCACCATCGCTGTTATAAAAATCAGAAGTAGCCTTCAGGGCAGAAATTTCTTGAGTCACCTCCTGCAAAGACGATGTAGGTAAGCCATTACCCGAAGCTGTGCTAGTGTGCTTATGGATCAAATAAGCACTTCGATCAAATTCATCACACAAATTTCTGCCTACTTCATAAGAGACTGAAGATACCAAATCACTCTCATGAAGAATTGTATAATCATCAGATGTAGATTCTCTATCCTTCCCAGGTGTAAACAACTCACGAGCTGTAGTGAGATATCTCTGTTTTTCAAACTCCGTCTTATGGCAAAGACTCGGGTGCACATCCACGTAACTCACGAAAGAAAGTTTTTCTTTAATCTTCTGAGGTAGATTGCTATACTCCCGAAACATGCTAATCACTTCTCCTTCTGTGCTCTGCGGTGTCCTGTCAATGGTAATCCTCCCACTAATCTCAGGTGATTCTAACTGCCACTCGTTGTTCGCTGCCCTAAGTGTGCCGGCGAACAAACCCTCATACCTTTCACCTGGTATATCCTCAACGGGATCCTGTCTCGTAAAGGTGGGCCTCGTAGGCCTATCCACTGTCCGCGACACTGACCTGGGAGCTCTCCGCGAACCTGTAACACTTCTGTCATCGTCACGAGGTGGTGACGATCTCCTCGGAGTATCCAGTCTCTGAAGTGCAACTGCCACCTGCTGTAATACACCATTTGACCGCCGTTGACCTGCACTAAGTTCTCTGAGTGCATGCAAGACCTCTGCACGGTTCTGACCTCTGTTATTGTAAGGAGTCTCTGTTCTAAGATCAACTGTTCTATCAGTCCTGTAATACCTGTCAGTTCTGTCAGCCATGTTTCCCGGCTGCCAGATCGAACCCTGTTACCTGTCAACCAAAGCTCGCCTGAAGAAATGATGCCTGGTAAAACCCTAACTGTTCCGGCTGCAGAAGACGGCTAAACCCTCAGGATGGCAGGATTTAGCTCTGATACCACTGTAGAAACCCCTTGTTTCCCCTAATTCTGAATCTGATGTCTTTCTGATGATTTTTCTAAAGTTTTGGTTTTTGGACTGTTTTGTGGGTTTTTAAGCCATAAATGAAGATGGCGATTTTTGCAAGTGCTTGAAATAAATTCAATAAAAATCATCTAACTCTAAAACAATGAAATATGGATGCCAGTACATGTCATATATTCTTCCAGAGATGATTACACAAATACCAAGTTACATGCAAGGTGTAAAGATAATGATTTTATTAAAAACCTGATTTTGATACAGCAATAAATGCTCAGCTTGAGTAGGTATGGCTGCAATAAAAAAAACTCCCTTCTCCCTCTGCTCTGTAGTTGCAAATGGTCCCAGACTCCTAGGCGCCTCAAGATGCTGAAGAATGGAGACAAGATGAAAGGCGTTTTGCTTCCTCTGGAGAATGCGCCCTTCACAAGGATGGTACGGCCTGGTACTGTACAATACGGCCTAGATATCAGCAGCAATGATTTAATAAATAGTACGGCTAGTCTCAGGATACCCAGCTATGAGTAAATGTGCGCCTTAGTAAGGTACTTCCTCTGTGAATGAAGTGATAGATGAAACCATGAGTTTGTACGGCCCAAATGAAGATAGTACGGCCTGCAGCAAGTACGGCTGTGTACTGGAAACAGCAGCAAATTAAATAAAATGTACGGCTTTCTCTGTAAACCTCCAGATCTCCAGAATATGGACGTCTGAATGAACGAATGCCCTCTGGATGGATTAATATGCTGAAGCTCAGTAAATAAACAATCTCTGAAGCTCTGTAATTCCTCCTGGATGAAGAAATCTCTCAACTGCAATAAATTAGATGTTATTTCACATCCTCTGAACTGCTTCGATGGAGATGGCTCGTTCTCCAACGAATTTCGACTCAAACCCTAAGGGCTTCGTCCTCTGGCAAAGACTGGCAAATTTTCTGATTCTCCAATAACATAATCGCTCAGAAACCAATGCAAAACCCTTCTTAAGCTGAAAAGTGCGATTTCCTTAAGAATAGGGTTTTAATTAAATATTCACATTTTAATCTTTTAATATTTCAATAGTTCTCCGTCAAATATTTTAATATTTAATTAATAGTCAACTGGCCCCCTTTTAATGTTGGGCACCCCCTCAAAAGGAATCACTTAAGTTATAATTAAAATATTATAACTTTATATTATATTCATCAAATAATTAATATTTAATTAATATAATTAAATATTAATATCTCCTTCGTTTTTTGTCCGATGACTGATCCGTCTGAAGCTGACGAACTCTGAAGTGATTCCGGATGCCGCCAAATCCCTACTGCTAAAAATAGCAGGGGTCCCACTCTGCCTGCCAGGAACTGCTAAAAATAGCAATTCTGCAAAATGTCTCTGAATGAGCCCGAACGAAAGCCAATCGATCAAAATTGCCAATCTGACGCCGAGCCAAGCTCCGAAACGACCCTCTAACCCTCCTGTCAGCCTACGAGGGTCTCATGATAGGCCAATCTCACGATCACTGATGCTTGCCAAAAATGGGGACATGACAGAACTCTAACCAAGAATGGCGCCAAGTGATGGCGAGCATATGGTCAAAGGATCTTAATGAAATGCTGATACAAAGAACTCTAACCAAGAAATGTGTCGGAGAACGACGAGCATGTGGTCAGAGGATCCCTACCAACTAATATGCTGAAAGCAAACTCAACACCAAGTATGTGCTACCCAATCCAGTATGGAAATGAGGCAACCATATGGCGGAGATATAAAGAAATACAATGCAACTTCAGAATGTAAAGTAATCATTACAAAACATGATAAACAAGATTAGAGAAATGCTGACAGTACTAGTGTTCAGCTTACAATATGAAGAGAAATCGCCTGCCAAGAGCATAGAGTTAGAACAATTTAGCGTGCATCAAGTTAGAGGATTCTCCTTGCTTAACAAGAATGCCAAGACCATTTACTTCACTCAAATACCAAACTGAAGATTCTGTTTTAATCAGATCTGCACTTTAAAACGTAAACCAGCAACCTAACACCACACTAAAATGATCATATCTCTCTCACAAATCATCCAATTGACGTGAAACGAAGTGCAATATACCCTAATGATGTAGGCGACCAAGATAGAGCACTGAAAACTAATCAAAAGACCCCATATTAATTATGCACGAATTTCAAGGCAAAGTCAAGTGGTACAGCCCTCAAGGAAGGGCGATTTGCCTTTAAAAATTCAAGACTTCACTAAAAAATCTGCAACTTAGGGAAAAGGGTCGCCCCTCACAGACAAAGAGTAATAGGCAATACCTAGAATGAATCTTTTTGTATTTTTTGACTTGTGATTAAAAACAACAATCAGCTATGAGAATATGCAATTCCAGAATCTCACTAATATGCATAAAACTGAATTACAAAGCCACACAAAGACTACAATGCAGAGATCTCACAATAAATCACTCAACTACATCTACCTCATCGCTAGTCGCTATATCTCAAGCAAGAAGCAATGCCAAGCTAGGAGGCTTTCATTCCTCGAAGCAATCCCACAACCAATCCGGCAGCATAACATTCCTGTAGACAAAAGATAACCAAGTGAAGACCCAAGGCGCCTTTTTATAATTTGTGAAGACCCTTCCAGAAGCTTCAAGAAACCCTAATTCTTTTCCCTCCAAGAAAAGGCGTCACTTTCTTCAAGGCTTCAATTTTGACTTTAATGAAATTCATCTCTTCAATATAGGCGTCCAACTTAAAGCTTTAGTTTGACCTTAATAATTATAAAATAACCTCAATGAGGCGCCACCCCTTAAAGACCACCTTTTAATAAAACATTAAGTTAAGAGATTAGGCCAAGGGGGTAATATAACATTAAAATATAATGTTATTTAAATGAAATGAACTTATCTCTCCGAAAATGCATCCCAAGGCCAAAATTGAACTAACCAACTGAGTCGACTGAAGAGGAAAGCCAACTGTGCCGAGAACGACAAAACCACTGCCAGAAATAGAATTTACTAAAAATAGTAAATTCCTAAAGGTGCTCGGAATGCCAAGAAAAACATACCACTGCGAAGCTCTCTGAAAACCCAGAAAGAATCCGCCATTAAATCAACCAACCTCGAGCAAAAGCATCCTCCAAAACACGAAACCCTAATTTCACCTTTCGAGTAGCCTACGGGTCTCCAAAATAGGCCAATGGTCAACTGGAAAGATCATGCTCGAGAAGGGGACATTACAAGGTCTGTGTATGGAGAGTGCTGCTACCTGTGAGGGGAAATTGTCATAAGATTTCCAAGCCCTTGCTTCAGTGAATGAAGTGATCTGAACCTGTGAAAGGTTGCAGAGTGTAATACCTTAAGTGCTCCTATGAATGAAGAGTTAATCTACACTTGTCGTAGGCTGCTGATCTGAATTATACCCAGCTTATTTGTCTGGTTTCAGCATGTTATAAAAGCTGCAGTTATTACTAGTTTTGATCTTAAAGTGTGTGACCACATAGCAAGAACTTTCATCTTTACACCTTGAAGTGCATACTGCAAGTGCAAATGCTACTAGAGGAAGTTGATCTTTAGTCATTACTAGTCTTGATCTCAAAGTGTGTGACCACCTAGCAAGAACTTCCATCTTTACACCTTGATGTGCATACTACAAATGCTACTAGAGGAAGTTGATCTTTGGTTTTTTGTGGAAACTAAGGTTGCACCTCCTACCAATCATGTTCAGTTGGTCAAACATTGCAACAAGTTGGCCAAGATGAAACAAATCATCCAGGGTTCATTGGAGGACCATTTGATTCCCCACATCACCAAGAAGATAGCAAAGGAGATGTGTGATGTCTTGATCACTTCGTATCAAAGTGTGAATATTTCCCACAAAATGTTGCTAAAGAACAGGCTCAATGCCATGCACATGAGTGATACAAACACATTCGCCAAATACCTTATGAGGATCACTAAACTCCAAAGATCATCTTGCTGCCATCTTGCTGCAATAAGGGTTAAGGTGGATGATGATGAGTTGGTGCCCACAGCTCTAAATGGATTCTCCTCATCCTAGGAACCATTTGTTTGAGGTGTCTGTGGCTATGAGAACCTTCCCACTTTTGAGAAGGTTTGTCATGATTTTATCCAAGAGAATAAACTAGAGATTTTTTCAGCCAAAGTGGAAGAGAATCAGAACCGCACCCTCTTCAGGAAGATGATGAGATGTGGCAAGAAAGGAGGGCCTATAAGTGCCCAAAATGAAATGGGCTAACATGACAAGTACAATAATGACACAAACCCCAAAGAAGTCAAAATGGCATTCAAGAAACAAATACCTTGCAGGCAATACATGTCTCCAAGGTAGGTCCCATTTGTCATTGTTTTAAGACCTCCTAGTTGCTCTTAGTCTCTGGCTCGCATCACCTTATGTTTTCCATGTTTTTCCTTCCAATTTCATTTTCTTATTTTTCCTGCTTTACATAATTTTCCATGATAATTGAGCACTTTCATTGAAGCAACAAAGGTATGCAGTAGCTTTCTCCCCATTCTCCACAGCTATATAGTGTTCACCATAGCTTTCCAACATTCAATGTGACTTTCTATTGTTCGCCCTAACTGTTGAAAGCGGCAAACTCCCTTAGCTTGTCACACATGTGATTTTCTTCCAAAAACGTGAGATTTTCCTTAGTTCTTATCTTTTCTCTTCAAATGACCTTCAATTAGGATCCATTTATAGCATGCATAATCCTCTTCATCCTTTTCTTACAAAAGAGCCAAATTTAGTCATTTTAATGGCCCAAAGATTTAACACAATTGTAGCTTGCCCATACAATTCATCCTACAACCAACCATTTGAAATATTGTTCCCAGTGGGCTCCTTAGTTCTTCCCTTTACCCTACCCATGGGAAGGAAATGAGATAAAGAGGGATTCAAATTTGATTAGTATAGACTTGTTTAATTGTAAATTAGTGTATGCTTGTTTTATAAAACTTAATTTTTGGTATTAGTTGTCTTAGTTTAAATAGTTGTGTATTGTTGTAGTTTAGATTAAAATCATTGTGTGCTCTTTTTTATTCTTTCCTAGATTGAATGATCATTGTTGTTACAAAAGAAAATAAACTATCCCTTCCTCTCAAAAAGAAAAAAAAATAGTGCACACATTGTTTGCTATGCCTACAATGTTGTAGTACACAAAATTGTAGAACAATACAGAGGCTTGGGCTAAACCAGTGAATGATTCAAACCCCATACTCTAATCCCTCAAACATCTTATCTAATTGGGATAGTTTGAAAATAAAATCTTTTTTTTTTTCTTGTCGAAAGGGGCATAAAATTATTGAAGTCTAAAACATTAAACAAATCATTCTTTGCAAAAACTTAGTTTTTCCTAGGATTTTGTTCCTCGTAGGATTCTTCCACGAAAATTTTGTAGATCTTTTCAAGATGCTCTCAAGGGAATTCTAGGAGCTTCTCCTCAACAAATCTAGACAAAACCAAATTTCACAAAACCTCAATACCAATTCTCAACATCATTTAACTAGCATAATGTATTTTTGTTCATTTTTTTAGCTATAACAGAAAGAAGTTGTTTTAATCTTTGAACTTAATTGCTTCCTAGTGCATTTCTAATCTATATTTCTAAAAAAGAAAGGATTCTCTATTATTCTAAAAAATTCTCTCTTTTCTAAAAGATATTTATTTCCCTAAAAAGGTTTATTCTCCAAGAAGGATTCGTGTTTCAGAAAATTGAGATTTAGCATGCATATATCTAATTAATTGCTTTTGACTAATTAATTAATTTAATTTAGTTTAAATATTTAAGTTGCATTTAATTTAATTACTTGTGTTGCATTCACTTGCGAAAAAATATAGGAAAAAAAAAGACTACATAATCAATTGAACTCTATTTAGTGAAGCTAAAAGTAGATACATTTATTTATTTCAACCCATTAAATTAAGCTTGTTTTATTCTCTTCATTAGACTAATTTATTTACTTACAACACCAAAATATTAGAAAACCACAAACTCAAACAAAAGAATTGGAATCCTTCCTACAACAATATCAAGGAAACAAAAACATTTGAACAAACTCTAACAAGACAAACAAACACAAAGATCTTCCAACATTTCTAAAAGCAACAAAACACAAAACAACTTTTAAGGATAGAATAATTCGCTCAATGAGCCTTGGAATTTCAAGAAGAGATTTTCTCCTATTCTTATTACTATCATGCTTGATCATATTAGCATTTAAAATTATAGGTGAGACATATCACAATCCCACCTATTCTGAGAACTCAACCACAAACTAGATGACCAATGCACCATGTACATCTCTTGTTGCCTCAAACTCAAGCATTGCAAGATGAAATCAACCATCAACTTATCTGAACGTGAGGACCTCCACTTCACCTTCTTTGACCACAATTACAATCATAAACATCTAGCCATTCATCCACATTAGTGTGTATCGATTTTTCTACATACAAGACTGAACAAAGGTTATAAGGGAAAGGAGACCTCAAATTCTTCTTAATAGAGAAAGAAAGACTCAAATGTCACAGGAATGCCCACCATGCTTTGAATGCCTAAGAATAAGGGGAAAGGCAAGCAACAAGAGCAACTACAAAAACAATTTGCAAGAAGTGCAGAAGCTTCAATAGCAGATGAGCTTTCATCCAAGCTAAAGACAAACTTCTCCTTATTGTCATTCTTATTTTTTAATAAGGCTTTCAACAAACTTCAAGAGCAGAAAACAAGTATATAGGTGGATCTTGATGATGTTACATATCTTGTTATAACAACAAGACCTTTCACATGTCTTCAAGAGATGTTCTTGAGCTCCATGGTGTCCTTTATGTTCCTTGTTTAACTAACAACCTACTTTCAATGTAAACCATGACAAATCTTATGTGTGGCTAAGTTTGTTGATCAACAAATCATTATCAAAGGTCACAACCAAGATCCTAGTCAAGTTTTGTCCAAAAAGTATCCCAAAGGGCCTTTACAAGTTGATTTCTAATCAAATCAAACATGGCGCCCCAATTCATGATAGTGACAAATTGTGCAAGCTTTAGCATAAGAGACTTCGTCATTTGCATTAAGAAGCATTACCTCTCTTGAAGGATATGTGCAAGAAGCATTAATGACGATAGGAGTGTGTAGGGGTTATGCACTCAACAAGCATCCAAAGACTACTTTCCCTAGCAATGAGCATAGATCGAGCAAGATTCTTAATCCAATTCATTCATATGTGTGTGAAATTATGTAACCAACTTCATTGGCATAAACATTTATTGATTGATGATTCCTCAAGGAAAACCTAGATTAACTTCATGAAGACCAAATATGAGTTCTTTGGAAAGTTTCAAGAGTTCAAAACTCTTGTGGAGAATCAATCAAGAATGAAGATTAAGATTTAGAGGTTTAACAATGGAGGGAAGTATACCTTTAAGGACTTTGACGCCTTTTGCAAAGATGCAAGAATCAAGAGGGAGCTAATTATGCCTTACAAACCTTTATAGAATGGGGTTGCAAAGAGGAAGATCAAGTCCATTATTGAGATAGCAAAGGCCACCCATGTTTCTTTGGGTAGAGACATGCAATTGTGTTGTTTACATTCTAAACAAGTGAACCTCAATAAGGTGTTGAAGAACAAGATTCCAAAGGCAAACTTCACAAGAAAGAGAAACCTTATGTTTTTTTATTTTTTAATGTTTGGGAGTCATATCTACATTTATGTGCTAGAGGAGATGAGGATGAAACTTAAACCCTCCAACTTTAAGGTTGTGTTTGTGGGATACAATGAGTTCTCTAGGGCTTACAAGGTATGTGTTTCATCACAACAAAAGATAGTAGTGAGCCAAGACAGGATGTTTGATGGGGACGCTCCTATGGAGGCTAATGAGGGTGAATAGATTGTTATCCCAAGTGCTAATAAACAAAATACAGCAGTACCAACTACAGTTCAGCCAAGTTTCAATGCACTACCAGATACTTCATTACCTTCTAGTACAGCCAACAAGCCTAAATGGGTTACTCAAACATTGCAAGAGGCATAGAAACAAGTAGGAGCACCAAAGGCTTCTTTTCAAGTAAGAGATCCCACTAAGTAGTTTTTGAGTTATGTTGCTTTTGATGTCTTTCATCGTTGATGTAGATCCTTCCAATTTCAAGGAGGCAAATTTAGAGCAAGCAACACAAGATGCCATGGCACAAGAGCATAACTCCATTAAACAAAATGATGTTTGAAAGATTGTGCTAAGCCCAGATGGGAAACCAATGATTGATTCCAAGTAGTTGTAAAAGGTGAAGCATGCAGCAAATGAGGACACAAAGAGGTAGGGTTCTCTCAAAGAGAGGGAGTTGACTACAATGGGATCTTTGCTCTAGTTGCAAGATACACTTTTGTCAAGTTAATTGTGTCTCTTGCATCTTTTTTCGATTGATCTTTATCCCAAATGGATGTAAAGATGACTTTCTTGAATGGCACATTAGTTAAATAAGTATATATCAATCAATATAGAGGGTTTGAGGTGTATGGAGGACAGGCCCATGTATGCACGTTGAAGAAGACCATGTTTGGGCTAAAGAGAGCACCACGTGTAATGTCCCCATTTTGGTTTCTCTAGCATTGCAGTTGGCTCTAACCTCCTCGATGAGTGTCAACCTTGTCAAAGGGATTATTTGATGTTGCCAATGAGCTTAGTTAGTCTTAAGGACACTTATGTCACTTTCCGAAGTTTATTTTGAATCTTGGTTTGTTCTCCAAGATCCTTGGAGTGAGTGTCTATATATAGGAAGTCACCTGATTAGGCCCGATTTTCATTCTTCATCATCGATATCACTCCAATGCAATCAAATTTTGATTTCGATGCTTTTCAACATTTTCCACAACTTGGGTGTATTTGTGGCTTTAATTTAATTATTTTTACTAACATTGCTAATTTTATTAAAATATATTAATGGGCACCTTAATATAATAGCTAATTGGAATGAAAATTGAAAGTTTTAGATGTTGGACACCGCGAATGTTTAAATAATGAAATAAATCACTTTTTGGAGTAATAAGGTTTATTTAATTTATAAAGTGATTTTATATTATATTTTCCAAAAAGCTTACAGAAATGTTATAATAGGAGTTTTGTGAGCTCATTTGCATTATTCAAATTATTACATTTCCTCTAGTGAAACCCTTGTGGTTTTGGGATTGAACTCAGTTCATCTCAGCCTTCTAGAGGACAGAAACCCTCTTGGAGAAGATCAGTTTTAGTGGTGAGACTATTCACCCTGGCTGGTACAGGCGGGCCCGGAGCCATTCAAATTTTGCAGTTGGATTTCAACAGTTGGAGTTTGGAAATTTGTTAATTCTTTGTTAAAGGCAAATTTCAGAAATCAGAAGGTTTTACACAAAGCACGGGATGGTATGAATAATTTCTAATATCTGCTATTCCTTGCTTAAGCTGAGTCTTATTTTTAAGAGGCCGTACCCACTTATTTAGGTCACCCTAGATGAATAAGTGCACTAATGGTTATGGATATTTGTTTAATGTTTTTCGCATATTCGGGCACCACTGTTGCTGAAGCTTTAACTGAGCTTTAAGTCTGTTCTAAATTTTATTTACCAAGTCGACCAGCTACAGTGCGTACAAGTTTTGGCTCATTATTTGTTAAAGTGCTAAGTTATTTTGGCGGTTTTGGGGTTTGAAAACTATCCTTGAAGCAGTGCCCAGGCCAAACTAACACTCAGCAACAGATAGTTTGCATTTTGGAGGTCAAAAATCATTTATATGATTTTCCTGAGACAAATCGCCCCCTGTACAGGCTAGTGCCATTTTTGGACTGAGCAGAGATTTTACCAACAGGTCTGCAGAAATTGGAATTTCCTTGGTTTGGAAGGGTGTAAGGATTATTGGAAGGCTTGAATGAATAGTTTTTATCTGATATGTAATGCTCTTGACCTCTGAGAGGACAAATCTCGGTGTTTGCAGACTTATGACTGACTGTCATAGTTTCCAGTTATGATAGTGATTTGTTGTACCCCAAAATTAAAATTTTTGTTACACTCAGACATTTTGAAGAAATGAGTAAAAGTCTTGTTAAAACAGTCAAAAAGGTCAAAATTTGGGTGTGCATGTCTTGCATGGAGGGTTAAAACACAAAATTTTCAATTTCTGACGATCTGGGTCTGCTAAGAGCAGCTTAACCTACAAAACCCAGATCTCAGTTTTTCATCCCTAAATTTTAGGAAAACTGCTATTTTTAGAAATTTTCAAATAGTAACGCTTTTCTCTCGGGTTTCTTCGAAACGGATATCTGGCAAAATTTTCTAAAAATAGAAAGTTGGTCCGGACAGTCCGAACTGATTTTGATTGGCTCAAAATGTGTCTCAGATCAGGCTGGTGCAGTCAGAATCTTAAAATAATCAGTTTTGCCCTACCGGTCTATTCAGCTTTTTCAGAAGCATATCTGGAGTTCCGAGGTCATCAATGGAGGTCATCCGACTGCCAGGCGTTAATTTTAGCATTCAAAACTTCCAGCAGAAAGTGAAATGATGAACATGCACGAGGATCGAGGAAGAAAAGTGAAAAGTCATGAAAATTTTCTAAGTCTGCTAAGTTTGGGCGCCCCAGTTGAAGAAAGGCGCCCACCTTTTCAGGGTACCAGATGAAGGAATTAGGGTTACGGTCTCCAATGGAAGTTGCTCAGTTTTCAGTCAGCTTCGCGATGGATATCCCCGTCAGAGCATCCAATGATCCAGTCTCCGGCAAATTCAAGTCAAAGTAGAAGGTATGAAGTGAAGATCTGAAACTTGAAGAAGATTGAATTGAGAATTTTTCTAAGTCTGGAGAAACTGGGCGCCCTAAGAAGAGAAAGGCGCCCAACTTTTCAAGGGTGCAAACAGAGGAATTTGCAGTCAAAGTTACAACGGGATGCCTTCAGAATTCAATTGGCTTTCCGGTGAGCTATTCAGCACGACAAACGGAGCTCGCAGTCATCAGATTCAAAAGGCTGAACAGAGGGTCCAATGAGAGTTGAAAAGAGAAATCCAAAAGCAAAAGTGAAAAAGTCAAAAAATAAACTAAGTGTTGGTAAACTGGGCGCCCCCAGTCAAGATAGGCGCCCAACCTTTTGAAGGGTAAAAATTCACTTTTTGACCAACGTGTCTCCAGAGGACCCCTCTTCATTCTCCGTCAGCTTCGCGATGAGCACAGCCATTCAGCAATCCGACGCCCGGAGCTCAAGATTTAATAAGATCATCTGTGGAAGAGAAGTTAATGAAGAACTTGGAAATTAGAAAAATGGCTAACACTGAAGAAGTTGGGCGCCCCTAGAAGGAAAAGCCTCCCGTGAATCGAGGAGGTCGAAAAGTTTTAGCCGGTGCCTCCCTTAACGCCTTTCGCATCGGCCAAAGCCACTGAATCACCCGTACCACCGTCAGTCAAATCAACAACAAGAAATCGCTGGCTAAGTGGCGCGGTTAAAATGAAGAAAAGTTGAAAAAGTGGAAATTTTGACTAAGTCTGGTGAAGTTGAGCGCCCCTCTTGGAGAAAGGCGCCCAAATCTTCATGCCTTAGAAGATTTTTGAAGATTTTCAAAATTTCAAAATTGCAAAGGAAGGAAGATGGCGTCCAAACTTGAGAAGATGAGATTTAGGGTTTTGGAATAAAGAAAAAAAAGCAAAACCTTAAATCAAACCTAAGTCTATTTAACACTTCTTTTCAATGTATTTTTCATTATTTTTGCGGTGTAGCATCCAGAGGAGAAAGTTGGAGCAGCAAGTTTGAGAAATTTTGTGATTCAAGAATCCATAGTTGCTGGTTTTACATCAGATTTTTCAGACCAGCAAGCATAAACCATTGTTCTTTCAAGCTTTTTGTTCCAGAAGATCAAATTTTTCAAGCAGAAGGCCAAGGCTTTCAATTTTTCACACATCCGGGTCTTTTTGCCTCTATCTTCCTAAGAAGGCTTTCAATTTTCAACAAGACTTCATCAAGCTGCAGCAAGTGCTTTTATCTTGCATGTCTGAAAACCCTCGCATTCAAAATTCAAACTTATCCGGGTCCTTTCCAATCAGCTCAAGAAAACCCATATCGCAGCCTTTTTCAAAAACCTAGGGTTGGCTGCTTTTTCGATCAAACGTCAGAGTTTTGCAAATCCAATCAACTGGGTCCATTTCTAATGATATTCTGAACAAAACCCAGATGCCAGCTTTTTTCGAGAAAAGTTGAAGAAATTAGGGTTTGCTGCTTTTTCAGTCAAAATTCGAGATTTTCAAAAACGGACGATCTGGGTTGTCTTGTATCGCCATTCTGAACAAAACCCATATCTCAGAAAAATTTCTCAAAAATTCGTCCGTTGAAGCACAAAAATCAGCATTCTAAAAATAGAAATTGCACAAGACTTGTCTGAACCAAGGCGAGTTTACAGTCATTCTTCAAGTTTTCTGAAATGGAGTACACTCCTAATGTTTTCAAGTCCGAATCAGCACTTTTTCACAATTACATCAAAACAGCTGAGACAGACTTGCATCATGTCAAGCCGGTGTTCGACTTCACCTTGGAGAGAGCAGGCAACACTTCAATCAAGAACCTGGGTCATTCTGGACTCCTCGCAGCAGCATCTATTCCTATATCAGTTCAGAGCCTTGAGTTCGTAATCGCTTGCATTAAGCATTACAACCCGGCTACTAGGGAGATCCAGTCAGCAGATGGTAGGTTGATTTGCAGTCTAAAGCCTGATATGGTTGAAAAGTGTTTTTCCATTCCCCGTGGCCTGAAAGTGTAACTCTTTCGAGGGATGAATGTGAAAAGATGTGGAATATGCATAAAGACAAATACAGCAAGAAGATTGCCCAGAGATGGATGAAAGAAAAACATAAGACATTGCCCAAGAATGTCGGACGAGGGGAGTTCAAGGACGAAGTTGCCATCATCATCACTTTGCTCAACAGGGTCACTGGTTCCGAGGATGCCACCAAGTTCCAACCTTGGATGTTTTATGCCATACCTCACATTATGAAGAAAACCGAGTTTTATGACTGGCCTACTTGATTAGTGACTGCCTACATCAACAAATAACAGAATATTTCCAGTTTCATGTATTTCACATGGGGTCATATCTAGTCTACTTGGTGGCCTATCAAGGTCAATTTAGAAGATTGAACACCGAGGGATCTTTGAGCATTCAACACATATATAATTATTATCCCCAGTTGGAATTCACAAAGTCGTTGCACCACTACAAAAGGGTGAACGAGGCATTCTTGATGTACACAGTGCGTGACTTAGACAATGAATTGCACGTCCGCATATCTTCAGTTGCTAGGGCAGCAATGGCGGAATGGGCGGATTGGTTTATACAGTTTCCTACCTTTACCTATCTCAGGGTTTATGGTTATTCAGGTGCCCCGCTCATGTTGCCAAGGTATCCGTCAGATGAGGTTATCTTCATGGAATTCTTGAGGCAAGCTCACGGTGTCCACACAGTCTTGAGAAATAGAAAGAAACCCTATCTTCACTTTCCATTAGGGTTGGGTATTTATACATGCAGGACTGCTGCAGATGCCAGGACAATTGGAGAAGAATTAGATAAATTCGGTCTCAAATCCTACAGTGAGAGGCGGTCATTTGATCCTCATGGTGTCTATGCTGGCCGGTTGGAGAAGAATTACAATCACATACCCGCACTTGAAGATTTTTGGGCTAACTGTGCAGATGAGTTTGAAGTGCGAAGGCGTAACTACAGCAGGTTAACTCTCCATCAGATGAAAGATTGCTTAAATGAAGATATAGAAGGGCTCTCTGATGATGATGAAGATGTTCTTCTACCAATGTACACTCAGAAAAGAATCGAGGATCAGCCTCTTCCACAAGTTAATTGGGCAAACAAGGAATCTCTTTCAGTTGAAGACAGAACAAGACAAGTCATTGAGTATAGTAAGGTTTTCTTAGTGCTTAAAAGGAAGAACTCTATTCCAGTAGCAGAGCCGCCAAGGATAATTCCCTCTTCTTCTACAGCACAGTCAAAAGGAAAGGGTAAAAGTCAGTCTCAAGATGGCGTCAAAGGATGTAGATCAAATAAAAATGTAAAGAGAAGGTTGGATTTCTCAGGCATAGTCATACAGGAACAGCCTACAGTTGATTCAGAAGTTCCTCTTGACGAGCCCATACCTCAGAATGAAGCAGAGGAGCCACCTTCAACACATGTTCCTGTACCTTTGACGGGTTCATCACCAATTCACATTGATCTTGATATCGAAGATGATGAAGAGATCGCAGCAGTACCTCCTGAGGAAGTTAGTAAAGATACTACGGTGTCTTGGCTTGAGAACTCCTTAGGAAGGGTTAGGAGAAGGCCTTCATATCAAGTGAGTGTTGATGATCTCGATAACATCTATCAGGAACCTCCTAAGAAGAAGGCAAAGAAGCAAGTTCACTTTGATAGGAATCCTGATAACGAGATTGTTGTAGAGACTGCTGTGCCTCCAGAAGATAAGAATAGGGATGAGGTGAACATGGATGATTTTGTAATGGTCAAGGCTAATCTTGGTAGAAATACCAGACATGCAGATTTGAGTCTCTTCAAAGTTGTATCCGAAAACCTACATGAAAGAGTGCTTAAAGATGGAGAAGACAAGGCAGCCCTCAAGGCTGAAAATCAGCAGCTTAGGCTTTTCATCTCTAACCTTGTTCGTGGTTCTTCACAAGCAACCCAGTTGCTGCCCCAGGTCTTAGAGACACCAGCTGATCACCATCAGTTAAGACAGCTGGTCATATGTGGGAAAGAAACTCAGGAGTGGATCGAGAGCTTCATTGTCAGAGGAAAGGAGATCTTGGCTCGGATGTTCCAGTTGAGAGAGAATGCTCATAAACTTCGTCAAAGCATCCAAGGATTTGAACAAACATGGGCTGAAGTAAAACCTAGGCATGAGATTATCATTGCTGATTTAGACACAGCCTACGGTTCAGCAGTTTCAAAGGAGCACAAAAGACAAATCCTTGCATGGAGAGAACGTCATGTTTTCAAAGTTAAAACCTATGAGAGGATATCTGAAGAATTCATCACCTACAGGCAAAGGGTGGTTGAAGCTCTCCTTTTCATCAGTGAATTTGTCATAGAGATCCCCTCTCAGTACAGTCTTGAAGATGGTTCTTATGTCGGGCTTGAGGAGGTGCAAAATCAGTTCCAGAACGTTGTTCATAGTTGCAGCCCAGTTGGCGGAAGGATAGGTCATATTTCAGTGATGTCAGCAAAGTTCAATAAAGCGGCCAATGAGATTGAAGATTTCCTAAGATCTATTGCAGATGCTGAAGATATTCTTGAAAAGCGGTGTTTTGCTGTTGATGGCATAGATGCACCGAACCGGGACACAATCTCAAACTTCCTAGCGGATGTGATCGAGCTTTAAAGCAGCTTTCTTCTAGAAGCTTTCTTTCCCGCTTTCTTTCTATTCTTGAATAATCCTTATCCATTCTTTGAGGATAGAAAGAAGATAAGATGTAATAGTTGGCGTTTCCCGCTTTTTCTGCTTTTAGGGTTTCTTCTTTCTAGATTTAGCAATAAAGCTTGCTTGCTGAGCAAGCCCTAGATTGTGAAAGCAAGGAGATTTTAGGGTTCCCTACTCCTCTGCTTCTCTATAAATAAGAGCCTTTGCTCATTTAGTTTTTTTTAACGGTTATTGCGATAACAAACTGCTGAGTCTCTTTTAGCCAGTAAGTTGTTATTCAGTGTCAGTTCACTTTGTGTTGGAACGGTTATTGTCATAGCAAATTGCGAGCCTGAATTGCAGCAAGTTGTTATTCAGTTTCAGTTCACTTAGTTGGAACCGTGCTTATGAGAACAAAACGCTGAGCCTATTGTGCCTTCTATTTGTTGCTCAAGTATTGTTCATTTGTATTGTGATAAGCAAATTGTTGAGCCTCTTTAGCCAACAAGGAGTTAGTAAGATTGCTGTTTTCTATTGTGTTAAGAATAAGTTTGCAAGCCTCCTTAGCTGCAATTTCTTATTCAAGGCATGTTAGAAGGGAGTTTTGTTTTAGAGATTTGAGTAATAAAATCATGAGCCTCTTTTGCCTTGGTCTAAAATCTCAGATTTCCGTTATCTATGTTATGCTTTCATGATCTTTATTTCAGCTTACAGTGAAGTGTGTAGGTGTTTGTTGAGAGAGAGATTGTTAAAGTGTTTTTGTCAGAAAATCTGCCTTGTTAATTTCTAACTTCTCTTGCTCTGCTATTACTTGAGAGGTTAGGAACGTCTTTAGTCTAGGTTAGTCGTAGTTGAACTTCTTATCAGAAAATCTCAGCTGCGGCGTTTGTGTTTAAAAAACCTTGTGCTCTAAAGCTGATCCAAAAAGATAGGCAACTTAGTTTTAGTTTACTTTCTTTCAAACACCATCAGCAAGAGGGAGCTTCCCCTCCTAATTTGAAGAGCAGTTTATCTGTGCATAGCTGTCCGTTTTCAAATCCGCATTCCAGAGGTGCGAATTTAAACGCCAACATGATTCACAGCTGCAACTTCAAGATTTCAACAGCGATGTTCTGAGCCTTTTCTTTAAGAGCTGGGTGAAAATTTAACTCTGTTACTTAGTGCCATGGATGCAAGGAATCGCCATACGTTGCATTTGTTGAAGTTTGGAGGTTAGCTGGGTGATGTCCATCGCTGTCCAGTCTGCTACAACGAATTCAATTGCTCATATACAGACCTGTAACAGTCAGCTTTGACATTGTTTCGAGGTATTTAATGTCGGTTGTATCATATGAGTGTTTATTCCATGTTTGGAACCACTCTGTGTGTGGTCATCTTTCAGAAAACTTGTAACAGCAATCTTATGTATACTGAAATCTAAAATCAGACTTTATGATAGCAGTTAATTATCCCCTCGCATGAATATGAACTTAAACTCATTTGTCAAATTTGCAAAAAAATTTAGGGGTGGTTATTACAACATGTTTGGTACTCGTAAGTTGATGAGTACTTGTTGAAGTTGGACTTCACCAAAACTACTACAGATCCTAATATTTACTATTTGTTTGATAAATCTGATCTTTAGTTCTAGTCCTATACATACATGGATGACCCAATCCTTATAGGTAACAGTGAGAAGTTCATAGCATGGTGCAACGGGGAGTTGACCTTGAAGTATGATATGAAGGATTTCAGCCTTGTGCATTATTTTCTAGGTCTTGTGGCATGGCAAGGTGCAACAAGAATCTTCTAGGTCAAGAAAGTACACATTAGAGATTTTGAGGAAATTTTAGATGATGGATTGTAAGCCGCTTACTACAATGGTTCCAAATTTAAAGTTGACTATAGATTCAAAATCAAATTTGATGTATCCTTTTGTTTATAGGAAATTGATAGGTTCCCTTGTGTATTTGATGAATACTCAATTTTCAATGTATACATTGAGCCAATTTATGGTCGAGCCTAGGCAAATTCAAAGGACCACTTGTCATGTCCCCAGAATTGTAACACATTGAAATGCATATAAACGAAAAAATAAAAATACATATTAAGGATTTAATGCTACTATATTCTGGTGTTAAAATGTGAAATATTGAGATACAAATAACTAAATAAAATAAATATCAAAAATGTAAATATAATATTTAATAACAATCTAAATATTATTATTATAATTATAATGATCATAGATAATATTATAATTATAATACATCTATTATAATAAATAAAACAATCAATATTATTAATTGTAAATAACATAATTAAAAAAAAATAATAATACTTACAAACTAGATATGACTGTACCTTAATCCTAAAGGCATCGATTCAAATAAGAGGCATGTTAATTACCTTCAAACAGCAGTTGATTCTAAAAGGAGCAATCATTATATTTAAACGCAGCAATCATTATAGTGTAACCTACAATTACAAAAAAGATAGCAATTCATTAAGGTTTAAACAAACAAATTCCAAGGGGCAGCGCGACTGGAGAAAGAGACACGTCCCAGTCAAAAGGTGCAAGACCACTCCTCTTCAGCAGATCGGGGGTATAAAGGAAGTCAGTCTCAAAGCAGAGAGACAGCAATTGGAAAGGAAAGGAAATAAAGGGAATAAAGCAAGTTATCTGCTGGCAACTTAGGAAGCGATTAAGGAAATAACAATAATGAATTTATGGGAATGAATATTCCTCAGAATATAAAGATATGAGCAGAACAGAGAAGTATAATTCTGATTTATGTTGTAATAAGTAATACATATATATATGTATGTATGCATGCATGTATGAGTAGATGTGTGAATTCTGTGCAAATATACAATAATGATGCTTGCAGCAATTATTAGGCCTTATAAGTAATTATGATATTTTAAATAAGTATAGATAGTAGAGTCTTATCCGCTTGATCAACACGAATGATATTTTCTAAGTGTGAAGAACAGATGGATTTAGGGAAACACACATAAGGGATCTGCTGGCAGCAAAGGGATTCAATTGTAATAATTAAAGGATCTAATGGATTTTCAAATAGGGTCAAGGTCTCATACATATCACTGCTCACACTCTATGATAGCATAATCATAATCCTTTATGTATGGCTGATTGGGTTATTTGCCAATCTGAATTTGATATTGCCAATATGATTATTTGCAAGTCTGCATTTAATTAAATTACTATGTGTGTACTTGCACCATGATCGAAGAGGGGAGATTACAAAAGGGAACAGTGATGGGGCACTCCCTAGGTACGCCACCTCTATAATGGAGGACCAAGTGTCCTATAATGGAGAACCAATGTGTTCTAAAATGGAGGACCTAGTGTCCTATAATGGAGAACCAATGTGTTCTATAATGGAGGACCTAGTGTCCTATAATGGAGGGCCAATGTGTCCTATAATGGAGAGCCGATGTCTATAATGGGGGACCAAGTAGTCCCAAGAAGGCCAAAGGGGTACTTGCCTTTGGGCCTAGGAGAGTTGGGTCACCAGGACACTCCTTTGTAACCTCGCCCCCCTATCATGGTATAGCAATATAAGGAGACCAATCATGAGGAAATGGGGAAAGATGGCAAGATGAGGGGCTAACGGCAAAATTAGAATCCTCGCTAGGTAGGCCACCTCATATGAATGGCATGGGCCACATGAGGCCAAAGCGGTACCGCCTTTTAGTCCAAAGGGTACTGCTTTTGGGCCTAGAGAAGCTAAGGACACCCCATCGAGTCACTCTCTTCCATGTTCACCCATGGTTGAGCATCCCTAGGATAAGGCAATAACTAGATTAACGAATTTACTATGGATTTACTAATGTTTAATCATGATACTCTACATGTTAAGTTATTATTGTAATTTTTCTCTAACTTGTTTGCAAGGATTAAATCAAGCCAAGGTACTCTCTAAATCCATTGTATGCTTGGGAAATTGGTAATTTAGGTTAAAATTAGTATAATGCCTATTAGGAACATCACACCACTACAAAGCATATGCATCAATATTAGAGGACAAATTATTGTGGGTTAAGATATGTTGGAGATGTGGAGTTAATGTTGCATGGCTTTGTGGATTCAAAAATTGAGCAAGTGATGCTAGTGCTAGGAAGAGCACTTCAAGTTTTTGTTTCTATGTACAGTCAACCATGATATCCCAATTCAAGAAGAAGCAAGGAGTGGTAGCATTGAGTTCAAGCAAGGAAAAAATACATAGCAACCTCTTCTAGTTGTTAGACTATTTAGCTTCACGAGTTGATAGTGAAAATTACTAATCAGCTGTTGGACCGGACAATGATGTACTTTGACAACCAAAGTTGCATCAAGCTCTTCAAGAATCCGGTGTTTCATGGTCACTCCAAGCATATAGGCATTAGGTATCATTTCCTTATAGACAAAATTCAAAAGGGAGAAATAGTTCTTAAGCATGAACCCCCAAATTCACAAGTTGTAGATATTTTGACAAAGCCTTGACAAAAGGAAAGTTTGGCATACTAGGGGAGAGACTAGTTTGGTGGAGAATACCTTCATAAAGAGGGTAGGAAAACCCCTACTAAAAGTACAAATATACTAAAAGTACAAATAACAAACACTGCAATACTCCACTAACAATTATAATTCTTTTATATTTCAATAATTTCTAATAACAACATACATTCAAATAGAAATCTAGCAATCTAATACAACTTATTAGACACTCCAATATTCAAATTGGACACCACTAATGATGCTATTGACACTCTAGAACTCATACTACACCTTGAGGTTTTTTGTCCTCACAATGGTTGATATCCATGCGTGAATAATTTCATCTCCAAGCCACAACTGCTAAAACACCACATCCAGCCCAACAAAAGAAATGATTTTTGTTTGCACTATTCAATGATCCTTTCCCTTCTTCCCCAAAGCTATCTATACTCTTCAACTCAAGAGATCCTAAATCAATCGCAATCAATTCCACAATTAGTGTTTTCTAACTAACAAACAACTCCCCACAATTCACTGGCAACTAACTAACCCATCCTACCTCCTTTTGTTAGGACTAACTATAGGTAGGTACCAAACCTGGAATTTGATGGTCTATTTGGCCGTTTTTTGCATTTTAGACCGTATATTACAACTTTAAAATTTATTAGATCGTACAAGTTGACTTGCTATATTTTTATATAACCGTATATGACACTTTAAATTATTATTAAATCGTAAAATTTATTATAGGTGTGTGTGTATATATATATATATATATATATATATATATATATATATATAATGTTTATTATAAAAATATAAATTAGTTTAGAATCTTTTCAAAGATGGAACATAATTCTTTCTAATTTTTAAAATATTTTTAACAATAAATTTAAGATTTTGACATTTTTACTAATAGCTATCATTGCTTTATATTAATATATATGATTTATAATATTTATTATAAAAATATATATTAATTCAAAATCTTTTCAAAATAGAATATAATTGTTTTTTAACTTTTAGAATATTTTTAACAAGATTTATTTTTAATATGAATTGAGAAACTTTTTATTAATTGTAAGAGTAAATTTAAGATTTTTAGATTTATTACTAATTATCAGTGTTTTCTAATTTTACATTATATATATATATAGGATATCCATATATGACTAATAACATAACAAGAATTTTCATTTTTTTTCAAGATACAAGTTGCAACATTTATGGGTGATTGGTGAGTCTTCCACTTGTAGATTTAACTTTGGAGAAACATCGATGATTCATTGCCTCTAGAATACCAATTCTCAACTTGTTGTCCATATCTTTTGTCAAAATCTCCACATTGCAGAATCAAAATTGTCATCTTAGGGTTGTTATTTTTCTGTTACTCCATGAACTTTGCACACTATTTGCATTGTCTCTGTTGTCCCTCTCCTTGGAATGTATATTTGGACTATATTCTTTGTTTATTGTGCTGAACAAGTTTGTGCCTTTCCTATTTTTTCTTGTTTATTCACTTCTTACTTGAGTTAATCTATCAAATGGTTTGCAAGCCCTTGCCTGAGCATCCACTTATGCATATGCAAGTAAGATAGCCTTAGAATAACATAAATTTTCATTTATCCATTTATCATTTTATGTTCATGATTCACTATAACCTGTTTTAGATGTTGCATGCTTGTAAATTACAGCAAGAATAATAGCAAAGGAAAAGTGATTGATTTCATTAGACAGGGTTGTCTTACAGCACGTTTTTCCTTGTGTGATAGTGAATTTCCTAACATTGTTTCATGGCTTTACTCTTGTCATTTGCAGTTGCATGGAAATTTCTAAAACCTTTTTTAATAATCCATTATGTGCATAATTTGTTATTCTTGCCTTCCACGATACCACAATATTCAGTCCATGTGTATGGTTTATGTCCTATACTCTGTATGCAAATATAAAATGATATTTTTTTCATATTTAATATGTATGATTAATAAAAATCACTAAAAATGTTTTAATATAGAAGATTTTCTATAAAAAAAATATAAATTAATTTTTTTGACAATTTATATTTTTCATAAAACATCAAATGAAAGGCATTTATGATCAAACCATCACAAAATTTTATATGACAGGTAGGGGTGGCAATCAAATTCCAGGCTTGGTAGGTACAGTTATGAGATCACCACAAATGCAGCGTCCTTATTTTAAATTAACCACTACCTAACTGGCAGACCAAGCTGCCTCAACAGGAAGACTCGGTCACCTTGCTCTAACTGAAAGACTAGGACCTTTCTAACTGCCAACAACGACTCGGTCAAGACTCACCTGTTTAACTGCTGACAAAATCAGAACTGACGATCTAATAAAAAAGGAAACATTATAGAGGGAGTGTTAGTCTTCTGAACATGTTACTTGGCTGCTTTTTTCCTTCAGCAGGGGCACAGAAATAGCAGCTTTTGTCTTTTTTGGTCCTGTTCTTAGCTTAGTGCAAGTCTTCTATTTAGCATGAAAATACTTTTCTTGTATTTAAAGGGATTCTAAAGATTAACTACTGTTCTTATTTCTAGAACAACGCGCTTTTTGTCATTTTCTTTATTCTCCTTATGCTGGGATAAAGCTTCTTTTCCTAAACTTGGTGCTCCTCTGAGATGGGTGTTTATTTGTAAAGCCCAGAAACTTATCTTTTCTATAAAAGAGATGTAAGGTGCATAACTGAGAGAAGAGCAGAAATGATATAGAGAGCAGTTTTGAGTGCAGTGTAATTCACTTTAGTTTAATCAAAGGTAGACTTTTGAGTGTTTGTTGTTCATATTTTCAGCTGTATTTGTTTGCAGGTTATCGTACTCAGGTCTTCTGTGAAATTTTATATTAAAGTTAAGGTTAATTTTCTGAAAAAATAATGAAGTGACCTTACTTTTTTAGTTTGTTCTTATGGGCATTTGGCATAATATATCTTAGTTCATGTTTTCTTCTTCCATATAGAGATTTGGGCTCAACATAAGGTATTCTACCAGCATGCAGCTAGCTTTAGCAATGAATAACATTTTAGCTAATGCAAGAGCATTCTATTCTTTTTCACGCGCATTGATTTTGATTATATTAATTTGGCAAAGGATGATTTGAGCTGCTAAGGATAGTCATAATGTTTTGATGTCACAATGAAGAGTGTGAAGCTGCATTGAGATATTTCCCATATGGACTAAATGATCATCATGTAGCTTTGGCAATAAGGGATTCGCAATTATTTGAGCTTTGAAATACTTATAGCACCTTCCCTAATGTTAAGAAATAAAGGATAATCAATCAAAATAACTCAAACCATTGCCTGCTGTTGGTGTTTGGACAGTAGCACATCCGAGTAACCAATAGATCTCTCAAGCAATATATGCTTTGGCCCATCCAGCAAAAGAAAATGAAAGCTATTTACAAATTCAGCATTTGGTGTAGTGAAGCAATTAGGGTTGAAAGTTAACTTGTAAACTAAAGATAAATCAGTGCTTTACGAGTAGTTCCTGTCAAAAAAAGCTATTCTAATATAATAAATAAGATATCATAAACGAACAAAAGAGTTGCCTACATTCATAATATTATGTTCTTTTCCATTAATAGAATTCTATCATATAATATTGAGTTAAGTGCAAATAGGTTTCCAATAATTACTAAAAAATGATGCTAACGAATTAATAATAATTACAGGATCGAAGAAAAGGAAGACAAATCTTAATTCAGCAATTTGGCATAGAAAATAACATAACTTTCCACAAATTATAAGCATTCAGAAAGACCTTTTCTATTTAGATAAAATTCTAATGATGTACTAACATGATTCTATAAACTGAAAATAGTTCTCTAAAAGTAGCTAAGAAAACTGCTGTTATTGCAGAAAAATATTATTACAAAATATTAGTCATCATGAAGAAAAAATAAAAAAATTACTAAAAAATATCCTAAAGAAATTCACATAGGCAGAAACGGAAATCCTAATTATTTTGAAAGGAACATGTAGAATTAAGAATGGTCGAACAAAGAATTGTACATAAATAAATAAAGGTATATTCTTTGCGGGTAATGCATCAGTTATTAACCTATTTCATGGTGGAGCCCAGGGTTCAAAGCCTCAGAAGACATAGTAAAGTGTTGAAGTTGGGCAAAGCACCGCATCCAACTCACTGGACAAGGGGCCGGGCACAAGTTGAGGTGGCTTTAACTGCAGAGAGATCCTGCGAAGATTATCCTGCCCCTGCCAAATCAAATACGTAGTATTGAACAGAATACAAGAAACCGGGTCTGCAACCACACTGAATTGTCAAGTCGCATAAAATCATAACCAAGTAGCACTCTTCACAAGCAAGCAGCAGTCTTCACCAAAGGTAAACACAAATGCCTTGGACCTTCAAATTTAACAAAGAAACAACACTTTCACTAGCAAAAGCCAAAAAGATAAAGCTAAAGGTTGTTTTTAGGTCACAGCCAACCTGGGCACCATAGGAGACTCCTGCTTTGGAGAAACCTATAGGGTTTCCTTAAATTCTCTTTCAATTCACCTTGCATATCATTCATAATGTGGAAACCTGAGGAATTTATTTTCATTCATTTTACATACTGTTGAGTTTTGTGCTACTAGGTTTCTACCTCGTGACAAGCTACCCTATAAACTGGACCTTGCAAATCGACCTACATGCAAAGACAAGAAATATCCCAACCCATTCTCTAATTATGAGAAAAGGATACTTAAAAACCTCTTCATTTTCAGAAAAGCAAGCCACTCTGTGAACCACACAAGGTTGTCCTAGGTTCTAGTCTTACATCTCATGCACAGGACAAGAAGCTTGCTTCCTCTATTAGCGCATGGAATTCTAAGTTATTCAAGGCTTATGAACGAATGAAAAACTATCACAAATGACTCAGCCGTCTCAAACCAACGAAAGATACTAAAATTGAGAACAGTGTTGCTTAACTAAGTAGAAAAATTCAGTAAATGTTAATGAGGAAAAGAACTCTTCCAGCCTTTCAAACATTTATTGCTCTCTTGAACGCTGTATATAAACCCGAGAAAATAAAGAAAAACACTCATGCCATAAATGCAGCTCTATATTTCCAAGAAAAACACGTTGCTCCATTCTTTTTTCTGGGTTTGCAAGAAGCGGAGATTTCGCCTTCCAAAACACAATAAAAATCACTAAACTAACGACAGTGGGAGTAAGATTTTCTTGCCAGAAGCAATTTAGCAACCCGCCCTTAACAACGTATTGTACCACCAAAATCACAAGAAAAAATAGGTGAATGGCATAATTAACATGACATTAACAGAAGCTAAACTGAAGAAAGAAAGGAGAAGAGGCTCTATCTTACCACATATGCTCAGCTCTGACTAACTCAAAAAGAAAGCGCCATTACAGTCTCTTTCCTCTGCCTTTCACCACCTCCGTCTTTTTACAATTTCTCTTTCTCTTCTTGTAATTACCCTTCATTTCCCTCGTGTCAACATCATTGTCCTTATATTCACATCCGCCGTCAAGAGCGTTTAATTAATTATTACATTTTCTTATCACCTTTAAATAATAGCAATCGTACTACTGGTCCTGTGACCAAAATATACCGTTTGAAGCTGTATTTTTGTTTTCAAAATTAAGAAACAGATTTTAGATAGGCTTAGAAAATTAACGGTGCCGTCCAGACGGGACATACAACTTCCGGCCCTCGCCACATCAGATCCATGACCCCGACCACCATACCCCTATATTATTAAGGTAGACAACCATGGTATCATAAGTGCCAATATGGGTAGTTGGCTTGGACAATAGCTTTGCTCTCTATTAGTTTCGGGTTCAACTCCGCTCCTAGGTTTACCCGATTGGGACTGGCTTGTCGGTTGTTGGGTCCCCCCCGCAGGGGACTAGTCTCGCCCCCACTCGCCCCAAGTACCCAAGATACGGGTTGCTAGATTGTTGGACAGTGGGGATATCCCTATCATTAACAAACAAAAAAAACAAAAAAATCTAAAGTGAGCACTCTTTGAAAAACTTGGTTATAGTGCATACATCTAATGTTTGGAAAAAGATCATTACACCAAAGCAAACTCCATTTTATCACAACTTTGTGATATTAGTAACATTCAACTACTTTAGGTAGAGATTACTAACTTATTTAGTACAACAATTGTCAAATTCCCCCATCACCCTCTTTGTATCTCTTATATGCTCATTAAAATAATAGCTACCTTGGCATTGCATATCTTGTCAATTAAGATTATTTATGGGAGTACTCTTTGTGAGTAGAATTCAACTTAAGCACCCTACAAAAGTCAAGGCTATTATATTTAATAGATGATTGCATGTGTGAAAAAGAATTGTGATTTTCACAATATAATCTACAATAAAGATAAGCAACAACATGTGTATATGATGTGATTAGACTCTTCACACAAACCTAAAGCTCCATTAATCAATTAAATATACACATAAGGCAATGTGAAGAGCTGAAAGAAAGAGCATTAAAATATAAAAAAACCTCCAAAAGAATAAATAGAAACCAACCACTGGTTATTTAGCAACCAAAAAATTATATAACTATGATTATAACATCTGACATGTACTATAACGTATAATAGTGTAAGGAAAGTATGGTAGATTCCTAAGTAATATCATAAGGGGATCACTGCAAGTATGCTAGACCTATACTAATTTTGCTAGAATGATGACATAAACAAAAGTTAGAAGAATGAAAATAAAAACTAAATGAACATAACACACGATGCATAGAATATACCCTGGAAGAATCTTAAAAAGAAAAAATCTAAACCTCTAAAATACACACATAACATATTATTTAATAGGAAGTTTATATACAATAATAGAGCCTTTGTGTCCACATGAGATCTACGCTCTAAACCTAGAGAAAATCTAGTAGCATAACCCTACATAAACTAAACATCCAATTACCATCCCTAGTCTTCAATATATGGGTCAAGGAGACCCAAGAAACCATCAAATCAAAACCACAATCCAATACTTTAACCAAATGGTTAGAATTCCAAGCCATGTGTAGTGACCCTCACTAATATTTTTAACAATTAATTTTCGTGTGAATCTTTACAATACAAAATATTGAAAAAATCAAGATTATTGATATAAGCTCACTCGTTAGTTTGGTCATACAACCACCCAAGAAGAATAGTATGACAACAATTAAATGAAGACCTAAAACATAATTATGATGAGATCCCTTCTTCATGTGGTACAACAATCCAAAATCTTAAAAAAATATGAACCTCCTTCCTTGTCTTTGTATGGCTACCCAACATATATTATTTGCTAAATAAAAGCTCATGGCTCCTTTTTCAAAGTGTACAATAGCCAAGCACATAACAAAATTGATATAGTAATGTGAGAATCAATTTTAATGCCACTAAAATTAATTAATTTTAATTCTCTAAAATGTATAGCATTCTAATACAACAAAATGTCTTGCAAAGATGTGCATATCCCATTAGCAATTTATATAATCAACCAAAAACAATATGGTCTCCCTCAATTAGAATGACACAATATTTATTGGTGCAACCAATATTAACATGAAAATGTAACAAGATAATGTGGTCCAACCAATGTAATATGAATATATTTGTCACCAATATCATATAAAACTACAATATTTTATAATCATCCAAAATTGATAATAAACATGAAATTCATAGGCTCACAAATCTTCAATCATCGAACTAGAACTAGTTTACATCCTCAAGTGTAGAGATGAAAAAAATGTTCAACGTTTGAAATAAGGTTTGACAACAATAACAAAATTAGATTTTTTGGTCCCAAACTCTTCTTTCATATGAACACTTTTTCAATTTTGATTTTCCTTTTCTTGCCTAATATTTCTTCCAAAGGTGTTCAAAAATGCTTAAATAAAATATTTCATTAGGTCAACTTAAATAAAATAATAATGCATAAGTTGTCATTTTTACAATGTTATAAAAGAAAGTTTTTGATTAGAGGTAAAAAAAATGGGTTTTGAAGGGGCCTGGAACTCTTTACAATAGAAAGCAGCTGAAATAAAAGATAACAACATTAAGCCAAAAAATAACCCAACAGCAGCGACCCATCAACAAAAAAATAGTCAAAAAGGACCAACCAACAACACTACATGCTTTTCAGAATGTCTGTCACCTCCACGTCGTAGTCTACAACTTTCTATGCATCTTCAAAAACATCAAAACTATCCTTCCCAGATGCCCCACCCTAAGCTTTAGTTTTGTTCCTAGTCCTAGCTCCAGGACCATCCGTATTTACCTCTGAAATCAAAATAATACCTTTCTCACCACCCTTCCCAATAGCAACATCCTCCCCCATCTGCTTACCAGTAGCAACAACCTCAACATCATGGGTTCTATCTTTTCGCTTCTTAGCACTAACCACATGAAAAGTAACAGCAGTAGACTCATATTTTCCAACAATTTTATGACCCTCCCCTCCTCTCATCACAAAATCCCAAATTTTCCCCATTTGATCCTCAAGAATGAGGATTCTTCCTTCCATATTCTGCTTCATTTTGAGGGTTTCCTCCGCAACGATGTCTACCACAGTATTTAAGGAGTCAAACAACTCATCTATTTGATTTTGAACAGAGGACCCCTCAACCTTGTTAACCATTCCCCTAACTCTGACATTCATTTTATTGAGTTCATGGAAAAACCATTTAAAAAGCTTAAATAGAACAATGGACCCCTCATGTGCAATGCCAAGCACATCAGACAAATCATCTCTATCAATATTAAAAACCCCTTTTCCCAGGGCATCCTCCTCCTCAGAGGAGCTAATCCTATCCTTAACAGTAGGGGAGTCCTTACCTTTTTCCACAGCAACCAGAGACTTAAGCTTGTAGATAGAGCTCGCAATTTCCTCTGCCACCACCTTTCTCTTCATAATCCTCTCCAAGTCCACACCCTGGGTCTCCAAAGCAATAGTAGCATCCCCATACTTATCTTCCATCTGCATAACCTGCTTGACACTTGAGGAATCATCAACAAAGAGGCCACCTGCAATTGTGAGAGGATGGCCTTGCGCCATAATTTGGCTCGCAGACAACAAAACCCTTTTCTTCCCACTCACTTCCCCCAAATCCTTCTTCTTGGCAACTGGGGGCGGCAAGGAAGCCTCCCCATATAGGTCATTCTTCACCTTTGGACCCCTACTCGGCACAACAATAGCAACTTCTTCACTACAAGTTAAATAACCTCCACTAGCACAAGCTTCCCCTTTTTTCTTCTTTCCCATGGGAGGGCAATGTGGACCCCCTACTAGAGAAGCGAGAGAATCAGGAACGAATTCCACATCCTCCTCCGACTCATCCTCTTTTTCCAAAATCAATTTTATTTTCTTGACCTTTTTGCTGACTGGTTCATCTTTGGAGGTCGTATCATACCCTTCAGCAGGTTTGGGTTGTTTACCCTTCAGAGTAACCATAGGTTTGGGAACCTCAAAATTCTTCACATAATTAGAGATAAGGAGAATTAACCCAACATGCAATATGAGATTTTTTCGATTCTTCTTGTGATCCTTGATACCCGAGTCAAGAGACATAAGAAGATAAAAAGGGAAAGAAACCCTCTTCTTATGTCGGAAGTGGTTAAGCATAATGAAATGACATACATTCACCGCCAAAAAATGGCCTTCCAAGGTAATGTAGTGCATTAATTCCTCTGCTACATCCCCCCATAAAGCCTTGAGGGAACTTCATTGATATCTGCCACTCTTAGCAGTCTTTAAATCTTTCTCTTCATTATCTTTGAAAAAAAAAATTATTGCAGTTTGCGCCTCCTTTTTGTCCCTAAAGACTTTCATGTCGTCCATAGCCAAACCAGTAATACCAACAATGAATTCTTCATTAACCTCAAACTCAGTCCCATAAAGCTTAAGCACTTTGTCATTTCATCCTTTAACAAAAAGGTTTGTTACCTGGGGAAAATAAAGTTACTATGACAATTTAAAATATTATTATGAAATTATTTGGACCTAAATTTATCCCTTGGCATGCAAGAAATAAGATATATATCATAGATCTCACAAATAATTTAATTTTGAAAAGGGGACATGACACCATGCACCCTCCTCCAAGAGTAACTCCTCGCAGTTTAATAAGTAACTCCCTAATTGACCAATTGACCCTTATTACCAAGGAGGTCAAATGTAACTCCCAACTACTCCATTTGGGTGCAACAATATCTCTTGCACACTTCTTACAAGAAATTATAAGCAACTAATCAAAAATCTTAGTCATAGTCCCCCTAATAACCCTTGTTCAATGACTTCTTACAATTGTCATGAGACTAATGAAACATGGAAAATAATGTTAGCAATCAACATTCAATCCAAGTGGGGTACCCTTTCACTTATGAGCATATTACTTATAGTATTATGCAAATATTAAATAATTCATCTAGACTTAGGGCTTGCAAGGTGTACACATTAGCCATCTATACACTTTACATACTTCAACTAACACTTCATTATAATTTCCTTTATGAAATGGCATCCAACATTATTCCCACTTGGACCACATGTAGGGTTTAGAACCATCAAAGTAGAAATTAATGCCTTATGTTGGTAGTGTAGACACCTAAAATTAACCACATCCTAATGACACGTCTAATATCACCACTTTTTCCACTCTTGCCACCATCCCAGTCCCATCCTAACCACACTCATCGTCTCAGTACTAATTGATTAGAAAAATATACTTATGTAATTAATTAGGGTTTAGCCTCCAACATACCCTCCATCACCAAATTAATTAAATCAATCATATTTAATTAATTAAACTAATTTATGGGGCGGGGGGCCTAGCTTGATTGGCTAAAGCATCATGTTGCAGGAAAGAGGTCACGAGGTCTAGTCTCCCCCAAACCTGTGGTACCGGAGGGTGTGTCACACTAGCACCACCGGTCACATGAAAAATGTTTACCAGGTGCACTATAGTTTATAGGGGGACAGATACCCGACCAATTCCTGTAGTATAAAAATATATATATTATGAAATAGGGGCGGAGGGGCTAGCTTGATTGGATAAAGCATCCTGTTGTAGGCAAGAGGTCATGAGGTCTAGTTGCCCAACAAACCCGTGGTTCCAAAGGGTGTGTCGCACCAGCGCCACCGATCACGTGAAAAAAGTTTACCAGGCGCATTGTAGTTTATAGGGGGATAGATACCCGACTGATTCCTGCAGTCTAAAAAAAATTGAACTAATTTCCTACATCCCTTTCGACTAATTAATTAAATAATATTATTATTATTTGATTAATTAGCCTAAAGCTCCAAATCCTAATTGAAACCCTACAAATAAGACAATCATGTCCCATCCATAATTGAAAATAAAAAATAAATATGTCATAAATCCTAAATGGAGTCAATCCTAAATCCTAGGCATCAAATCAATCAAACAACTCCTAGCCACTCGTTTCCAACTTTCTTCTATTCAAATTGGTGTGCTCTGCACACAAGCCTTATTAAATGAGAACCCCTCCTTTTGTTAGGTCTTCTCGCTTTTTGGTGTCTTAGGTTAGTGTGCTTTAGATTATATTTTCCTTTTATGTAGGTGCTTGTTTAGTTTTAAGTCATGGTTGCATTAAAAATTTAACTCTTGATGGGAGTGTGGAGATTTGAGAGTTGTCTAGATGATCCCTATTTTTCATAGGTTATTCTTTGTGTGAATCAAACCCTAACATAGCCAAGGTCATATGATACTTGTTTTTTCACAAGGTTGTGCTAGGGTGATTTCTTCACAAGGTTGTGGAGACGTCGTTTCTCCACAATGCAAGCAAGTGCTCGGCACCTTGTCTTTCACAACACATTTATGGCATTTGGTGGTGAGGGTTTATAGGCTTTTGGTATAATTTTTTTGTGTTATTTGAAGATTGTCTAAAACTCTTGGCGTGTTGTAGTGTTGTTGGCGACTAGATTACCCTTGCTACTACAAGTTGAAGTCCCTTTGAGCTTTCATCTTCGGATTCAAGTGTATTTTTAGGTATTTCCCTGGGGTTTCATCATCTCTAAATTTTTAATAGTGTTGATTGAGAGGTTAGTGGGATAAATTATTAAGGATTTTTTAGCACATTTAATAGTTTTTTATTTGAAATCCATGTATATATCTTGGCCTTCGATTGAATTTTCATGGGTGTTGTATAAATTGTGGTTGGGTTAAGGCTTGTCTCAACCATTAGGATGAGTTGTATCGTCCAATTCCCCCTTTCCATTTAATTCCCCATTTTTTGGTTTGCAGATGGCATTTGTAGGGTATGTTAAGGTTAATCTCACTTTCGTGCAAGATTAGGTTACCTTGTTTTCTTGGGAAGTTTATCATGTTGAAACCGTTGCTAGGGAATACATTGAAACCCTTTTTCTGTGAAAACCCATTGGTTGTTTTTCTCATGTGAGTTTTCCTTTTGGTTCAACCAATGGCTTTTGATTATATATTTGAGATTATTTCTATGTTCTCAATTTTGAAAAATATTTAGAGAAAAATGGGTGTTGTTTCTCTTTTAATTTTTTTTAAGAGATCATCCTTTCTTCATTCCAATGCATTTTTCCATTGCAATGGGCATTAAATATGTCTACACTACATCAAGATTTTGTCTCATCATAATTAAATCTATTTTTTTAAAATAATTATTTGATTAATTATTCTTTATATGATTAATCATTAAAGGCCAATACAATTCAGCCGAACTAAAAAATCTACAAGTAGAGATTCATTTCCCTTACCAAATTATTAAAAATATATAAATCAAAAGCTTTTGTACTTAAAATAGTTTATCATCTTTTTGAAATCAAAATTTTATTTTATTTTAGAATATGAAATGGTTTGCATGGAAAAAAAAGAAGAGAAAATAGAATAGAAAGGTTGCTTTTATATCTAAATTTTTGTCTTTAATTGATTCTAAAACTGATAATTGTTGAATTATTTTAAAATAAATTTATAATTTTATTCAATTCATTTTATATTAGATAATCACTAAAATTTAATTAATTATTTAACTAGATAATAAATATATTATGAATTTTTTAAGTTAGAATTTTGTTTAATTTTAGAATGAAATCTATTAGAAATTGGAATTTAGTTTGATTTTAGAATGAAATCTATTTTGAAATATTGTGGTGATTTGATTATTTATTTACTAAATGATTAATTGCTATATACTAGCAATCGCACCTTGGTGTGCAATGGGTACATCAAAGAAGTGTGGAAGGTCAATTAGGGAGTTTTTTGGTCTTCTTTTAACATATATTTGTGTAGTATATATGAGGTCAATAGATAGGCCATTTATAAAATGATGTTGTTTGTGCAACAAAGGTCCCAATGGAGAAGTGATAGCTTCAAATCAACTGTGCATCCGCTTACAGGGATCCAAACACGGCTAAAACAAAACCTTTGAATCAAGAAGATAATAAGGCTCCATTACCAATAGGATCATGTCATGTTTACAATAGGGAGAGTCCGAGAGAGAGGGAGATATGGAGATAGATAGAGGGAGAGATAAAGGGGGGAGGAGAGAGAGAGAGAGAGAGAGAGAGAGAGAGAGAGAGAGAGAGAGAGAGAGAGAGAGAGAGAGAGAGAGAGATGGGGGAGAGGCATATAGAGATAAGGAGAGATAAAGAGAGAGGACAAAGGGATAGATAGAGATGAAAGAGATAAATATATAGAGTGGGGGAAAGAGGGAGAGAATAAGAGGGATAGATAGAAATATAAAGATAAATATAGGAAGTGATATATAGAGAGGGGTAGAGAGAGAGAAAGATATGGGGGTAGAGAGATGGATAGATTTAATTAGATAGAGATAGAGGGAGATACATAAGAATTTGAATGTGGAGAGATAGAGATAGAGATAGGTAGGGAGATAGGGAGGGAGAAACAAGGTACATGTGTGTGTGTATGAGTAAGAGAGAGACGTGGAGAGAGATAGAGAGGGAAATATATATGTATAAATAGATAGAGAGGGAAGCAAATGGAGGGAGAGAAATAGAGATAGGAGAGAGAAGTAGAGAGATATAGAAAGAGGAAGTGATAGGGATATAAAGGAGGGATAGAGAGATAAATATAACTTGGAAAAGATAGAGAGGGTGAGACAAAGAGACAAAGACAAAGATAGAGAGAGATAAATATATAAAGGGATATATGGAAGGAATGAGGAAGAGGGAGAGGGAGAGATAGATAGAAAGAGGGAGACAATGAAAGAGGGGGAGATGGAGAGAGAAATATAAAGATATGGGAAGTGATATATAGAGAGGTAGAGAGAGGGATATATATAAAGAGAGTAGGTGAGATGGAGGGAAAGATGGAGTAAGAGATAGATAGATAGATAGAGAGGTAGAGAGATAAATAGAGAGGGAGATGGAGATATGGGAAGATAGAAATAGAGTGGGAAAGAGTGAGAGATAAATGAGGTGATAGACAATTAATAGAGAAGAGGGAGAGTGGGGGGAGATAGAGATAGAGATAGAGATAGGGATAGGGATAGGGATAGGGATAGGGATAGGGATAGGGATAGGGATAGATATAGATATAGAGATAGAGATAGATATAGAGATAGAGATAGAGATGGAGATAGAGATAGAGATAGGGAGGGAGAGAAAATGAGTGAGAGAGAGAGAGAGAGTGAAAGAGATATAGAGATAGAGATAGGGAAGGATAAATAAGGAGTTTGTGTTTGAGTGAGAGATATATTGAGATAGATATAAAGAGGGAGAGATATATATAAATAGATAGAGAAGGAGAGAGGGAGAGAAATAGAGAGAGGATAAAGAAGTTGAGGGATATAGAAAGAGAGAGTGATAGGGAGAGAGGGAGAGATATGGATAAAAAGGATAGATAGAGAGATATATATAGTGGAAAAGATAGATGGTAGAGAGAAAAGAGATGTAAGGAGAGGTGATGAGATAGAGATAGGGAGAGAGATAGAGAGGAAAATAGATATGGAGATGGAGATTGAAATGGAGAGAGAGGGAGAGAGAGAAATAGAGATAGAAAGAGAGAGGTAGAGATGGGGGATATAAAGATAGAGATGGGAAGTTATATAGAGAGAGGTAGAGGGGGAGATATATATAGAGAGAGGTAGGGAGAGGTACATATGAGGAGATATATAGAGAGATATGGGAAGAGAAAGAGAGAGATCTCTTTATATCTATGTCTCCCTCTCTATCTTTATATTTTTAATTATCTCCCAATCTCTCTCTTCCTCTCTCTCCCCTATTTATCTCTACATTTTTCTTCCCTTCTCTCTCCCTCTATCTATCTTTCTCTCATTTCTTCTATCTGTCTATTTCCATGTCCCTGTCTTTCTCCCATTACATTCTTTTTATCTCTATTTATATTCCCCTCTCTCCCCCTTTCCCTCTTTATCTTTTGATCTCTCAACCTCTGTATATATCTCTGTCTCCTATTTCTCTTTATCTCTCCATCTCTCCATCTCTCTCTCTTTATGTAACTATATCTATCTATGTCTCTCCTCCTCTCTCTTTTCCTCTCTTTCTTTACCTCTCTTCCTATCCCCATCTATTTGTCGAGCTTCATATTTATTCCTTTATATCTATACCTCTATTTTTGTATCTTTATCTTTGTTTTTTTCTCTCAGTATCTCTTTGTCTCCCTCTCCACTTCTCTATTTATCTCTTTATTTTTTCTCTTTCTCCCTCTATCTATTTTCCTCCTAAGTGTGTAATGGGCACCACTGAAGAGGTTTTAAAGGTAAATTATCATATCCTTAATCAAATGGCATGCCACCTTGAGCATAACTCCCTAGGGACGTGTTATCCTTGGATTGTTGGCATGAAATGACTAATCAAAAGTTACTTTCTCTCTTTCTCACTCTATAAATTTTAATTTATATTTTAAGTTTGAAATTCATTTTATTATATAAATTATAACAAAAATCCAAAATAGAATTATTCTACAATAATTAAAGTTTTAATAAGATAAATAATTATAAATTAAATTAATATTAATAATTTTTAATTATTATTTGTAATTTCATAAAAAGATATAAATAATAAAAATAAATTTCAAACTTAAATCAAAATTAAAAACTAAAATAAAATAAACTAAATGGAAAGTCAAGATATATCAAAATCCAAATATTAATAAACATAATAATTTTAAAAAATTAATAACAAATAATAAACTTATTGGTTAATAAATGATTAAATAAAAAAGCAAAACTATTTTTTAATTTAAATTAGAATTAAAATATTAATAAAATATGTACCTAAAAATGTAATTATGTTGAAGGCATTCCCTATATGAACTCAATCCATTGATTTCTCTTATCAATGATTCAAAATGTGTTAGAATGATGCAAGACCATTAAGAAAGACCCGACCATAGAAAAATAGCTAATATCAATAAAAAACCTTATTTTTTTAGAAATCAAATCTAAATTGTATTCTTTTCTAATGAATCAAAGAGATAATATCGCTACTTTAAAAAGCTATTTTTTTTAGAAATCAAATCTCTACATATTCTCCCATTTTTTTAATTTATATTTTTAGTATAAAGAAAAGGATAAACATATAGCTTATTGTATAAATCATAGTTTACTTTTTTTTTTAATAAAAGGGGTAAAAACTTTATTAAAAATCAGAAAGCAACATTACAAAGGAAGCAAAGGACCGAGGTCCCGAGGAAAAACAAGCACAACGAACCAAACTAAGATAAAACATCCAACACCATCATCTGTCACCATTCCCAGCCTTATCTTCAGCAAGAATATTCATTAAATCAAGATAGAGCTCCTGTGGAACCAACTCCCACTCCTCAATTCTCCATCCCTCAACATGCTCAGAAGCCCATTTCGCCAGACAATCAACTGCCCTATTCCACTCTCGTGGAATATGGACAAAAGTCATTGTTTCCATCAAAGAACTAACTCGCATAATTTGTTGCACAACCCTAGCCAATTGCCAGTTGACATCTACCACTTTTTGCTCAATAAACAAATTGATCAATATCTGGGAATCAGATTCACAAGAAATCCTTCTCCATACCAAAGCATGAGCTCTCTCAAGAGCGTCAAGAATAGCCAACCCTTCCACCAGGTTGATGGTATGTGTCCCTTCATAGATCGAAAAGAGGAAGATCACCGAGCCCAAAGAGTCCCTACCAATCCCCCCAATACCAGCCGGTCCTAGATTGCCCCTTGAAGATCCATTAGTATTGATCTTCAAAACACCATATGGTGGAAGTTGCCATTTGCCATCCCTATCAATTTTTTGCTTCTCTCGTCGTCCTCTCCGAGCCCTTGCCAAAGCCAAAGACGACCCTTGAATCCCCAATCTCACCACCAACTCTGTATCCCTTTTCACCAAAGGGAATTCCACTTCACACCTAGCTTCCACTGTTTCTTGAACCATGCCCAATAATCTCTGCCAAATTTGTTGCACTAGCCTCTGTTCTCCACGAAATATCCTTCGATTGCGTTCCAACCAAATCTGCCACAATAAGAAGATAGGCCCCACAAACCACACATCCTGCAAAAAGGAGGCCACAGAAGGGGGCCAACCCATCCCCTTCCAAAAATCAATAAAGGAGGAAGCATGAACACAAGCAGTTTTCCAAACACCCCACCAAAAATGCCAAAGTTGGAGTGTAAAAGAGCAACAAAAAAACAAGTGAGTAGAGTCCTCCTCATTAGCCCCACACATAACACAAACAGAAGGACCCTGGAAACCTCTCTTTCGAATGTTATCCCAAGTCAAACACTTATTCCAGGCCAACATCCAAACAAAACAATTACATTTTGGCCAAGAAAACTTGTTCCAGACCTTCTTCCACCACTGAATTTCAAGCCCAACCAATCTATGAGACAATAACACACTATAACTAGAGGCTACATTATAGGTCCCCTTAGGATTGGGGGACCAGGCAAGCACGTCATCATCTCAGAGAGAGCTACATCTTTGACTAGAGAGGATACTTTGCAGCACAACACAATCCTCCTGTAAACCAACATCCAACCACTCATCTGGGGACTTCTATTTGGCCATCTCCATCTGACCACAGGAGGAAAAGGACTTAAAATCACTCACCCGCGACCAACCAGCCTCAAGAAACCTCTAGCAAAGATTCAAAAAGTTGGGAAATTGGGAGGTGATGGGAGGAAAACCATCCCAAGAATTAGTCCAGAACTGGACCTCTGTCCCCTTCTTGCAGATCCAAAATAATCCTTCCTTAATAAGCACAACCCCTTTTTTGAGGGTGCCCCATATCACAGAGCCCTTCCCCACAAGGGGGTACCTAGAAATATTTGGTTGAGGGATCTCAGGGAGATACTTCTGAGAAATAACCTTGGCCCAACTCTTATCCTCCTCCTTACACCACTGCCAATACAGTTTAGTAGCCAAAGCCTCCCCAGTCAAAGTTGATTGCCTCAAGCCTAGTCCACCATATTGTTTCGGACTACAAACAACCTCCCATCTAACTAGGCTTCATTTGGAGGACTCCAAACAACCAGCCCATAAAAATTGTCTTGCCACAGAATCAAGGCCTTACGAAAGCCCATAGGGGCAACCTGGAGCATGCATCTATAAATGGGCAGAGCTTGCACCACTGACTTAATCAACTGGACACGACCAACAAAGGATAACCATCGATGAGTCCAGTGATTAAATTTTGCCCGAAATTTATCCAAAATGATTTTCCAAGACTCCCTAGGCAGTCTACTCACCGAGATGGGAATTCCAAGGTAAGTCACTGGAAGAGTCCCGATCTGAAATCTCAAAGTTTTGGCAATCCTCTGCTGAATGGGGCCCGGAGTGTTGAAGAAGAAAATGGAAGACTTGCCCTCATTAATCTGTTGACTGGAGGCAACCAGGTAAACATCCAACACTCTTCGTAAATTAGAGGCCTCACGCATTGTAGCCATCCCCATCAAAGCAGTATCATCCACAAATTGTAGGTGAGTTTGCGGAGGTAAGGTGCCACCCCACCTCCAACCTTGAATGAGACTAGACTCCACACTCTGTTTAATCCATCTCCCCAAACCTTCAGCCAAAAGAATAAAAAATTAAGGTGAAAGAGGATCACCTTGACGAAGCCCCCTAGAAGCACCAAATAACTCAGAGTGACTCCCATTGATAAGCATAGAGAAAGAGACTGAAGTAACATAACTCAAAACCCATTAAATCCATTCTTCAGCAAAACCAAAAGCACCAAGAACCTGCTGAAGGAAGGACCACCTAACTCTGTCATATGCCTTAGCCATATCTAGTTTGATAAACATCACTTTTTCTTTAGAGCTAGCCATGGAATGGATGACCTCAGTTGCAATAACAATCCCATCCAGAATTTGCCTACCAGCAACAAAACCACTTTGTTCTTCGGAGATCAGCTCCTCAAGCCCCTTTTTCAATCTGTCAGCAATAAGTTTAGAAATAATTTTATAAATTACACTGCATAAAGAAATGGGCCAAAATTGGCTTAACCTATCGACCCCCTCACTCTTGGGAATAAGAGCCAGAAAGGTAGCATTTAGGGCCCTTAGCATCTGCTTATTTTGTTGAGATTCTTGAACCACAACCAGGAGGTCAAGTTTGATGATATCCCAAAATTCTTGAAAAAACTCAATTGGGAAGCCATTTGGACCAGGCGCCTTCCCTTTCTTCATATTGAAAATAATCCCTTCAAGCTCTTCAAGTCAGATATCACTCATGAGTTGTCGATTCAAATCTCTAGATACAATAGAGGGGATACAAGAAAGAATATGTGCTTCCTCAGGAGACCCCCCTTGCGAGTCCTCCCTAAAAAGAGAATCAAAGTAGTGCACCGCCTCCCTTGAGATTTCCGGGAAGGAGGAAAGATGGTCTCCCCTGTCATTCACCAGACCAGAGATAGAATTTCCATGTCGCCTAGCTTTCACTGAATTGAAAAAGAAAGCTGTATTTTTATCCCCTTTTTGAAACCACTCAATGTGAGCCTTCTGTTTCCAATACATTTCCTCTCACAGTTCCCATTCTTCAAGAATTTTCACAGCCCGAGCCTTGTCCTAAAGCAACTCAACCGTCACCCCATCCTCCCTTAACCTCCTCATGATACCATCCAAATCTTCCTGAGCCATCGCCTTTGCATGGAAGACATTCCCAAAGTACTGTCAATTCCACCGTTTGAGCTCAAATTTAACATATTGAAGTAGTTTAGCAAAGGTATACATTGTCGTACCATAGGCTGGTCTACCTTTCTTCCACCAGTCAGTCACAAAGGCATTCAAAGAAGGGTCCTGCAACCACATAAGTTGGAACCTAAAAGAGGGCATACGAGGCACACGAGTTGACTCAGTAGCAAGCTTAATAGGCCAATGGTCTGATCCTTTCCAATCCAAGATCTCAGAGCAAGATGACCACACCCCTCCAACCCAGTAACAGGAAACCAGAAATCAATCTAATCTTTCTGCAATGTAGAAATCACCAACCCGACGATTATTCCAGGTGAACTGACCATTGTTGGGTTTGATATCAACAAGATTCAAGGTATTGATATTGTCACGAAGTAGCAGTGCAGAGGGCTCCAACCTTCCAGTACCACCACGCTTCTCAGCCAACTCACAAATAGCATTGAAATCTCCACCCAAAATCCATGGATGAAAAAGCATCATGCTACGGATAAGCCTAATATGGGACCACATACCTTGTTTACCCTAAAAATTTGTAGGAGCATATATATTAGAAAATAGAATGACGTCCCCTGTCTCAAAACAAGTAGCAATCATAGACATAGAGGATTTAGAAGAAATCCACCAAAGAGGTCGGATTCTTCGAGGATTCCATAAACATGCCAAACCCCCAGAAGCTCCATGAGCTCCAATGCACTGGCACTCCCCGCTCCTCCATAACTTAGGTGCCAAGCCTTGCATATTCTCAACAGATAACTTAGTCTCCTACAAAAAGAAGACATCAGGACCTTGCCTTCTAACTAAATCATGAACCGCTTTTTGTCTAGGGCTGTTGTTCAAGCCCTGTACGTTCCATGACAGAACAATCATTTCAAAGGGCTTGAAAAAAGAGAATCCAGAGTCTTTACTGACCCTGACTCCACCAAATTCTCGCCTGCCAGTTTAATCTTTCCCACATCCTTTTTTCTGTCGGGTTTAGCAAATTTCTCTACCCCACCCTTCTTAATATCCTTCTACAAAATGCCCAATTTGGGAGGAGGCTTGAACTTCTTAGTCGGGTCAGAACCAATGTTCTTCCCAGGAAGAGAAGAATCCTCCCCTACGAATGTAACAACAGCCGAGGGTTCCTGCACCTCTGAAACCACCGCCAGTTGATCAGCTTCCATGCGCAAACAATCATCCCTTTGTGGCTCCAAAGAAGAATCAAGAACAAAATCCTCCTGAGCTAAGCCCACAAGCCCCTGATCTAAGTTGATCAAACCTGGGTTCACCTCTTGTTGGCTGAGCTCATCCAAAACCTCAAATCTATTAAAGGTACCTTCATCATGCCTTTCTTTAAAAGGCCTCTTTTGACCCCTATTCTGGTTTCGAGCCTTGACCGTAGAAAAACCATAAGACGCACCTACCTCATTAGGAGAAATGCTCTTCCCCTTATTTGTTTCAGGAAGATTGCTAGCAGGTTGTGAAGGCTGCGACTCCACAAACTTATACCTTGGACATCTCCACTACAAATGGCCATATTCTCGACAAAACCGACAACGAAAGGGAAGAGTTTCATAGTCTAATTGTTGCACCCAAGAATAAGAGCCCGCACACATATCTATTGCATTGTGCAAAGGTCTACTTAGATCAATCTCAACACAAATGCGTGCAAAATTCATTACCTTATTATCCAAAGTTTGCGATGAAGTCCCAACTGGTTTTCCCAGCACCGAGGCCAAAAGGTGCAACACATCTTCTCGACAACATTCCACCAGGAACCTTGGTAGACGAACCCACACAGGGACACAATTTGGAAGCTCCTCGGCGGGGTTAAACCCTGCATGCCATGGCTTGATAAACAACCCTACCTTATTATGAAAATAAGGGCCTCCCTTAAATACCCTATTACGATCAGCAATGCAATTAAAAGTAACCATGAAATAATTGTTCACCAGCAACATTATCTCCATTTCCCCCTTCGGCTCCCATGTCCTTCGAGCCCAAACCTCCAAAAATTGTAAAGAAACCCTCATCCCCAAAAATTTACAATATAAAGAGTGAGCTAAGTAATACTCAACATCTTCAGTAATCATTTCAAACAGAACAACCAGTTTTGGCCTCTCCTTGCACCTCTCGAGACATCCGTTAATCTTCGTGATCCTCGTGCCATTGGATAACCCTGTAGCAACACTCCCTGTATTCGGGGCAAACAGATTGTTATCAAAGGTCTTCATCCCTTGACTTGAAAATCGTGAGCCAATTGCTGCCTGGAAATCCAAGTTAGGGCACCCCACTGACATCTCATCCTTTGAAGCCATCAAGCCCAAGGCAATAAACTTAATCCCTGCACCAAAGAGAGGGTGGGGAAGCCCTCCCCACACCCTTCCACTTAGCACCACACCAATCACCAAACACCCGCACCTCAAACCCTTCCCACCCGCGCAGCAGAGAGAAGGAACAAAGAAATTGGGAAGAGAATGAAACCCGCACACACCCCATGCACCAAGAAGCAGTCACACACCCCATTGAACACCACCACCCTGCACAAAGGACGCAACAGACCCACCTCCCAGGCGGACGCCCAACACCGAAAACAAAGAAAACAGGGGTGAGACAAAGGAAAATCACGCGCCCCTGAACACGGCAACAGGCAAAAAGAAAAACAAAACCCCCAGACGCGCACAAAGAAACCCACCCAGACAGCACACAACAAGAAAAGAACCAAAACAAGCTAGGGCTCGGATGCCCTAGCTCGGCTCCCAAGCACGCAGACCCGAGCCATCGAAAAAAAAAATCGAGAATAATTCATAAATCATAGTTTACTTTTTTTTTTTTTTAATAAAAAGGGGGTAAAAACTTTATTGAAAATCAGAAAGCATCAATACATAGGAAGAAAAGGACCAAGGTCCCAAGGAAAAACAAGATCACCGACCCAAACAGAGAAAACAACCGACACCATTAACTGTCACCATTTCCAACCCTATCCTCACCAAGAATATTCGTTAAATCAAGACGGAGCTCCTGAGGAACCAACTCCCACTCCTCAATTCTCCATCCCTCATCATGCTCAGAAGCCCATTTCGCCAAACAGTCAGCAGCCCTATTCCACTCCCTTGGAATATGGACAAAAGTCACCATTTCCATCAAAGAACTAACCCGCAAAATTTGTTGCACAACCCCAGCCAACTGCCAGCTGACATCCGCCACTTTCTGCTCAATAAGCAAATTGATCAAGATCTGGGAATCAGATTCACAAACAATCCTTCTCCACCCCAAAGCATGAGCCCTCTCAAGAGCGTTAAGAATAGCAAGCCCTTCCACAAGGTTGATGGTCTGTATCCCTTCATAAATTGAAAAGAGGAAAATCACTGAGCCCAAAGAATCTCTACCAATCCCCCCGATACCAGCCGGACCCGGATTTCCCCTTGAAGATCCATCAGTATTGATCTTCAAAACACCTTCCGAGGGAAGTTGCCATTTGCCATCCCTATCAATCTTTTTCTTCCCACGACGACCTCTAATAGCCCTATTCAAGGCCAGGGACGATCCTTGAATCCCCAATCTCTCCACCACCTCAGTATCCTTTTTCACCAACGGGAATTCCACTTCACACTTAGCTTTCACTGTTTCCTGAACCATGCCAAGAAATTTCTGCCAAATTTGTTGAACCAGCCTCTGTTCCCCTCGAAATATCCTTCGATTGCGCTCCAGCCAGATCTGCCACAATAAGAAGATAGGCCCAACAAACCACACCTCCTGCAAAAAAGAGGCCACAGAAGGGGGCCGACCCATCCCCTGCCAAAACTCAATCAAGGAGGAAGCATGAACACAAGGAGTTGTCCAAACACCCCACCAAAAGTGCCAAAGCTGGAGGGCGAAAGAGCAACGGAAAAACAAATGGGTAGAGTCCTCCTCATTAGCCCCACACATAACACAAATAGACGGCCCGTGGAAACCTCTCTTCTGAATGTTATCCCAAGTCAAACACTTATTCCAGGCCAACGTCCAAACAAAACAATTACATTTTGGCCAGGAAAACTTATTCCAGACCTTTTTCCACCACTGAACTTCAGGCCCAATCAACCTATGAGACAATAACCTGCTATAACCGGAGGCTACAGTGTAGGTCCCCATAGGATTAGGGGACCAGGCTAGCACATCATCATCCTGGAGAGAGCTACATCTTCGGCTGGAGAGGATACTATGCAACACAGCAGAATCCTCCTGCAAACCAACATCAGGCCACTCCTCGGGGGTCTTCCATTTGGCCATCTCTAACTGACCACAGGGGAAAAAGGACTTAAAGTCACTCACCCGTGACCAACCGGCCTCAAGAAATCTTAGACAAAGGTTCATCAGGTTGGGAAACTGGGAAGTGATGGGAGGAAAACCATCCCAGGAGTCAAACCAAAAATGGACTTCTGTCCCCTTCTTGCAGATCCAAAATAATCCTTCCTTAATAAGCGTAGCCCCTTTCTTGAGGGTTCCCCAAATCATAGAGCCCTTCCCCACAAGGGGGTACCTCGAAATATCAGAGTGAGGGATCCCCGGGAGATACTTCTGAGAGAGAACCTTGGCCCAACTCTTATCCTGCTCATTACACCACCGCCAATATAATTTAGCAGCCAAAGCCTCCCCAGTCAGAGCTGACTGCCTCAAGCCGAGGCCACCAAATTGTTTTGGACTACAAACCACCTCCCATCTAACCAAACTCCATTTGGAGGACTCCAGGCAACCAGCCCATAAAAATTGTCGCACTACAGAATCTAGGTCCTTAAGAAAGCCCATAGGGGCAACCTGGAGCATGCATCTATAAATGGGCAGAGCCTGCACCACGGACTTAATCAATTGGACACGACCAGCAAAGGATAACCATCGATGAGTCCAGTGGTTAACTTTCACCCTAAATTTATCCAGAATAATCTGCCAAGACTCCCTGGGAAGTCTACTTACCGAGATGGGAATGCCAAGGTAGGTCAGAGGGAGATTCCCAATCTGAAATCTCAAAGTGCGGGCAATCCTTTGCTGAATGGGGCCTGGAGTGTTGAAGAAGAAAATGGAAGATTTTCCCTCATTAATCTGCTGACCAGAGGCAACCAGGTACGCATCCAAGACTCTACGCAAATGTGAGGCCTCTCTCATTGTAGCCACCCCCATCAAAGCAGTATCATCTACAAATTGTAAGTGAGTCTGTGGAGGTAAAGTGCCACCCCACCTCCACCCTTGAATGAGACCAGACTCCGCACTCCGTTTAACCCATCTCCCCAAACCTTCGGCCAAAAGAATAAACAAGTAAGGGGAAAGAGGATCACCCTGACGAAGCCCCCTAGAGGCACCAAAAAGCTCAGAATGGCTCCCATTGATAAGCACTGAGAAAGAGACTGAAGTAACACAACTCAAAACCCATTGAATCCATTCTTCAGCAAAACCAAAAGCACCAAGGATCCGTCGAAGGAAGGACCACCTAACTCTGTCATAAGCCTTCGCCATGTCCAGTTTGATAAACATCGCTTTTTCTTTAGAGATGGCCATAGAGTGGATGACTTCAGTAGCAATAACAATCCCATCCAAAATTTGCCTGCCAACAACAAAGCCACTTTGTTCTTCGGAGATCAGATCTTCAAGCCCCTTCTTCAACCTGTCAGCGATAAGCTTAGAAATAATTTTATAGATTACATTGCATAAAGAAATGGGCCGAAATTGGCTTAACCTATCAGCTCCCTCCCTCTTGGGGATAAGAGCAAGAAAAGTAGCATTGAGAGCCCTTAACATCTGTTTACTATGTTGAGATTCATGAACCACAGCAAGGAGGTCAAGTTTGATGATATCCCAGAATTCTTGGAAAAACTCAATAGGGAAGCCATCAGGACCAGGCGCCTTCCCTTTCTTCATATTAAAGACAATCCCTTCAAGCTCTTCAAGCGAGATATCACTCAAGAGTTGTCTATTCAACTCTCCAGACACAAGAGAGGGGATGCAAGAAAGAATTTGAGCTTCCTCAGGAGACCCCCCTTGCGAATCCTCCCTAAAAAGAGAAGCAAAGTACTGCACTGCCTCCCTTGAGATTTCTGGGAAGGAGGAAAGATGATCTCCCCTGTCATTCACCAGACCAGAAATAGAATTGCCATGGCGCCTGGCTTTCACAGAATTGAAGAAAAAAGCTGTATTTTTATCCCCTTCCTGAAGCCACTCAATACGAGCCTTCTGCTTCCAAAATATTTCCTCTCGCCGTTCCCATTCTTCCAACATTTTCACAGCCTGAGCCTCATCCTGAAGCAACTCAGCCGTGACCCCATCCTCCCTTAACCTCCTTGTGATACCATCCAAATTAGCCTGAGCTGTTGCCTTTGCATGGAATACATTCCCAAAATACTGGCGATTCCACCGTTTGAGCTCAAATTTAACATATTGAAGTTGTTTAGCAAAAACATACATTGCAGTGCCATATGCAGGTCTACCTTTTTTCCACCAATCAGACACCAAGCCATTTAAAGAGGGATCCCGCAGCCACATAAGTTGGAATTTAAAAGAGGGTATACGAGGCACACGAGTTGACTCAATAGCCAGCTTAATCGGCCAATGGTCCGATCCTCTCCAATCCAAGATCTCAGAACAAGATGACCACATCCCTCCAATCCAATAACAAGAGACCAAAAACCTATCTAATCTTTCTGCAATGCAAAACTCACCTACCCGACGGTTATTCCAAGTGAACTGACCGTTGATGGGTTTGATATCAACAAGATTCAGGGTATTGATGTTGTCACGAAGAAGCAGTGCAGAGGGCTCCAACCTTCCAGTGCCACCCCGCTTCTCAGCCAGCTCACAAATAGCATTGAAGTCACCCGCCAAAATCCAAGGATGGAAAGGCATCATGCTCCGAATCAGCCTGATATGGGACCACAAACCTTGCTTACCCTGAAAATCTAAAGGAGCATAAATATTAGAAAATAAAATGACTTCCCCTGACTCAAAGCTCGAGGCAACCATAGACATAGAGGATTTAGAAGAAATCCACCAAAGAGGCCGGACTCTTCGAGGATTCCAGAAACAAGCCAGACCCCCCGAAGCTCCCTGAGCTCCAATGCACTGGCATTCCCCGCTCCTCCACAACTTAGGTGCCAAACTTTGCATATTCTCAACAGTTAACTTAGTTTCCTGCAAAAAGACGACATCAGGACCTTGCCTGCTAACTAACTCAAGAACAGCCTTTTGTCTAGGACCGCTGTTCAAGCCCCGTACATTCCATGACAGAACAATCATTTCAAGGGGCTTGAAAAAATAGAATCCAGAGTCTTTACTGCCCCTGACTCCACCAAATTCTCACCTGCTAGTTTAATCTTTTCCACATCCTTTTTTCTACCAGGTTTAACAATTTTCTCTGCCCCGCCCTTCTTTATATCTTTCTGCAAAATACCCAATTTGGGGGGAGGCTTGGACTTCGTAGCCGAGTCTGAACCAATGATCCGCCCAGGAATAGGAGAATCCACACCAACTGCTGTAACAATAGCCAAGGGTTCCTGCACCTCAGACACCCCCCTCTGCTGATCAGCTTCCAAAGCCGACTATCATCCCCTTGTGGATCCATAGAAGAATCTAGAACAAGATCCTCCTGAGTTGATCCCCCAAGCCCTTGATTTAGGTTGATCAATCCTGGATTCACCTCCTGTTGGCTAAGCTCATCCAAAACCTCAAATCTGTTGAAGGTACCTTCATCTTGCCTTTCTTTAAAAGGCCTCTTCTGACCCCTGTTCCGATTTCGAGCTTTGACCGGGGCAAAACCATCAGAAGCCCCTACCTCATCAGGAGAAATGCTCTTCCCTTTATCTGATTCAGGAAGATTACTTACAGGTTGAGAAGGCTGGGCCTCCCTAGACTTATACCTTGGGCATCTCCGCTGCAAATGGCCATATTCGCGACAAAGACGACAACGAAAAGGAAGAGTTTCGTAGTCCAAATGCTGCACCCAAGAGTAAGAGCCCACACACATATCTATTGCATCGGGCAAAGGCCTACTTAGATCAATTTCAACACAAATGCGTGCAAAGGTCATTACCTTTTTACCCAAAGTCTGCGATGAAGTCCCAACAGGTTTTCCAAGCACCGATGCCAAAAGGTGTAGCACATCCTCTCGACAGCATTCCACTGGAAATCTCGGTAAACGAACCCACACAGGGACACGGTTTGGAAGCTCTTCAGCGGGGTTAAAACATGCATGCCATGGCTTGATAAACAACCCTACCTTATTATGAAAATAAGGGCCTCCCTCAAAAACCCTATTGCGATCAGCCATGCAATTAAATGTAACCATGAAATAATTGTTCGCCAGCAACATTATCTCCATTTCCCCCTCCGGCTCCCATGTCCTCCTGGCCCAAACCTCCAAAAATTGCAAGGAAACCCTCATCCCCAAAAACTTACAGTATAAGGAGTGGTTTGAATAATACTCAACATCTTCAGCAATCATCTCAGCCGGAACAACCAGTTTTGGCCTCTCCTTGCACTTCTCGAGGCAACCGTTAATCTTTGTAATCCGTGATCCATTAGATAACCCCAGATCAGCAAATCCTGTATTCGGAGCAAACAAATTGTTGTCAAAAGTCTTCATCCCTTGACTTGAAAATTTTGGGCCTATTGCTGCCCGGAAATCCATGTGAGGGCTCCTTACTGACGTCTCGCCTTTAGAGCATTCCATCATGCCAAAGGAAGACAACAAGCCCGAGAGATGGGTGAGGGGGCCCTCCCCACCCCCTTTCTCTTATCACCGCCCCACACACAAGCCCTCACCTTCAAACGTCCCGACAGCCACAGAAGAGTGAAGAAAGGGAGGCGACGGGAAGCCCCAATCAAAACAGACAAGAAGCAATAATCCACAGCCCCACGCACCACTCACCACAAATCACAGGCTACGCCGTCATAAAACACCAGCAGGTAAAGCTTTACACGCCAGCAACAATGGAGAAATTCGCACAAAGAAAGGGCAAAAACCCTCACACGAACCAGCACGGGACTGAGGAGCCGCAGCCAAGCCAAGACCACAGTGGACAGAACAAACAACAAACGCCCTCTTCGCATTCACAGTGAAAATCAGACAGAGCTAGGGCTCGGATGCCCTAGCTCGAGGTGCAGAAAACGCGCCCGCCATCCCATTACCTAAATCATAGTTTACTTTTAGTATAGTTTTAATTATCCAATTATTTTAGAATTTTCTCCCTCTAAAATTAATGTAATCATATATTTTAAATTATTAATAAATATATTATGGTTATTATATCTACTTTCTATTTAGATTGATCACAAATTGTTCAACTTGAAATTATTGTTAAAAAAAATTCTATTGCTAATGCATAAATTTAGTAGAAAGAAAATACATGAAATCCCATGAAAATGCATAGTATAAGAAATAATATGGAGATAAAATCTCTACATACTCTTACATTCTTTTTTAAGTTACAATTGTTTTTAAAGAAACATAAATCATAGTTTTACTTTCATTGCAAAGCATTTTAAATTCTTTATTTATAATTATTTAGTTTTTAAGATTTTTTTTCAAAAATTAATTTAATTGTATATTTTTAATTATTAATAAATATATTATGGGTATTATATCTATTTCTATCTATATTAATTATAAACGGTTCAATTTAATAATATTGTTAACTTTATTTATTACGTCGAAGGCATTTCCTATTTGAAGAGTGTTAAGCTCATTTGTGAAATCAATGGTTGAAAGTTGACGAGAAATAATGCAAGACGATTGGAAATATTTGGTTCGTTCATGCTCCTCGTCGTTTTTACCTTCCACCACTTCATGCTCCTGTTTCGTTCATGCTCCTCCTCGTTCATGCTTCTCAGTGCATTATTTTCGCCAGTCGTTTTACTTTTCCTGTCGTTTATCATTTATTCGGTACAAGACTTGTCAGAGGTCGTCGAGAATTCCCATCTTCCTAATAAAATAGGAGGTTTTTTCTTGTTGAGAGTTCCTAGTAATGGGGGCATGGGTTTTTCTTTTATTTTTTATTTTTTTAATAAATTATTTTAAATAAAAAATTATATATATTAATTATATTATGTTTTATATTTAATAATTTATTATGTAGAAACTAATATAGAATAATAATAGAAATATAATTTAAATTCTATATATAAGTAAATAATAAACATGTGTTAAATATTTAACATATTTAATACAATTCCAGACAGTCTCGGTGGAGACTCAACTAAAGAAGAGGAATCGGGGGCTGATAGCAAGGAAGACAAGGGTGATGAGGAAAGGGAGGAGTCGCAGCATGAGATTGCTCAGGATGAGGAGGAAGCAAATGTAATGGAAAATCAAGATGGGGTCGAGAATACCAGCAAAGAGGAAATTAAAGTTGAAGAGGATGAGAATGGGAGATTTAAACGACTGGAGGAGAGGATGCAAATTCTAGAGTAGAAGATACTTGAGAAGGTGAGGGACAACAAGCTCCAAGCTCTGGAAAATCTGATTAATGGAATAATAGAGGAAAGATTGAAGGCTCTAGAGAAAGGGATGCAAGCAAAAGGAAATGTCCACAAAATTCAAACCCTTGAAGAAGCATAAGAATGTGTGCATGGTGGTTGATGTTGTGATGAAGAAAGCAGTTATGGCTACTATCTCTAGGATGGGAAAAATAAAAAAGGAGCAAAAGAAGAAAGCAACGAGTGATGGTGAGGACTTAGTTGGTAAGATGGAGCTGAAGGCAACTGTGCATGACACTGTTGAAGATCCGGTCAAAGCTTGGAAGCTAATCGAGGATGCATAGCCTGGTTGCTTTGTTGTGTTGGTTTCTTTTGTTTTTTGATGTTTATTTCTACTATGTTTAAAAGGACTATTGCTACTGGTTATGGTCGTGGGTGCTTGAACTTAAATTTATACAATCCTCTGTATATTTTAAGAAGGAACATTATGATAGATGTTTATAAGTAATGTAGATAGATAGGGAAGGATGCTACTGATGATAGTTTTTGGTTTCTTGATTTGTATGATAGAACTGATATGTTTCATCGAAAAGGGATTGGTTAAGCATTTTGGTTGGGGATTGGGAAGTTAGGTGGGCTTCTTATTTTTGTTGTTTCTCACCACTTGTTCTTTTCATGATGTACTTTATGTTTAGGTCAGGGCCCCTTTCCCTTCTTAATCAATCAAAAACATATTTAATACAATATATTTAATAATTTATATTATATACAATAATAAATAAGCACTATATTATTATATAATATTTATTATCTTTTTTATATTACATGCATAGTTATATTATTTATATATTTATATTACATTATTTATATATTGTTTATTATATTTCTATTTGTTTTATATAATATAATATTATATTATTTATATATTATATTATATTATTTATATGTTATATTATATTATTTATATATTATTTATTATATTTATATATTATTTATTATATTTATATTATATATTATATTATATAATATTAATATTGTATATATTATTTGTATATTTTATAGTGTAATATATAATGTAATATTATATTATATAAATATAAGTATAACAAAAAATATAATATAAACATATAAATGTTATAAAATATAATATAAATACACTAAATAATATATAATCATTAATATAATCTTGTTCTTTCTTAAGTCTCAAGTTTCATGCAGGAGCCCATTCATGATCCATCTATAGCATCCTCTCTTGCAACTTTTTACCATAGTCTTGTCCCATGTCAAGTTTCACTCATCTAATTATAATTTGGGATTTACCTTCTATCAAATCTATCACCAATTAAAGAAACAAACCACCAAAAAATTTGCAACTTCAAGGTTTCATATGTAATATGAACGACAACCCTATGTTGAAAATTGGAATGCACACATAAGGAATGTTAATTGGCATTAGAGATAAGATTCAAAGAAACAAAGGGAGAAAAAAAGAGAAAGAAAGGAAGAGAGAAAAAGAGGAGTAGAAAATGAGACAAATGAAGAGAATGGCATGCAAATAGATAAAGATAGAGATAGATAGATTGGAGAGAGAAACAAATAAATCGAGGGATAGAGAGAGGAAGAGTGAGATACAAAAAAGAGAGAAGAGAGAAACACAGATAGAGAAAGAGGGAGAGAGAAAGAGAAATAGAGAGATAGAGAGGCATCTATCTATCTATCTCTCTTCTCTCTCTTTATCCATCCCTTTCCTCTCCATATCCCTATCCATCTGCATCTCCATCTCTATCTCCTTACCCCCTCTCTCACTCTTCCCTCCTTTATCTCTCCCTCTTTCTATCCATCTCTCCCCCTCCCCATATCCATATCCATGTCCATGTCCATCCCCATCCCCATCACCATCTCCATATCCATCTCCACCTCCATCTCTATCTTCCTCTCCATATCTATCTCCTCACTCCTCTCTCTCACTCTTCCCTCCTCTATCCCTCCCTCTTTCTATCCATCTCTTCCCTCCCTCCCTCTCTCCCTATTGCAAACATAACATTTTCCTATTAATGGAGCTTGATTATCTTCCTAATTTAGAGGTTTTCTTTAGTCATCTTTGGATCCCTATAAGTGGATGCATAGTTGATGTAAAGCTATCACTTCTCTATTGAGACCTTTGCTACATTAAAAACATCATTTGGTAAATCGCCTACCAATTGACCTCATGTTCTACAAAATGCACAAAAAAAAGTCCAAAAATTACCCTAATTGACCTTCCACACCAAAAAGAGAAGGGATAGATAGAGCGAGAGGGAGATAAAAAAAGAGAGAAGAGAAAGAAATAGAAAAAAGGAGAGGCAGACAAAGAGATATAGAGACACAAAGATAGAGGTAGAGATATAGAGTAATAAAAAGGGAGAGAGAAAGAGATAGAGATAGTAAGAGAGATAAATAAAAAGAGAGAGAGGAAAAGATAGAAGAGGAGAGACATAAATATAGTCACATAGAGAGAGTGAGATAGAGAGAGAGACAGATAAAGAGAAATATAAGGAAACAAAGATATATTTAGAGGTAGAGAGATTAAGAGATAAAGAGAGAGAAGTGGGTGGAAGGGCGGGCGACTTTCCACATGGGGTTGTGGAAAGTCTATTTTAGGGGGTAAGCTTGGGTGATTATGGTGAGTGGATGCCCTGTCAGTAAACTTCACATGGATTTGTGTCCATATCTTTACAAGTGAAAGGTAATAATGATGCGAATACACCGTACTCATATTAGATGTGTGCATTACACCTGTTGGCATCATGTTTGGCCTTCATTTTGAATCGATGTACGCATGACACTGAATGGTGATAGGTCATTGTGGTTTGGGCCGCACAGGGTGGCAAACATTTCTTTGTACAATGTAATATTCCCTCACGCATTGAAGGTGTTCACTTGCTTGAACGTGGTATTTGGGCTCTGCGTTTTCCTTTCCTCTTGGCTCTGGGCAAGCTCAAGGTTGCTTTCAATGGCAGAAAAATTAAAGTTCATAGTGCATATGTCTGTCGATTCTTTGGTTTGCTTTGAGACCAATACCCCAATTCAACTTGGATGCAAAGAGCATCAAAATTCCTTTGGTGGTATCTTTTATCAACACCTTAAGCACATTCTCCTTAATATTGATCTGCATATGGTGGTGGCCGTTAAAATGGTGTTGAGGAAGGAGCATTTGGTGTCACACAAAACTCCCTAGGTGAATTTTCAAATTGTCTCAAGGTTCCTAGCATCCCTGCTAGATATTTACATGGCCAAAGATGAAGCTAAGGCGTTGGTTTGCAAACTTTTAAAAAAGGAGTTGATGGAGGGGATGGATGAGATTCTCAAGGTGGCGATACCAGGGGTCGGGGTGCCGAGGCCTAAGGACTTGGAGCTGGTCAAGAAGTAGGGAAAGGTCATCAAAATCTATCCTTTCCTCTTGGACCTAAAAGGCCAGACACTGGTATGCCATAAGATGATAGTGGTGGTCGGTGTAAACTTCCTAAAAAATATGGTGTGGCTGGTGGAAGTGGAGGGCTTTGAATGGGTAGCTGAATTTGATGCTTTCGCGAAGGCCAATGGTTTCATGTGATGGAGTTTGGGTGTTTGGTTCTGGGTCTCAACAGGTAAATTTGTTTTAGTTCTATGTGTGGTGGTTCATGCCTGGTTATGGGAAATTTTGTTTGAATTTTGTAAATGCTTGTCCTCTCTTTTCATATATGTTGGGCTGTTTGGTGGTCGATCGGTTATGGGGGCTTGTTTTGGGGTTTTTGAATCTTGCATTTGTAGACGGTTGTATTCATTCTGGCACATATCAATATAATCCTTTATTATAGAACAAAAAAAAAAGAGATAAAGAGAGAGAAAAGGGGATAAATAGGGATAGAAAAAGAGAGTAAGGAAGAGGGAGAGAGAGAGAGAGACGATGAGAAAAGGGAAGACAAGTATAGAGAGAAAAAGGGAAGAGAGACAAATAGAGATTGAGAGATAGTGAGAAACATTGAGATAGAGACATAAAGATCTCTTTCTCCTTGTCTTCTCATCTATCTATATATATAGTTATCTTCCTCTCTCCTCCTCAATCTCTACACATGTCTTCCTCTCTCTATCCTTTCATCTCTCTCCCTCTTTATCTCCCTCTCCCTCTTCCTAGACCTCTATATATATACATATATACATACATATATATATATACATATATACATACATATATATATATACATATATACATACATATATATATACATATATACATACATATATATATATACATACATATATATATATATATATATGTATAATTATTTGGAACTCTTTAGTTTGTAGTGTGATTTTAATTATTTAATTTTTGAATTTTTTTATTTTCTAAATTAATATTTTAACTAAATTAAAATAATTGATATACTTAATCAAAAGAAAAATAATAGTATATTAAATATAACTTATTCTATATATAAGAAATTTACTTTTTGTATATGTTAGATTATAATATTGTGAGGGAGTGTATATCTAAATTAAAAATTAATCATTCGGTTAAACTATCACGTGTAAATGATCCAACTCATCAAAATTATTCAAGGGCCAAATAAAGATCAATCGTACAAAATATTAAACTTTGATAAATGATATAATATAAAATAAATTATCATTCTCACTATTTAAATACAACTAATTTTCTAAAAGATAGACATACACTATTTAGGGGTCTAAAAGATAGAGTAGGCCCACTTAAAAATATAACTCCAACTCCCTACCATATAAAAGTGGATTTGAGATCATTTTTCAAAGGGTCTCTTTATGAAAAAAGATAGAAAAACATGATTACATATAAATGGGGTTTATTGGCCTTTCAAAGATCATTGATTGCCACTTCATCATGTAAAAAATCCCTAAGCTCAACAATTTATTTATGTTACTTAATTCACAATGGGCTTCGAGGATACTTTTTCTTTTAATATAAATATTCCTCCTCATCTCCATCTCTATCTTTATCTCCTTATCCCCCTCTCTCTATTGCTCTTCCCTCCTTTATATCTCCATATTTCTATCTCTCTCTCTCTCTCTCTCTCTCTCTCTCTCCCCCTATTACAAACATAACATGAGCCTATTTATAATGGAACCTAATTATCTTCTTGATTCATAATTTTTATTTTGGTCATGTTTGGATCCATGTAAGTGGATGCATAGTTTATTTGAAGCTATCACTTCTCCATTTATACCTTTAATGGAACATACTACAGTGCCCCTTGGAAAGCCACATTCACTAAGAAATGCGTATACAAAATATGTAAAAGATATAAAGCATCTCTATCTCTATCTTCCTCTCTATGTCTCTCCCCCATCTCTAACTCCTTACCTCTCCCTGCATCTCTCTCTCTCCCCCATCTATCTTTACCAATGTATCTATCTCTTTATCTCTCCCTTTTTTTATCCCTCTCTCCCTATCTCTCCCTCTCTATCTCTCTCATCACACACACACACACACATTCCATATTTCTCCATCCCTATCTCTATCTCTATCTTTCTCACTCTCTCACACACACACGCAATCATTGTTTCTCCCTCCCTATATCTATCTCTATCTCTCCTCCCTTTCTCTATCTCTCTCTCCATCTCTCTATTACCTATCTCTATCTCTCTATCTCCACCCCTCTCCCTTTCTCTACCCATATCTTTCTCTCTTTATCTTCCCATATATCTATATCTTCCTCTTTCTAACTCCCTCTATCACCCATATTTATTTGTCTATAGCTACTTCTCTTTGTCTATCTATCTCTCAATCTTTGTCTCCCTCTCCCCATCTTTTTATATCTCCTTATATATCTATCTCTATCACTATATTTGACCATCTATATCTCTCTCCATCTATCCCTCTCTCTCTTCCTCTATATATCTCTACCTTCCTCTCCCTCTTCCTTTATATATCTCCATATCTTCATTTTTATCTCCCTCTTCTTCTTCCTTTATATATTTTAATCTCTTCATCACTATCTCCCTATCTCTCTCTATATATATCTTTATCTCTCCCTCTAGGTGTATCTCTATCTCTTCATCTACTTGTCTCCTTCATCTCTTGATCTATCTTCATCTTTACCTCTATCTTCCTCTCCCCCCTCCATCTCTAGACATGTCTCCCTCTATCTATCCATCTCTCTCCATCTCTCTCCCTTTGTCTCTATCTCGTTATTTCTCCATCTCTCTACCCCTATATCTCACCCTCTCTCTATATATCACTTTCTATATCTATCTTTATCTTTATATCTCTTCCTCAATATATTTATCTCTTCCATGTTTGTATCACTCTCTCCTCTCTCTCTTTATATCTCTCTCTCTCTCCTCAATATCCCTCTCCTTCTCCATCTCCATTTCCGTCTTTATCTCTGTCTCCTTCCACTTCATATCCCTCTCCCTCTCCTCCATCTCAATCTCTATCTCTATGCATGTCTCTGTCTCCTTGCCCCTCTCTCTCTCTCGCTCTTCCCCCCTTTATCTCTCCCTCTTTATATCCCTCTCTCTCCCTCTCCCCCTATTGCAAACAAAATATGAGCCTATTGGTAATGAATTTTGATTATCTTCATGATTCAGAGGTTTTCTACAGTTGTATTTGGATCCTTGTAAGTGGATGCATAGTTGATTTGAAGCTATCAGTTCTCCATTGAGACCTTTGTTGCACAAACAATATTATTTGATAATTTTTTCTACTAATTGACCTCATGTACTACACAACTGTATGTAAAAAATAGACCAATATTTCCCTTAATTGACCTTCCACACCTCTTCAACGTACCCATTGCACAACAAGGTGCAATTGCTAGTCAATATATTACAAACAATATTAACCTAAACTCAATATTAAAAAATATAAATATTATTAAATAAATTAAATTTTAAAAACTAAAACTATATTTCAAATAAAATATTAAAAATAAAAATAAATTATATTAAAATTGTTAAAAGTAAAATTATAACTTTTATATTAAAAATTACAAGTAACACAACTTAAAAAGTGAAAATAAAAATGAAACATATTCAAAAGATAAAAAGTCAATTTGTAATTTATTGATTTATTATTATTAATATTATTATTTGAAAAATAATATATTTGTTAAAAACTTATTATTATTTATCTACAAATCTAAGTTTAAAAAGTTTAAAAGAAAAAAATTCTTATCCTATCTTTTCTTAATTTAAAGTTAAGACTAGATAAGAGTGCAATTGTTTTTCTTTAAATATATATTATATTTTTAATATTTTAAAAAATTTGATGGTTGAGATCATTTCAGTGTTCTTGCATCCTTCTCTACAATTTTCAACTGTTGATTTTCAAAAGCAATTTGTTCACTTCATATAGGGAACGCCTTCGGCATAAAAATAGAAATGTTGCTTATATATCTAAAATTTAGTCTTTAATTTATTGTAAAACTAATAATTGTTGAATTATTTTAAAATCAATATGTAATTTTATTTAATTCATTTGTATTAGATAATCACTAAAATTTAATTAATTATTTAACAATTAGACAACAAATATTTCATGAATTTTAGAAATTAGAACTTAGTTTACTTTCAAAATGAAACCTAAGTTTTGAAAATATTGTAGGCATTTTATAGTTTATTTACTATATGATTAATTATTCAAATTTAAAGAGCAATACAATCTAATTGAACCCAAAAATGTAAAGTAGACATGTGTTTCTCCTACAAACCTATTAAAGAGGTTTAAATCAAAATTTTCCCTATGAAAAATATTGTATGAATTTTTTGCAATTATAATTTAGTATAATTTTAGAAAATGAGATGATTTGGGCACAAAGAAAAAATAATGGAAAGGTTGATTGTATATATATATATATTAGTCCTTAATTTATTCTAAAATTATAATTAGTGATTTTTGAATTATTTTAAAATAAATATTTAATTTAATTTAATTTAATTGTATTAGATAATTAGTATAATTTAATTGATTATTTTAAAAACTAAATAATACATATTTAAAAAATAAATTTTAGTTTAGTTCTAGAACTAAGTCGAGCTTTAAAAATATTGTGGTGATTTGATTAATTATTTTCTATATGATTAATAAATCTAACCCTAATAATACTTGATTTCACATAGAAATAGAATTCTAGATTAAAATACCAAAATTATAAGATAATATTAAGATTCTAGATTAAAATACTTATTTTTGTTTAAAATATTTATTATCAATAAAAAAATTATAAACTAATATTAAGACATTAATAATTCTAACCCTAATAATACTTAATTTCCCATAGAAATAGAAATCTAGATTAAAATGCTTAAAATATTTATCATAAATGTCAATTTTATAAACTAAAATTAAGACATTAACAACCCTAACTGTAACCTTAACCCCAAGTTTTATCCTAGAAATCTAATTGAACCCTAATTAAGCCCTAATTTAACCCTAACAATATTAAGGTTAAGGTTACATAGTTCAATTAGAATTAACATTTAACTAAGGTTTGGGTTAGAGCTAGGGCTAGGGTTCAATTTGAGTTAGGGATCAATCAGGTCTAGTGTTAAAATTAAGGTTTAATTAGGGTTAGGGTTAGGATTCAATTAGAGTTACGATTACGGTCGAAATTGGGTTATGGTTAGGGGTAGGGTTCAATTAGGATTATTTTGGTTAAGGTTGCGATTAGGTTTTAATTAGAGTAAGGGTTAGGGTTAGGTTCATTTAGGTTAAGGTTCAATTAGGATTCAATTAGGGTTATAGTTAATAGTATTTTAGGGTTAGGGTTAGAGTTAGGGTTATGGTTAGGGACAATATTTTAGGATAAAGATTAAGGTTAGGGCTAGGGCTAGGGTTATTGTTCAATTAGGATTAGGGATCAATTATGGTCAAGGTTAGTATTATGGTTAGGGTTCAATTACGAATCAATGAGAGTTAAAGTTAGGGTTAGTGTTTATTTAACCCTATGGTTAGTATTAGGGTTACGTTAGGCTTAGGATTAGGGTTATGGTTTAATTAGTATTAGGGTTAGTGTTACTTTTAAATTAGGTTTAGGGTGAAATTAGGGTTAAGGTTAGGGCTTAATTATATTAGGGTTTAATTAGTGTTGACATTAATTAAGGGCTAAGGTTAAAATAGGGTTACAATTAGGGTTAGGATTCTAAGATAAAGCTTGGGATTGAGGTTATGATTTGGGTTAAATTGCCATTATGGTTAGGGTTAAGGTTAGGTTAAGGTTAGGGTTATTGTTTTATGATAAAGCTTTGATTTATTGTTCAATTAATATTTAATTGGGGTTACAATTTAATTAGGACTACGATTCAATTACAAATAGTATTTAATTAAGGTTAAGGTTAGGGTTAGGGTTAGCATTTAATTAGAATTAGAGTTATGGTTAGGGTTCAATTAAGGTTATGGTTAATGGTAGGGTTTTATGTTTAAACTTGAGGTTATGATTATGATCAGGATTAGGCTGAGGGTTCAACTAGGGTTACACTTAGGGTACATTAAGGGTTAGGGTTCAAATAATGTTCATAAAAACATCTTGATAAGGGTTAAGTTAGTGTTCATTAGGGTTAGGGTTACAATTCAATTATAGTTATGATTAAATTAGGGTTTGATTATGATTACTACTAGGATAAGGGTTATGATACAATTAGGGTTAAGGTTAGGGCTCAATTGGGGTTAGTCTTAGAGTTAACTAGGTTAGAGTTAGGGTTAGTATTAGGGTTCAATAACGGCTAAGGGTTAGAGTTCAATTAGGGTTAGGGTTAGAATTAGGTTTCAATCAGGGTTACGACTCAATTAAGGTTACAAGTAGAGATTAATTAGTGTTAGGGTAAAATTATAATTATCTCACATATATAAATTTAGACTTGGGTTATGATTAGAATTTAATTAGGGTTAGGGTTAAGGATAGGGATAAGGTTAAATTAAGGTTTAATTAGGCTTATGGTTTAACTATGGTTAGATTAGGGTTAGTGTTAAGGCTAGGTTAGGTTTGGGGTTAAGGTTAGGTTAGGATTAAGGCTATCATTCTAGGATAAAACTTACAATTAGTGTTAGGAATAGGGGTCAATTACAGTTAAGGTTAGGATCAGGGCTCAATAAGGATTAGGGTTAGTGTTAGGGTAACTAACATTCAATTAGAGTTCAATTAGGGTTGGAGTCAGGGTTAGGGTTAAGGATAGGGTTTTATGAAAAAGCTTGGGTTTAGAATTAAGGTTAGGGTTAGGGCTGAGATAAGTATTAGGGTTATGATTCAATTTAGGTTAGGGTTATAATTAGGTTCAAGTTAGAGTTCAAATCGAGTTACGCTTAGGGTACATTAAAGGTTGGGGCTCAAATAGGGTTGAATTAAGATTCAATTAGGGCTAGGGTTAGGGTTAGAGTTCTAAGATAAAGCTTAACAATATATGAACCTTATGAACTTAAATATATTAACCTTAATAATATGATATAAGAGAACTAATATTTATCTTACAATTATTGTTTTTTGTAAAACAACAAGGGTGAAAATTTTATTGTTAGAAAAGCAAAGAATAAAATCAAGGGGACATGGGGCCCCAAAATTTTAGAGAAATATCAAGAATAGGAAAAAAGGAGATATCCCAAATATCCACAAAGCCACCCCTCTAGCCATCATCCCAACACCAAAGGGCATACAACCAGACCAACCCAACACATCTCATATTGATCCTCATGAAGAAACTGAGCCAATTGCTGACATTTTTGTTGGTCAAGCTGACCCCAGCCCCAAACAGACCAAGCACCCATCTCATCAGAAGCCCATTTTGCTAGAAAATCAACCACTTTGTTCCACTCCCTTGGAATATGCACAAAGGAAATTGAAACAAAATTCGAGGCCAAATTGAGAATTTGTCTAGCAATCACACCTAGTCTCCAAGAACAATTATGAAAATCCTGGTTGTTTAGCAAAGAAACAAGAATCATCGATTCCATCTCGCAAATCACCTTCCTACAACCCAACTCACAAGCTTTCTCTAAATATTTGAAAAGAGCCTAGGCCTCCATTTGGTTATTAGACTATTCACCAATATAAATAGAAAAGAAAAATTGAGCCCAACCCCTACTATCCCGTCCCACTTTTCCAATGCCAACAGCACCAGGATTACCATGAGAAAAACCATCAGTGTTTATTTTATAAACATCAGTTAGAGGCGAACACCACTTACCCACATAATTCACCTTCATGGACACCTTCTTTGAAGACCCACATCGAGACTGATCCATAAAAGTCCTAGAAAGCTCCAAGAGGGAAAAGAACCTAGCATCATTTGAATTCAAATGTTCATCTAGGTTGAACTTAGCCTCTACAGTCTCCTTGAGAAAACTCTTAATCTTAAACCAAATTTGCAGGGCCACCTGCCTTCAATCCTAAAAAAATTACCTATTTCTCTCCAACAAAAGCTGCTAGATAATTAAGGAGGGACCCATATCCTAAGCTTCCACCAGGAAGGAAGCAGAAGTTAGAGGAGGGCCCAAGTTCACCCAAAGATCATATAGAGACTAGGCCTGAACTGATGATCACTTCCATAAATGCCACCACCATCTCCAAATTTTTGTTAAGAAAGAGCATTGGAAGAATAGATGGCTAGAGCTCTCCTCATCGTTTCCACAAAGAAATCAAATCAAAGGACCAAAAAATCCCCTTTTCCTAATGTTCTCCCCAAGTCAAGCATTTATTCAAACTCAAAAGCCACATAAATAGATTACACTTGGGCCAACCAATCTTGTTCCATATACGTCTCCACCAAGGACTCTCCTCCAAGTCATAATGTCGACCAAGTAAAACATCATAACCCTGCGCCACCATGTACCTCCCTTTGGGACCATCACCCTAGGCTAACCCATCCTCCACCTCTAAAGAACTACAAGAACGCTCGAAAAGGATCAACACCAAAGTGTTTCTCTCCTCCAGAGAATCCCCATCAGGCCAAGAACCAGAGTGACGCCACTGATGCACCATAGAGGTCCCCACAAAAGAAGAGACCTTAAAGTTATCAACATTTTACTAGCCTACCTCCACAAAAGATTCCCTTAAAGCCCGAAGTTGAGGGTGAGATGAAAGTATAGGCGGATGACCATCCTAAGAGTCCAACCAAAAATGAGCAAGATTACCTCTATTAATGATCCAAAAGAGACCCTCCTTGATGAGGGCAGAACCTCGTTTTATAGTATTCCAGATCATAGATCCCTTACCCGTTAATTCCATATGAGGGATTTCCACATCAACCACACCACCAAGATATTTGAAGTTCAAAATTCGAGCCCATGGCTAGTCAAAAAGAGTACACCACCTCCAATAAAGTTTTGCCGCAAGAACCAGACTATTGTGCCCTGACTGCTGAAGACCCAAGCCACCACACTCCTTGGGTTTACACACCTAGTCCCAACTCACCAAGCTACATTTTTGGTTCTCCAAATTTCCAACCCATAAGAATTTCCTAGAAATAGAATCATATTCCTTAAGAAAATCCTTAGGAGCAGACAAAGCCATGAACTTGTACAAAGGGAGAGCCTGCAAAATAGATTTTAAAAGAGTCAACCTGCCAGCAAAGGATAACCAGCGAAAATCCCAATGATCAACCTTTGATCGAAATTTGTCCAAGATGTGCTTCCAGTGCCTCTTATTCATATTTCCAACATAAAGGGGGATACCCAAATAATCCCAAGGCAGGACCCCAATTAGAAAATGAAGAATATGGGCAATCCTTTTCTGGATTACTTTAGGGGTATTGAATAAAATGATACTAGACTTCCCCCCATTAATCCTTTGACCAAAAGCAACCATATAAATATCAAGATCCTTCCTAAAATTATTTGCCTCGTCAATTCTTGTCAACACCATTAGAGAAGTATCATCAACAAACTGGAGGTGGGATTGGGAGTCTAAACCTTGGTTCCAAATCCAACCTTTAATAAGATCACGATCCTTGTATTGTCTCAACAATCTGCCTAGACCTTCAACCAAAAGAATGAAGAGATACGAAGATGAAGGATCACCTTGCCTAAGTCCCCTCAAAGCAGAAAAGGTAGGGGAAGGTGAGCCATTAATCAAAAAGGAGAATGAGGACGTAGTCACACAACTCATGACACAAGAAATCCAATTAGGATGAAACCCGAAGGTCACAAGCATACGCTGAAGAAATGACCACCGAACCCTATCATAAGCCTTAGACATATCCAATTTTATAAACATTTCTTTCTCCTTAAAAGAGGAAATGGAATGCACAACTTCCATTGCCACTATAATCCCATCCAAAATTTGACGACCTTTGAAAAAACCCCCTTGCTCCAAAGAAATCAAGGAAGCCAGAAAATTTTTCAACCTTTCTACAATCAGCTTAGTGATAATCTTAAAAGCAACATTACATAAAGCAATAGGCCTAAAAGAGTGAAAGGAGTTGGCACCTTCTTTTTTAGGAATCAAAGCCAGGAAGGTTGAATTAAAAGCCTTGAGTATTTGCTTATTTTATCGAGACTCTCTAACCACCTCTAGCAAATCAAGTTTTAGGATATCCCAAAACTCCTAAAAAAAACTCTATCAAGAAGCCATTAGGACTAGGAGCTTTGCCTTTCTTCATCTAAAAAACAATGCTCTCAACCTCCTCCAGAGAAACAGGCTTTAGAAGGAAGTTATTCATTTCCTTGGAAACAGTCTGGGGGATGCAATCAAGGACTAAATCCTCCTCAGCCATTGCCATCTAGTTTTCCTCTGCGAAAAGGGAAGAAAAGAACCTAACAACTTCCTTTGAAATGACTTGAAAAGAAGAGAAAAGATCCCCATGCCCTAAAATTATAGAAGTGATCAAATTACCATACCTTTTTTCCTTTACAAAATTATGAAAAAAGCGGTGTTCTTACCCCCCTCCTAAAGCCAGTCAATACGGGACTTCTGTTTCCAAAAAATCTCCTCCTATAACTCCCATTCAACAAGATCTCTAAAAAGTTTACTCTTTCTCAAGCAGATCCATCATCATACCTTCTTCCTTAATTTTGAAAGTGATGATATCCAACTATGCCTGAATTTGCCTTTTCTCAAGGAAAATATTCCCAAATGAAGTTCTATTCCATCTTTTAAGCTTATACTTAACAAACTTAAACCTCTTGAAAAAAGAGAACATGACAGTACCAAAAGCAGGTTTTCCCTCAACCCACCATATCTCAACCAACTGGTGCAAATTAGGATCACGAAGCCACATGAGTTGGAATTTAAAAGGAGGGCTCTTGGACAAAGAGAACCAAAGGGATGAGAATTTGATAGGCCAATGATATGATCCTTTCCATCCCAAGATTTCAAAAGATGAAGCCCAACAATCTCCAAGCCAATGATCAAAGACCAAGAATTTATCAAGCCTCTCCGAAATAGAGCCCTCCCCACATCTTCTGTTATGCCAAGTGAAAGTACCATTAACAAGCTTCACATCCACCAGCTTGAGAAAAGATATATTATCACACATCAAGGACGAAGCAGGACTCAGCCGAACTACTCCTCCAGACTTTTCCTCCAAGAAACAAATAGAATTAAAATCGCCTGCAAGGATCCAAGGGAAACAAGGAGCCAAAGACCTAATGAATCTGATATGAGACCATAACATTATCTTACCTAGAAGATCATTAGGCACATAAACATTTAAAAAAGAGAAACCACTCCAGAATCAAAACAAGATGTAAGCATTGAAAGGGAATTCCTGTAAGCCACCCACCAAAGAGGAGTTATCCTACAGAGATTCCAAAGGAAAGCAAAACCACCATCCGCTCCTTGAGCTCCAACACAATGATATTGACCTCTCCTCTAGACTTTGGAAGTAACATTACTCATTTCATCCACATAAAGTTTAGTTTCTTGGATGAAAATAATATGAAGGCTGTGATCACGGGTAGCCTTTTGTCTAGGGATGCTACCCAAATCCCTTGCATTGCATGAGAGAATAATCATTTCTAGGATGAAGCGAAATGAGAGTCCAAAGTCTTAACAATACTCGATTCCACTAAGGACTCACCCATAATCTTCATCTTTTCCATATCCTTTTTCTTACTCACCTTGCCTGCCTTATCTGTTGTCCCCATCTTTAAGCTCTTCTGATTAATTCCCAAGTGGGGCATATTTTTCTTTTTACCATCTTCCTTTGTTCTAGAGTCTATAGCCAGGTCAGTATATACCTCATTGTCATCCAATACTAGAGGGTTCTCACATAGAGGATTCACCACCATGACAACCCCAAGTACTCCACCAAGCTCTTGAGTATCCCCTAATGTCTCAACCTGATCTAGTGACTTTTGTCTTCCATCCTTTAAAACCTCAAGTGAAGCTACTCCATGAGTAGGAATTTGGGATATATGGGCAGACGGGTCCACACCCTGCGTTCCTTGACCTTCCAGAGAAAGATTATGCCTCATTGAATCTAGGTTCTCAAAATTTTTGAGGACATCAAACTTGTTACCAAAACCTCCTTTCTACACAACCTTATTTTGTCGAATTACCCCTAGCTTTGGATTGAGCTTTCACAGGAATAAACCCCTTTGAATCATTTTCCTCATTTTCAACTAGAGCTTTGCCCTTTGCTTTAGAATTAGAAAAATAACGCTCAGACTGAGATTGTTGAAATTTACCTCCTGATTTAGGAAAATTCTTTGCAAGTGTCCATATTCGTGACACAACCTACAATGGAAGGGAAGGGCCTCATAATCCACGTGTTGAATCTAGCTCATACCTCCCAATTTAATCTCCACAGATTATGGCAATGGAATGTTCAGATTAATTTCCACACAAAGCCGAGCAAAGGAAGTCACCCTACGATCAAGGGTTTGACGAGAAGGACCCAAGGGCTTCCCCAAAGTTGCAACAATAGAATGCATCACATCTTTCCACCAAAATTCCATTGCAAGCCGAGGCAATTGAACCTACACTGGAATCTTCGACGAGAGCTCCTCAAAGGGATCAAACCCCAAATGTCGTGGTTTAATAAAGAGCCCAGTCTGATTATAGAAATAAGGTCTACCTTCAAAAACCATTTGTCGATCTGCTATCCTAGAGAATGTAGCAAAGAAATAACTATTTGCTCCTTGGACAATCTCCATATCGCCCTTTGGGTTCCAATTTCTTGAAGCCCATGCCTCCATAAATGGCAATGAAATACAAACGCCCATGAACTTGCAAATTAAAGCATGTTATACTAAATACATGGCATCTTTTGCAACAACTTCAGGATTGATCACCACAATCGAGCGATCTTTGCCCCTTTCCAGGAAACCAATTGGTTTTGATTTTGATTTTGAAGAATGATTTACCTGTGACTCCTCCACAACCTATAGCAGGAAATTAATAACATTTCCATGCCTCGATGAAGATGAATCACCTTTCATGGCAATCAATTTAAAAGATAAATGAGATGGGTCTTCGGAGCCCCCAAAGGGTGCCATGGAAAAACACCCACCTAACACCTAAAACACAAACCATATGCATCAAGAGAAGCAAAAAAATAAATATAAAAGAGTCTGATCCAAGAGAAAAAAGACCCAACTGGCCTTGCATGCAACTGCCAATCTCCAAATACGTTGAAATAATGCCCAAGAGGGGCATGCACAACCACAATTAATTTAAATAATATTATAGAGCAAACATTATCAAATAATTAAATTATAATTTTTAAATAAGATAACTCTACTATTTTGTTTTAATTTGTTAATTGATTATTATAGATGTTAAAAATCACAAATCTATTTAATATATTATAAGGTTATATATATATTATAGATATATAAAATAACATCAACTCTCTTATATTAAAATATTAAATAAACATTTATTATTTATGATAATTTAATATAACAATTAATTATATTTAAATGAAAATAAATTAATAGAATTAAAAATTAACCAATATTTACAATGTTGCGCCTATGATTGCTACTAGCATATATATCTTAAAAATAATCTATTGAAAATATGTCGAGAGATATCGTGAGTGAGGCATATATGCATTTTTTCACTATTCCACTTTGATAATATATACAAAAACTAAATATATGTCTCACTCAGGATACCTCTCAATATATTTTATATAGATTATTTTTAACATATATACGTTAATTACATCACAATGAAAACACCATCAACAACTCTTCATCCAAGTAGAAATGAAACAAGGTCGAGATAATTAACACAAAGCGCATTTGTTCATTGATTGTATAAGAGTTACGTGAACAAACAAGAGATGAATGTTTTCAACATGATGTGTTGCAATAAGACTTGTTAATGGTTCACTTGAAAAAGTTATAATTATTGTCTATAAAAGTGAGAATTCCACTCAATCTCCTATTCCTTGTCATGGTCAAGTATTAATGTTACATAGGCCCAACTTGATACCTATTTGATCCATAACTTTTGCTAATCATTTGACTACTCATTGTGGTTGTCACTTACTCACCTTTAACTATCCATAAAGCCCAAGAGCTAACACTCAAGAAAGAGCAATAATTGACTTTTGTAACATTAACCATTGGCACCTAACCTTCATAGAAATCTCACAAGTTTAATACCTAACAAATTTTCACATGTTCCCTACCTTCTAGTACTAACAATGTGCAAGTATATAAGATAGTGCATATGTGATTGTTAAATGATAAGATTGTCTCCACACAATTTCAATAAAATATTTGTAATGTATTTTTTATAGACTATTATCGAATTTTCTTGTATTAAAATATAAATTTGGTTAAAGGGTCCTTGACTTACTAGTGAAATTGAATGGTTTTGAATGAGCTCACCAGGGATCAAGTCTCATTGAGTGTAAGGCCTTTACATTATAAGGGATGATGTTGAGATAAAAAAGATGAAATAGATACTCCTCAATCCTTAATTCTTGACTAAAAAGATCAATTTATGCTCGTGCTCCCTTATTAGAGTACAAAATCAATTTGAATTTAACATAAAACCTCCAATACAATATAAAAATAAATAAATTGAATTAACAAAATATTTTAAGTGAAAGTTACCTTACCTCATGATTCTCTTAAGGACACCATTGCACATTCTACCAAGTGCAATTGCTAATTCTAAAAAATTGTCCTTAGCTCAATTATGAAGCGGTTATTTAAATAAATTAAACTTTACCAATAAAATCCCAACTATAATGTCGTGTCTTATAGCCCCCTTCTCCGTACAAACCCTCACGTCAACGTACGGACATGATAATGGCCCACCACCAACATCCCTTCAAGAATATACCTCGTATCCTTAAAAACCTTTTTAACTCCCAAACAACTTTTTAAGTTCCGGATAATTTAGAAATGTTTTAAAAGTTGGATTAGATTATAAAAAGTTGAAAATGAAGACAAGACTTTGAGATAGAAAAGAACATCATGTAATAAATGAATTTATTTAGGTTATTTTTATTTGGAAATTGAATGTTAAAATAATGAAACTAAATATGAATACCTAATAAATGTTTATTTTTATGATGAAATAATGAATAAATTTTAATGCTGACATACATGTATATGAAATGGAATGTTTATATGTGAATGGAAAGTCTATTTGTGTATTATCTTGGAATCATCAAATCATGTCTATGTTATCAAGAATCAAATCTATATACATTGAAATTTAGTACACATGTCAATTCGTGTTGATTGGATGGAAGTGTCAACTCATTGTTAAAGATGTGTTAGGAATTGATCTAGTGGTAGGGTATTGATTGAATTTCTTTTTTTTAGAGTAATTAATACATTATGAGTGGAAGATGACCTCTTAGAACAAGAGGAGTCATAGGAATGTGAATAAATATGACACAATGAGTGTTTTGTGGAAATGAGCGAACATTTTTCAAAGAGTGTTAACTTATTTGTTTATTGTAGGGTTTTCAAATGAGCTTCTCTTAGATTGATGGCTTCAAGAAGAGCTACATGTTCAAGAACATTGGTAAGAGTAATGGGTAGAGCTTGTAACTCTTATTGGATCTCTTTCAACAAGTTTGGTATTGGCCTGGGACGCGTGCAATAAGATCAAGTGACGATATAATTAATTTAATAATCAATCGATAATTAATTAAGCTAAAATAACTAGTGTCTTTCATTTTTTAGATTTACAAATAAATAAAATCAAAGAACCTCATTAAACAAATAACTATAACTAATTAATCAATTAACATACTAAATTAGTTATATTGCCCTAATTATTTTAAAATAATTAAAAAGTCAATACAAAATTAACTATTGAAATAACAACTACCTATATCAAAAATATGTTTCCTAGAAAATACAAGAAGCACATAAAAAACAAACAAAGATTTTACTTTTCTTCTTTTCAAAAAATAGAAGTTTATTATACTTCTTTTGAAAGGAAATATTTTGTTTCTTTTTAATTTTGTTTGTATTTTTGGAAGTGATGTGTTTGTTTGGTATGGTTTAATTCATAGATCCACTAAAAGGATTCTTGATTCTCAACGCCTCTCTAAAATCACTCTAAATAAATCAAAAGATTTTAAGGAAATCCTTTGGGGAATTATTTTTGGGATGGAGAAGCATTTATAGCCTATATGATTTTTTACTTATTTTCATTAAAGCTTTTCAAATATGATTATAATAGAGTATTTTGAAGCACATTTCTAATATTAGACAAATCTTAACAAGTGTCGTATTGGCTAGTACTTGCGTGTCCTGATTCATGATTGGAGCTTTGACATTGATCTTGTGTAGTTCTCTTAAGTATTGGGTACATTAATCATTTGCTTGATTACTTCATGATAGTGCTATGTTACATTTGGAGTTTGGCATGGATTGGTTGGTTACAGGTCCTCATGGATACTTGGAGAAATGGGTGAGGCTTAAGTTCTCTTATGGTAAGAGATATTTGTTGGAATGGTTACTAGAAAGAAAATCCTAGTCTCAAGAGAACCATGCCAAACTCTAAATGCAACAAGAGTAAACCATGACATAATAGTGACCACTCTAAACCAATAAAACATATCCCCAATCACCTGAAGATAACCTTACCAATGATGCATCCACGTCACACTACCAACAACTCCCACTAAACCATGGTACCAAGTCACACATGGCATCATGATTACCATCCTCTTCATGAAGATCACTATATCCTACCAAAGCTCCCCTGAACTGTGATACCAAGCTATACATGACAACAAGATAAACATCAAACCATCACTGTCAAAAGCATATGGAATTTCAGACATTTCCTCATGATCAAAATTATCATAACATGTACCATGCCACAACTCTAAATCGCTAATCAAGAGTATACGATGACATAATAACAAAACCATCCTACAACCAAGAATCCACTTCATTGCCAAATGCTCCCACTGAACCGTGATATTGAGAAATCCCATGGCATCATGATGCACATAATCAAAACCACATTTTTGTCATAAACTCACACCAAACCTGTGAATCCAATCTCTCAATGGCACAGCAAACACCTCTTGTAACAAACTTATTTTCCAAAATCAACAATAACAAAAATTAGTAAAAGCTCCCACTACAGCCAAAAAACCTCCAATCTTTTAAGAGAAAGGCATCCCAATACTCTACCCAACCTCAAATTTGATACCAAATGTTGAAAATTGAGGTGTTTTCTTAGCTTAATACTTTGTAAAACTTTAAGATTGCTGATCTAAATATGCTTTCCTTTGTTATAGATTCTTTGTGGGTGATTATTTGATTAATCCATTTTATCATTTGTAGAATGAAGACATAAGTTGTAGAAGAAATAAACATAATATTAAAAAGATTACACAAGCATATACCGTGGAGAAACCCTTTCGGGAAAAAACTCCACCAAGAATTAATCTATTATTCAATCTCTGAAGTAGATTACAATAGCTCCAATTCTTGCTTGAGAATGCTTCTTTTGCCTTCACCAAATCTTCTTCACAACTTGCAATAAAACTGATAATAACTCTCTTCAACTTGCTTGAGATAAATAGGCTTTAATAAGCTTTGTAAACTCAACATGACTTACAATTACAATGCTCAAGCCCTATCCCTAAAAGGTACGCCTATCTCATGCAAATAGAGTTATGCCGTGAAGAACAATGTCAAATCCTCATCTTCATGCATTTGGGAATCCTAAACTGAAGTAGCAACTCAACCTCTGTTCTTTAAATATCTTCAAGGCTTCATCCTCAAAGTAGGTGACCAAAAGAGGTCCCACTTAACTGATCCTTCTGAAATATCTCAACATGCAAAGGAGTTAATTCCAAGAAGACAACTTAGGCGCCCAAGTTGGGTCCAAGTCATTTATTGTTAATTGAAACATTTCTCAACACCATTCATGCAAGAATGGTCATCCCCTGTTAACTGAAGGTAGTCCCTGTTATCTGTCATTCAACTCAAGTCATTAGCCATGCATTCCAAGTTAACTGAAGTCAACTAACATTCAATTAAAACTAACTAAAGATAACTAAACCATAACTGAACTGAACTGAACTGAATTAAACTGAACTGAACTAAACTGATTATGAACTGAACTGAACTGATCTAACATGAATTGAACTGAACTAAACTTCATGCATGCAAACATCAAACCCTAACTCCTAGGATCTTTACATGCATTCAAAAGTGTTATCTCTTACTTCAAATAGTTAACTAAACTCAAGGTGAGTGTCACCTACCATGTGGGTGCCCCATGTGCTCCTATTATTTAGGAACTCATCTTGGACACCCTCACATTCTCCTATTATTTAGAATTAATTACAAATGCCAATTAACATGATTATTTCATCAAATATCAATCTCTCTCTAATCCTAGTGTTTGAGAACACTTTTCAAGGACTTAGGAGATACATGAAATAAATAATGTTTAGGATTGCAATTAAATGACATCCTATTCCCAACAAATCCTAACCCTAACCTTAATCCTAACAATAAATTCTAAACCATTATCCTAATCCTAGACTTGCCTCTAATCCTAACTATGATTGTAACACTATCCATAACTATGGTTAATCTTAACCCTAACAATAATGAATTGTAGAGTGAGAGTACAAAAGAAAATCTATGAATTAATATTGCCAATAAGATTTGAAATAAAGATATTAGATGAATAAAATTTTCGAGCATTATATCTATTAATCATATTTTAGTAATTTTTATTAGTAATATTTTATTTTTTTAATAGTTCTAACCATAATTTTTACCTTATTCTTAATTCTAATCCTAATCCCAATTATAATGCTTTTAGGATTATAATAATTAATAATAATAATAGAATTATAATTTAATTAATAATTATAATAATTTTAGTTATTTAAATTTAATTTTTATTTTTATTTATGTTTTTTTTGGTCGGTAATAGGATTTGTATTTATATTACTTAAAATAAAATATTACATTTTCATTAGTACTATTATCACCCACCAAAAAACTTTTACAGCAAAAAATCTTAGAGCATCTAAACATGCAGAGAATAGCCTTCAATCCAAGATAGCTACATCCTATACTAATAAACACCATTGGACACAATCCCCATTTCAATTTGACAAAAAAAATCAGACTACATAGCTCAAAAGACAAACAACTAAACAGGCTTAACTCTAGACTGACATTGTTCTGCTTGAAAACAAAAAACTAAACCTGGCTTTAACAATGCCTAACCACCCTACCCTTCGCTGCTCCGCACTTCTTGCCCTTCACCTTCTGATGCCTAGCCCCTTGTTCCTCCGCTTTCAACAACTTCTCATCTCCCTTGACCTGTGCAATACACTTTTCAACTTTCATGATGCCTATAAAAACTTTCAAAGATTGCCATCCACGACGCACCTCTTCCCTGCATTAGTTCTTATGTGCATCTTCTAGTCCTCAGATGAAAGGCTCCAAACCCTCATCACCAGCCCTCTCCTCCTCTGCAATTCCTTCACAAAAGTCCACTCCCACATCTGGCACTACCCGCTCCAGAAACGAGTACAACCCATCTAAGAAATCCTCATAAACGATTGTCCTCATCACTTCTCTGATAGTTTCAACCTGCTCACCCAGGTCCAGGACCCACGCCACAATTAAGGAGTAGATATCCATATTAGTTCTATACCTTCGAATCAAACTAACAAAAGTTTCACCAATAATTAACCTAACACTTTGTATCAGCCAGACGTCTGTGAAAAGAAACATGCTTGCTAGCCTCTGGTCCGTGGCTTCACCATACAATGGATTCAACTGCTTCTTTGAGCGAAGAGTGAATCCTGCCTCCATTTTGGATTCTAAAACACTGCCTTCACCAACAATTTCCTCTCACCGATTACACCACCAATTCCTCTGTCTACTAATTGCTTGTTCCTCACATAAGTGTTTATTAGCAATCGAGGCCACATTTAAGAACTTCTGACCTCTGCCCACCGCTGAACCAGCTAAGCATGTACTCCCTTCTTCACAACCTCCCACGCCTTCAAATCAATCATCCTTTCCCTCAAAAAAAAAAACCTCTCTCTCTCTCTCTTTATTAACTCTCGCCCTTGCCACCTTGTCACCATTTTATTAAATTTAATCATTCAAATTTAAATTTCTCAGATCTTCCACCTTTAACTCCCCGACCATTCTAAAATTTACTGCCCACTTTGATAAAACGTCTGCCTCTACATTTCCACTTCTCCTTATATGGCTTACCTTATAATCTTCAAACGAGTTCAACTCCTCTATGATTTTTTCTATGGTATTTTGGAGATGCCAAACTCCTGCATCTCCTTTCATTATAGCTTGCACTATGATTAGGGAGTCACCTTCTAAATGCAGTTTTGGGGCTCCCAATTTCTTAGCCAATTTCACCGCCAACAAGGCAACTGTAGCCTTCGCTAAGTTATTAGTTCCTTCCCTTAATTTTTTCCCTCCAAGTGCAATCACATTCCCTACCCAGTCTCTTATTAAAAAACCTACTCTTGAAGGTCCCGGGTTACCCTTTGAGGCACCATCAAAATTCACTTTCCACCACCCCTGCCTTGGCTTTTCCCACACAACCACCCTGTCATTTTTTTTCATTGGTTTAACCCAACTAGGCCCCTTAATGGACCAAATTTTAATCCATGGCCAGATAGATTGAAGCCGCTTATCCTCCCTAGTGAAAGGAACCTTTAGATTAAAGAATTGAGACACTGCTGCTCCAACCACTTCCTCTATCGCATGATTAATTCTCCATTTTAACCTTTCCAGTGATTCTTCTGTCTCCTTGAAGATTCTCCTATTCCTTTCCTTCCACACCTCCCAAACTATAATTGAGGGAAAAACCTTCCAAATACAAGACAATGTATATTTTTTCTTCTCTACCGGCCATCCCTCAAAGACACCTCTTAGTGATACTGGCATAGGACCTTGCCACTCCAATGCCTTCCTCACCATTTCCCAACAAGAATAAGCTATTTTGCAATGTAACAACAAATGATCACCAGTCTCCTCAGCTTCCCCACACATTACACATTTGGTAGGTCTACAATGACCCAAGCGCTTGCTTCTTTCACATGTCAAAATCCTACCTCGAATTGCTAATCATGCAAAGGCTCCTACCTTAGGAAGGAACTCCTTTCCCCAACATAAGCTTGTGGGCCAATTTAATTCCCCCTCCTGCTTTTCCAAAAAATGATAACCTAGTTTCACAGAATAATTTCCATCAACAACCCTACACCAAACCACTTTATCTTCTTTACGCGATCTCACAAACTTCTTGCTGTTAAAAATTTCCTGCAGTAGAAGTCGATGCTGATCTGGTAGGTTTACATTTTCTACAGATTTCCACCCCCAATATCCACCCAAATAATCACCTCTAAATTCCATATAATCATTAACTTTCTCACCCCAATGACGAATACACCAAGATTTTAAATCCTATATATCATTTATATCCTTCAAAGCTAAAAATCCTTCCCATGAATCATCCCAAAATTTCGCTTTCAATCCATTCCCAATCTTCCAACTAATATGATCAAGAATCACCTGTCTACAAGACACAATAAATTTCCAAATTGCAGACCCAACAGGGGGGTTACACTGGGTAAAAATTATGCTATCCTCCATCGAACCAAGATACTTTTCTTTTAGAATTCGAACCCACAACTGTGAAGGTTGAGAGTAGATGTCCTAGACTAACTTTGCTCCTAACGCCTCATTCATTAAATTCCAATCACGTAGCCCAACACCCCCATTCTTCGACTTACAAATTTTCTCCCATGCTAGGAGAGGGATCTTATCTTGATCCTGAGCTCCATTCCAAAAAAACTTCCTCATTCTTTGTTCTATAACCTTAATTATTTTCTTTGGAATTTTTAAACACATCATGGAAAAGATTGGAATGGCAGAAACCACTAATTTTAACATTAAAATTCTTCCTGCTGAGGTTAGCCATCTACTCTTCCACCCATCCATTCTCTTTAAACAACACTCCACTGGCTCTTTCCAAATGGACGCCTTGCTTGTACCACCAAACAACATAATGCCTAGATATTTGCTAGGTAGCTTACCTGATTTCATACCCAAAATAGCACAAATTTCTCTTTGTTTTTGCAAGCTAGTGTTAAAGAAGAAAATTTCAGATTTGTGCCAGTTAATACACTACCTAGAAGCTCTACTATATTTATCTAGAGCACCTTTAATTATCCTAGCCTCTCTAAATGACGCTTTACCCATCAAAAAAGTATCATCCGCAAACTGAAGATGTGACAAAGGTTCTATACCTTTAGCAACCAAAATACCTTTCCATGAACCATCTAGCTTTTTCTTCAAAACCAATTTGCCCAAAGCCTCTTCCATTATAATAAATAAGAAGGGTGAAATTAGATCACCCTATCTTATTCCTTTCTCTAATTCAAAAAAACCTTGGGGGCTACCATTTAACAGCACAAAAAAATGCAGTGAGTTTATACAACCCTCAACCCATCTAACCCAAGCTTCACAAACACCAAATCTTCTAAGAACTTTAAGAAGAAATCCTCTGTTGAATTCATCATAGGCTTTCCTAATATCAAGTTTGATTAACATTCTTTCTGTATGGGATAATCAGACTGAGTGAATTACCTCATGAGCTACAATAATACCTTCATAAATAGATCTGTTAGGTGAGAAACCACTCTGCTCTAGAGAAATTACCAAATCCAAAACAAGTTTTAGTCTATTTTCCATAACCTTCGAGATGATTTTATATTTAATATTGCATAGCACAATAGGGCTGAAATCACTGAAATTCACCAGTTCCTCCTTCTTAGGTACTAGGTTAATAAAAGTACTGTTGAAGTCTTTTAACACAAAGCCTCCCTTTCTAAAGTCTTCAACCACTTCCAACAACTCCCTAGCCAATATCTCCCACATCCTCTGAAAGAACAGTGCCGGGAAGCCATTAGGTCCTGGCGCTTTATCTCCACCAAGACTAAACAGGGCCACCTTCACTTCTTCTAACGTCATAGCCTGTGAAAGCACCTGATTTTGAGCATCTGTGATACAATTTGGAATGACTTCTAAAACTTTGTCCTCTAGAGCTGGCTCTGCCTGGCTATTTTTAAAGGCATCAGAGAAAATTCTCACACATTCTCTGTTTATTTCTTCCCTGTTTGAGAGCACTTGACCATGACTATCTTGTATAGAGAAAATCTTATTGGACAATCTCCTAACCTTCACCGCGTTATGAAAAAAAATTGTATTACGATCCCCTTCCTTAAGCCACGTCTCTCTAGAATTTTGTCGCCAGAATATTTCCTCCCTTGATAAAACCTCAGCATACTCCTTATTTTATGCTTTTTCAGATTGAAATGCCTCTTCACTCATCCCTTCTTCAATGACCTTTGAATGAAATTCCTCTAGATCTTTCTCCAATCTAAACTTTTTTGAGAAAATGTTTTTAAAGACCTCCCTATTCCACTTCTTCAGATGCTCTTTAACATATTGCAACTTTTTAAAAAACAAAAAATCCTTATTTCCACTCCTCTTGGGTGCATTATTCCACCAAACAGCAACTAACTCTTGAAATCCCTCTTCTTACAGCCACATTTTTTCAAATTTAAAGGGACATCGCTCAGGGACATCCTCTTCATGGATTCTCACACTTATCGGATAATGGTCTGATCCAGTAATAGGAAGAATATCAGCTTGAAACGTCCACTAAAAGTTCACCTAGTTACCAACAATAAAAAACCTATCAAGATTTTCTGCAATGTTTAAGAAACTTGCTCGCCTATTCGTCCAGGTGAAATCACCACTTTTAAACTGTACTTCAAAAAGACCATTATTATTCACAAAATCACTAAAATCTCTTTGTTTCTGAGAGGCCCACCCTAAGCCACCTTTCTTATCTGATGAGTGAAGGATTGCATTAAAATCACCTCCTAATAGAAAAAGGTGGTCACCATTTAAAGACAACACTTCCGAAATTGCAATCCAAACATTTTTTAGATCCATAACTCTATTCGGACTATAAATATTCAACAAGAAGAAATTTGCAACCAATTGCTTTGAGGAAACACACACCCACTGCCAATATTTCTTTGCTCTCACCAACTGAACCTCATTAGTTTCCTCTTTAAACAAATTTCCAATACCTCCCTCAGCTCCCTCAACTTCCACTATAAGACATTTCCACATACCAAAACACTTACAAAAGGAAAGAACATCAAAACCACTAAGTTTCAACTCTTGCAAAATAACTATATTCGGTCTCATTTGATCAAGACATCTTTTGATCAAATGAATCTTGTCAGGGGCATTGCAGCCCCTGACATTCCACAAAAGAACATTCATTGCTCCCGGGAAAAAGGCATAGCCTTTTCCCGATCTCAACTTTTTTTGGCCTGTTGCACTTCCAACAATTTCCAGCCGAACCCTAATAACTTCCTGCCTCTTTTCTTCTTCTCACCAATCTTGACTTTAGCTTTCTTTGCCAAAGTTTGTGAGAGTGTTCTTTTCTCCAAGATTCCCATTTTAGAATTTAGACCTAGCTCATCACCACCAATAGCTTCATCCTCTATTGGCAGTTCAGAATCTGAGTTTTCAAAAAGACTCCCATCCTCATGAGCTTCTTCCAAGGAGCTTTCCAGATTTCTTATCTGAGAGATTTGAATGTCTTTAAAGAAGGGCTCCTCATCCTCTAGGTTTTCAACAACCACCTTATTGTCCGCTAACTGAGAACTACCAGGGGGATTAACATCTTCTTCTTTTTCTTCCCCATGCTTTTCTCCCCTTTTAAACTTAGATTGATCACAAAGATTGTTCCCCCAATTTTCTAAATTGCGCGGAGATGATCTTACAACTAAAGCCCATAAGACCCTGTTGTCACCCCCAAGAGTCTTGAAGTCATCTGATTTGGAAAATTTTCCTAGACTCCTCTCCTTCTCTAGAACCTCTCTCTCCATTAAGTCAACTTCAACCGACATTACATGATGTTCATTAACCATTTCCACCCTTAAAGCTTCACTATTAATCAAGGATTCTTCACCTTCCTTCGGAACTTCACAATCTAACCATTTTGAGCCAAACTCTACACTTGGGTTATTGGTCGTGTCCTCAGCAAACACCCTCATGCTAGCAACCCCATCTAAAGTGTCCATATTTTGAAAACCAGACCATAACTCCAAATCAGCTTCTTTTCTAGAGACATTCTCATTCTCACTCACAAGAAGTTCCCTATCTTGCGTCATTGCTTGTAAGAAATCACTATCCTTAGCTATAAAGGAACACTCTTTGGCCATAAGCAGTTCAATAGTGGCATTCTACTTCAAGCCTTTCCCTTTTTCTTGAAGCCTGCATTCCCCTGCAGGATGACCTATTTCTTTACACACATAGCACATTTCAATATTTTCCTCAACCTCTACTGACTGTTTCCAGATTCCTTCCCCAGATTTTAGTTCCACCATAGCAGGTAAATGGTGACTGGCCCTCCATAAAATGCAAATGCGAGCATACATGCTAAATTCCTTACTAGCTATGGTTTCATTGACTTTAACAAAGTCCCAAGCTTATCACCTATTTGCATCAGGGTTTCTTGATTCTAGTACTCATGAGGGAGATTATATAGCCAGATCCAAATGGGTACCTCCGTAATAGCTTCCTTTTTAGGGTTAAAATTGGGCATCTAGTCTTTAATGAAAAAACCTTTACCCCCATTAGAAATGGGCCACTATTCATAATCCATTCCTTGTCTAAGGGTGTTGGGAAAATGACCAAATAAAAGCCATTAGGTAGGGTTTTCAAAATAGTGGACCTTCCCCAATGCTCATCACACCAGTTCCTAACCCTTTTGAAAGCCGGCCAAGGACCACTCCACTTCATAAAAAAATATTTTTGCTTAAACTCACTAATAGATTCAATCCATGCTTGACTGTTAATCAAAAGGGAAACAATAGTTGTATGTTCAACAGAGGGGTTTACCTCTTCCTCCCTCGAACGCTCGCCTTGCTGTCTCGGTCTCCAAAACTTTTTTACCACTCCTAAAATTGACTGGTTCCGTCAGCCTCATGTTGGCGTAGCCCCATCTATTCCTTAGAGCTGCATCCACTTGACCTTGAACCCCATTCCTCCTGTTATTACCAGCTCTTCCATTGTTTTCCAGAGCCTTCCATGCTTGTTGGGGGGCATGCCATGGGGGGAGTTGCGCTCATCCACCATTATACCGACTTCAAACCTGTCTTCCCTACAGATTTCCATTCCTCAGAATCCCCTGTGACTTGCAAGCACCATCATTGCTCCTTCGCTCCACCATCTCAACGGTAATTAGAGAGTATTTATGTTTGTTTTGAAGTTAATAAAATTTGGAAAATAAAAAGAATGGCAAATATCAAATAGTTTTAGATTTAATTTAAATTTTAATTTTAATTGTGTAAAATAAAATTTGAGGAAGATTATTTATGGATGTGCTTTAATTTAAGTTTTATTTTATTATTTTAATAGTGTGATCCAAATCTCTATAAAATAGCTAATTGATTTTTGTGTGATTTTCTTTGATAGAAAAATAACAATTACATACATTAAAAAAAATCATTCTTAAAAAAATGTAAAAATAAGTAACATTTATTTATTTTCAAATATGAAATGACTTTATAAAGCAAAAAATGAAAAAACATTTTAAAAAGAATGTTAAAAAAATAGTTTACTTGCTTTCCCTACAAACTCGCCCATAACACCCCAAACTTCTTAGCCAATTATGTTCAAGAAAAATATTTTTTACAAATTTTAAAGTTAAGTATTTAGCATGTTCACTTTAAAAAACTTAAATTATATTTGAAGAGCATAAAATTCTAGTTTTTAATTTGTTCAAAACCAAATTATTAATAATTAATTAACAAAATGAGTTGAAAAATCGCAATAGTACTATGCTTGACGAAAGTACTAATAATAACAAGAGGATGCTTGGAAACACACTTTTAAATAAGAGAAATATTTTGAACAATTGTTTTAGAATATGCTTGGAAGCATGATTTTTAAATAGAGAAACCTTTACCAAGATAAATATATTTAAATCTTAATAAATCTCAATAAACCAAATCTACTCTAATCTACCTAAAACACGTCTTTTATAAATAATATTTTGAATCTATAAACAAACTAATCTAATTAATAAGGATGCTCTACTATATGAAAACAATAGAAGAAAATCTACACTTGAGACTAGAAGTGTTACACATGAACAATTTTGTGTTGTGCTAATGTGTCCTTAGAAAAATCTGACAACTTTCCTTTGCTCTTCGATTATTAATCATTGGTAATAATCTCCAAGGGGGAAAATAAAAAATGAATCCCTTAGAAATAGTAGCTCTCCTTGATTTACCAAAATTTAAGGGAGAAGGATATCTTAATGCCCACATAAGGCATACACTAGTATCATTAGAGAACTCTTGCTTTGGGATGTAATAATTGCTCAATTTTTTTAGAAGACACTTAAAGGGATCACCCTTAGTGGTGTTAGTTGCTAGAGGGTTCCATCCACTCCTTTTATCAACACATCAAACAATTTATGGTAGCTTTCAACATGAACAAACTAGTCAAAATTGGGATAATTAAATTTTTGAATGTAGAAAAAGACAATAATGAGTCAATAGCTCACTTCTTGAACCGGTAGAGGTAGGTTTACACTTTTCCACTAAAATCCTCCACAAGGTCACATGGAATTTTGTTATATTCTCTTAGATGCTAAACAAGGATACACCTAAAGAGGTCCAAAAGCTCCCATATAAATTCTAAGAAGGACCTTTGGGGAGCACCCTTAAGATTTTCCAAGCTATAGTATATAACAATATTGAAATATAAAGTGAATTATTATAACAATAACATCAAAATAAGCATACAAATATTAATTTGTTTGTGTATTAACCAATAAAATGGAAATAGAGAAAGTATGTATAATTGGAAAACCATGATAGCACAACACATAACAATGGATGTATGTTGAGAAACCCTTTTGAAGAAAAAAATCCACCATCAAAGAAAACATAAATTTGTATTAATCTTTAATGCAAGAGTAGATATATAATATAATTCTCCCTTCAATCTAATAGCATTCTAGTAGCACTTGTATACCTATAAAAATCCATAAAACCTTTATCTAATGCATGTAATTTATAGAAGATACTTGAGATGGAACCACGGTAGATTCCTAAAACCATAATGCCCCACAACCATAGTATGAAAAACCCAACTCCCCTGTCTAAGAAATCAAAACATTCATGCATAGAAAATGTGACTCGAGTTTTTAACCCATGTGGAGAGGGCATAAATTCCCAAAATTAGTGCTCCATTATGATTTCCATTATCTTTGTGGATCCCACCAAACATGCAATGATTCTTCACTCTCTCACCTAGTGCCTAGTATGCAAAGAGTGGTGTGAATGAGGTCAAGTCAAATGGTAACCACCATTATCATGTTCCACCTCCTTCAATGTTTTTACAACTAATTTTTACAAGTTACAAGGAGAATAATTTAATAATATCCCAAAATCACCTATACGGGCATCTAATTACCCATTCCACGATTTAGGGAGATCCAACATTAAACACTAGGATTGTTATTAAATATCATTATTTACTAACAAGAAAAAGAAGAAGATGATAATCTAATGGAAGGTTTGTCTCCCATGACCAAAGTAGTACCAAAAAAATTAACAATAACAATAACAACCTTTGTGCACCAATAATATTAAAAATAAATATAAATTTAATCATAGATTGGGTCTCATAAGACCTATAGTTAAGACTATAGGTGGAGATAATCACAATCATAATAATAATAATTATGGTAGTAACAATAGTAATACTAATCAATATGACAAATGTTGATTTATTGCCTTGAAATAATTAATAACTAAGAAACAACCATCCTTAAAATAATTATCCCTTTAATGAGAACTATGTTTATCCCTAGCGTTGGCCAAGAGATTTTGACTTCAAGAAATTATATGTTTTTCATAAGCATAGGGTAATGATACCAAAACCTATTAGGACTATTACAAGTTCATATAGAGGTTTTTACAGGAATAATAATATCTATTTAGACACATATTTCCCCATCCATGGGATCTTCCTACAAAAAATAACCACATACTCATCGCCCCTAAAATTTCAAATTTAAGGATTTTTTAAAAATCCTTTCAAAAACCATGGGAAAAACAATGCAACATATTATTGCTCGTATAACCCATCATTATTCAGCTCAAATATAGTTTTAAACCCTAATGAAACAAACTTGGTTCATTAGTTGAGCCTACAAAGGGAAAACAAAAAATTTGGTTTGGTCATATTGGTCCATAATGGAAATACCCATTTGATCACCCAACTAAAGAATGAGGTACATGTAATATATTCAATCCACATAACCCCAAACTTGATGACCCTATGACTTGAATGAGGATCTTAATAAATATTTTATGTAAATCTCATTTAGAGACCTCCTAAGAAACTCTTCCTCTGCATTGAGTTATATTTTTGGAAGTATTCAAGTTGAAATACTTGAATCATATAACCCTACTTCCAAAAGGTCAAGTGAACCACGTTGATTTAGACCTTAACTCTCTAAAATCTGAATTATAGGTCCCAAATTTCTTCTTCAAATTCAAGAAAATGCCTTGAGAAGTCAAATTGAATAGAAGAGGACACCCTACCTTATATTTACAAGTTTGGGTTTTGAAAATTACATCTACAAGAACATGATTGATGACAAGGATGTTATGAACATAGTCCCCTTTTCCCTATTTCCAAGCATGAGGTATGGAGAGATAAAAATTATATCTTGTAGGGATACACTAAAGGGGGTATGATAACCTTAAAGCAATGATGTTTAGGAATATTTTCCTTTTGGTTACGCTTGGTCCTAAGATTATCCCACATTATCACATGTTATTCACAAGGACATGGGTTACAACATGTTACTTGGAAGACCTTGGATTCATAAGATGAATTTCTTACCTTCTAACTTGTTTCAATAGTTTTTATGCTTAAATATGTGGAAAATTTATCACAAAATGGGACCCTAATCCTTTTGATATGGTCTAGGTGGATCAAAATATGAAAAGGTTTGGGATACCAATTAACTATGGTTACTTTCATATCTAGTAACATCTCTTGCACCTATCCCACAAGTCATGCTCAAAATAAAAGGAGGAGAGTTTCAAATGGAAGATAAGGGGAAAGAAGTACCCAAGCTTGCAAAGGGAAAAATCTCAAAAGGTGCTACTAGTGTTCCATTTGAGATATACCAACTTCTAGAGAATGATGACCTATTCAAGTTCTCCATTAATGCTTGTTCCATGTGAAATTATGCTTCCTTTAGAACTACAACTATCCCTATCAATGTGCTTAATGACATTTGTATGGTTAAATTTTTTGATGAGCCATGATAGGTTAAATCAAAACTATAACCTACTCCTCCACATAATAAAATTTAGACCATTTACTTCGATGGAGCTAGATATAGCACAAGAGTTGGAGTGGGAATAGTGTTAATTTTCCTAGAGGGGAAATTTTTTTCACCTATCATGTGGAATTCTTATGAAAAATCGACATCATGAAGTACAAATCCCTTTCATTGGAATTCATGCTTGCACAAAGACTAGGTGCCAAAATTTGAGTATCTTTAGAGATTCCAAGTTGGATGTAACCATGCCTGTAAAATATATTAATTTATGTCTAAGTATTTGTAACCTTTCAATGATGTAATTTGAAGTTTATTTCATCAATTTGATTAATTTTTTTTCCAATCCAAACAAAGAGAGGATGATTGAATGAATAACTCTATGACCACCTCTTCTAGTACGTTCTCACTACACTCACAACTATAGAATTTAGAGTTTGTTGGTAAAATTTTTTTCATTGTGATTGTTTCTCCAAAAATGACCCTATTTTCTTGAAGAGCAGTGATGGCTATTCCAACAATTGGAGAGATCGTTATAGAATAGCAATCTTCCTTTGCATTTGAGAGGGGAAACTCCCTCATGTGATGGGTTTTTTATGGTTTTTGTGTACTTTTAACTTGAAAGTACATGAAGGAAAAGATAAAAACTAAATAAAGTTGAATAATAGAAACCCTAGTGATAGACATATGAATACAAACTAGGACTTCACAAGATATGAAAAACTACGAGAGGTTTTTATGAAAAAATATGTTTTGATGTGCAATGATGATGAAAGAAATATGATGAACCTCAACATACAAAGAGTTAGGCCACTTACACACATTCAAACCAAGATACCAAGATATGAACATTTTCAATTACATCAATCTCATAGATTACCAATGGTTTGCATAGTCTGTAACGTACTAACCCTTTAACAAAGTACAAATTTATAATTTTACACCAAACGAGTGAATAAACTAAGTAACAAGCCATTGCAGTAATTTTTTCTTTTCTTTATTGATAATTTCGAATTAAGATGCATAGCGTATTACAACATGATTTCCTTTTCATTTCATATAATACATCAATGTAAGAAATCATACATTTACAAACATAGCTCAAAGAGCTTTAGAACAAATAGCTGTAAGATGGTCCAGGATCCTTCCTTTCAAATCTTGGTTCTTTTCTCGCCTGTTGTGGAGGAGAAGCATCACTTAGGCGCTCTTTCACCAACCACAAATTCATAATGCGGTCTCCCACACATCTATCATTCGATAGATGGCCCTTCCCTTCAACGAAGAGATTGGTACAATAACCGATAATGACAACCAACTGAGCATAGTGTTGTGTCCTACATAACTAGAACTTGTAATCCCACAATCTTTGTCTAGCATGTAATACTGGATCATGGTTAACTGATAGTGTAGTCTTGGTAGTCACACAAACTAGAGTGGAGTCTCAAACATTCACACTACTTTGGCCAAAGTGTTCTCATTCAGTACTTCGAATGAAGTCATCTATCACATACACTACTCAAGTCCAATTTGAGTTAAGGCTATCTTAAGCCACACATAGGTATTTCCTTCAATGGATAGTTCATCATCCCAGATAACCTACAATCATATTGATCTATTTGGAATAAACCTACTTAATTAGTAAGTACACAAGTTAGGTATTTCCCTCTATGGATAGTCCATCATTCCAAAGATAACCTATAATATACTTGGATAACCCTACTTACATGTAAGTACTTTAAAATCCCTCCCATACTGGATTATCTATCCTAGGAGTAAATACAAGCTTTCCTAGTTAAATCAATAACTTAGCTAAATGCACCATATGTGCTTTCCATGTTCAATCATACCTAGTATATAATACTTATGATAACACCCATCTCCTACTATGGAGTACTTGAAAAAACAATATGAAAAAAGTATAATAGTTTCAACATCCTTTTCAAAAAAATCTATATTCTCGAATTCATATACTGGAAAAGACATCTTAACCATGCATGCAAGACACATCATTCAAAGTAAAATAACAAAGAAGAAGAGATCCCCATGCCTATTATTACTTATCCAAACTAAAGACAACAATGCAACCCTCTCCAACAACAATTAGCTAGATAATTAGCTTCTCAAGAATGTCACAATATCTCTATCTCACTTGTTGATAGCTTACTTCTCTCAAAATATAATCTCCTCACAACTATATGAACTCACTTATTTTCTCCCAATATGAAACATAGTATGACTGGATATAATGCAAAAAATAGGAATTGCAAAATATATATAATCTTTAGAAAGGAATGTGTCCATCTCAAATGAAATAGCTCATCTATTTATAGAGCAACTAAGCAACCTCAAAGCCTACAGTTTAGGCATGTTAATGGACAAAAAACTTCATGCAAAGCAACACATGAAACAAATTAGAAATGTGGTGAATTCACAAGCTAATTCTTAGCATTACCACCTATAGGTCAACTTGTTTTGTGACAACAATCTGAAGACTTATTCAATCAACATATGCTTAATTCAAATTGTCACAATGAGAAGACATCTACATAAACTCAAATACAAAGGTGCCGCCATTTCCAATTCCATTTCCTACATGTTTGGTGCAATTAAACTTGGTCAATTTCCATTTTATGATAGCCAAGTTTCCATCGACCCAACTGGTGGATGAATCGACTTGAGAAATTTAATACGTTGGACAAAGTCAAGCTTGGTCTCCATAATGACATCGACCAAGTCAAGCATTTTAAAGACAACAATATCAAATGTAATGCAATGACTTAAACCACATGCCATTCATTATGATAATAAATTTTCATTAACAGTCATAAGCTATTAATTCGACCTCCATTGACATAATCAATATCAAACTCCATTTCATAGTCTCTATAGACTATGAAAACAACCTTTTAAATTGGCTTCAATGAATAAGAGATAGTTGATTTAAAATAACATATATAATATGTTTTTGATTAGGTAAGCAACATTTACAAGGTGCTATAACCTTCACAAAGAACCACTAGGTCCAATAGAGTTCAAGACCAAAAATACATCAAAATAACAACGCCAAAAAACTAACACAATGGACAAACAACAACGGACAAACAACAGACCAATAGTAGACTAACTGGCATCTTCCCAGTTTTTCGACAGGAGATTAACATCATTTTTGACCCATTCCTAATGGTCTTCAACATTTTTCATGTCCATTTCATCCTTCATAACTGCTGATAGGGTACTGGTAACATAGTGGACCGACTTAATCGTGAAGCAGGTCAAACCATAAAATGTTTTTCCAGTTTATCCAATCTTTCCTTTAGCACACAAAGCTCATCCCCTCCAATCTTAGTCTTTCCGGTATCAGCATGCTCAACATCCAATGGGTCCAAAGACTAAGAGGCCGAAACCTCCTTTTGCACTTTGCCCATATCAGAAATGGAGCTGGGCCCTCTAGCATGCTCCTTCTCCTCACCCTCAAACTCCTCTTCATCCCTGCTATCTTTGCTGTCAGACCGCTCCTCTTTCGTATCCAAGTCTTTAACCTACACTCTTTTGCTATTCTTGGCTAGCCTACTAGAGTGTCGAATGATGGCATCACAACCAATCACCACCGTATCCCCCATAGAGTCCTTGCCCACCACATTTTTACCTTTGCTCGGAGGATCCTTCATATATACATATATGCCCACCATATTATTATATATAATATATATATTATATACATATATACATATTTAAATACTTACATGTATTTATATATATGTATATTTATAAAACCATTAATATATATATATGTAAATATATATTAATGGTTATATATATATGAGTATTGTAACACGGGAAAGGGTAGCTTAATTCATATAACTTGATAATTGTGCCTCACTCATGGGCTCAAGGGCTTGTTTAGACTTGGGATGAGATGAGAAGGCATGGAATGGCAAGATTGTTATCTTTTCCCTTTGAAAGATAATTGATTTCGCATCAGTTTCTATGTGGGGCCGGGGGTTGTGAGAGGCTACCAAGGTAACCCAAGATGGGGGCCGGGGCCTAGGAAGATCTGCCAGGGTAACCCATACAGCTTTGTGATGACACTCCTCCTATGACAACGGTTTAATTATTTAGTTGATATACTTGATTATTTTACTCTGGAAGCAATGTAACCTTTATGTATGTATTGTTCTTGTATGGTATAGTATTGTGTGTTGCTTGTGTCTAGAAGTTGTTGGTTTTTCCTAGGAAGCCCTTTTACTATCTCCTAGCATGGGGGGTGGGTCTTCGGGTACCACTTGGTTGGGTGGAACATGCACCATACACCATTGGGTTCCCATTTCATGTTCTTGATGGCGGGATCTTCCGGATTGGAGAGCTCATGTGTACCAATTGCTTTGTACTATCTCTTATGTTCTTTTGTATTAGTTGGATATTTTGTACATGTACCACTCCTCATTTTTATTTGAGGAGGATTCTTGTATCATTGTTATTGTAATATTATTGTATGATCTTCCTCATTTTGGAAATGAGCTTTGTAACTGCTTTATGGAATGAATGCAATCTATGGATAATTCTTTAATGTGCTTTGTATCTAATGAGATGAGTTTAATGCTTAGGATGTATGTTATTTATTTCATGAGTATGATTAAATGCTATGGATTAGTTTACTTTTGCATATTATGGGATTCGAATGTAAGTGTTGTCACGTATCTTAGAGGATGTATGCATTAAGTGTAGTTCACTTTACATGTTATAATTACACTTAATTTTTTTTTTGTCACGCTTCCGTTGTGTTTGCATCATCCTTTAGGGTTACGTGGCGGGGCGTTACAAGTACAGGCAAGATAGTATATAATAAACACATTATATTGAATGTATGCATATATATGTATAAACGTATATGCCTCTATGTACACGTATGTGTAGGTATATCTATATCGATGCATCTGTATGAGCATGTCCATTCACCAACACGCATGTATCAATATACATACATATATATATGTATGTATATTGATACGTGTATATACTATACGTATATATATATATATATGTTCACATCCTATTCACATATAGCCATTCACGATTACCATCATATTGATAAGTGTTTACATGTGGTACATCTATACATCTATACATATGCATATATGTGTCATTAGATCTCATTGACACGAATGTGCATATATGTAAACATACTTCCACGTACATCCCACTAGTCAATATAATCCTAATAGCACAAGAAAGATCTCAAAAGCTCAAATAGATAAACATCACCTAATGTATGTAGAAGTCTACAAGACTCTCAAATGCAGAAATACCGGCTAATGATGACTTACCTATTACCCACAAACTGACTCAACTCAATTATTCTAATGTGGTGTGTGTATATGCTCAGATGGTTTACTTTTACCGATTGCCTGACCAAGATCTTCTCCCAAGTGATACTTCCCATCCACCTAGAGGAATGGAACACATACCTACATCCACTAACACATGCACACGACAGTCAATTGTTCATAATGATATGTAGTACACATAAACATCTCCAAAGTTAGAATAATAATAATTCAATAACCTTTCATTCACATATATGCAGTATTTCATCATGAATAACATCAAATAAGGTAACATAAAATGAGACAACATCAAATGAGATAAAATTCATATTGATAACAAGGTACAAACATAATTTATTCATCTCTAGAATTCATATTACATTCATATTTACCCTATGAAGTAATAGTAAATAGTAACTACACAACTGGGGTGCAACATACTCCCCCCTTATGAATCATCATTCCCAATGACCTAAGGTATTATTAAAACATAACAACTAACAACACATTTCTCAAACATTCTCAAAAGCACTATGAATATGAGGAAAGTTCTATTGAATTTTCGCATAGTCCTCCCAAGTAGTTGAGTCTTCTGCATACTGGTCCCACTAGAATTTACACTGCAAGACCTCTCTTTTATGCAAGCATAGCTTACATGTTCCTAGGACCTTGACGGGCTTAAGAGTTACTACTCTGGGGTCATGTACCTGTAAAGCAGTCTAATCAATTACATGATTATCCCTTGGTACATAACTTTTTAAGGTAGGACACATGGAAGACATTATGCATTCTAGCAAGAGCTGGTGGCAACGTGACTCGATAGGCTACTGGATTCACTTCCTTTAGAATTTCAAAAGGTCTAACATAATGCGGGGATAACTTAGAAGACTTTCCAAATTTAATGGAGATTTTGTGAGGTTTTACTCTCAACAATACTTTGTCACCTAAGGCAAAATTATGTGGCACTCTCTTAGCATCAGTGTAAATTTTATGTCGATTGTTAGCTTCAACTAACCTTTGCTTGACTACTTTAACTTGTTCATCCATTTCAACCAACATTTCTAGCCCAAGACTCACTCAATCCTTGAGTTTATCCCAACTTATAGGAGTTTGACACTTTTGGCCATACAAACTAGCTTCGAAAGGAGCCATCTTTATCATAGAATGATAAGAGTTATTGTAAAAAAAATTGACTAAGGGTAAGTAATCCTCCCACTTGTACTGTTGATCCATACAATACATCCTAAGTAGGTCTTCCAATACTTGATTTACCCTTTCATTTTCCCATCCGTTCCAGATGATATGCTAAGCTAATATTCAACTGAGTCCCTAGTGCAAAAAATAAGGTTTGCTAAAACCTAGAAGTGACTCGTGCATCCCTATCTGAAATAATATTTTCAAGAATCCCATGCAATCTAAACACTTCTTGCACAAATTTTATTGCTATGATAGGGTCTCCATTAGTTAGGTTCCTTGGTACAAAATGTGCTACTTTTTTAAGCTTATCTACTACCACTAGAATGGCATTGTGCTTATTCCTGGACATAGGAAACCCTTTCACAAAGTCCATACTTATGAATTGCCACTTCCTCTCTAGTATATTATTGGGGTATAACAAGCCTGTAGGATGATGATGCTCAAATTTCACCCTTTGAAACTCAAGACACCTTGCCACAAAACTAGTGGAATCTCTTTTCATTCCCTTCCAGAAGTATAATGGTTTTACATCAGCCATCATTTTCATCACTCTAGGATGTCCAAAGTATGGTGCTTCGTGTATTTCCTTCCATACCAAATTTCTTAATTTCTTTGTGTCAGGTACATACATTCTACCCTTATATCTAAGTATTCCATTAGGTTCAAATTGAAAACGCTCATACCTAGAATCTTGTGGATTATCAGTGAGTGCTTGCTTAACTTGCAAGTAATACTCATCTTCCTTTCACTTTTGGAGTACTTGCCCCTTAAAATCTATTTGGATTGTTACTATATAAGCAATGTGTCATCTTCAACTTAATGCGTCGGCAACCCAATTTTATTTTCCCTTAATATAATTTATATTTAAATCATAGTCAACCATTAGATCTAACCATCTTCTCTGCCTAGCATTTAGATTAGGTTGAGTAAAAAGGTACTTTAACCCATTATGGTAAGTTTTCAAATCAAAGGGTTTTTCTAGCAAATAGTTCCTCCACATTTGCAATGCGTGAACCACAACTTCTAATTCTAAATCATGCGATGCATAATTCATCTCATAAGGTTTTAGCTTCCTAGATTCATAAGCAATTACTTTCCAATCTTGCATCAGTGCACCTCCTAACCCCTCTCCACATGCATCCGTGATAACCGTGAAGTTACCTTCAGGATCTAGTACTTTTAAGATTAGTGTGGTGGTTAATTTCTCCTTGAGGAGGTCAAAAGCCTCTTGACACTTCTCATTCCATTCAAATATCTTTCCTTTCTTTTGAAAAGAAGTAATTGGGAAAGCAATCTTAGAAAAGTTTGCAACAAACTTCCTATAATACCCTTCCAAACCCATGAAACTTCTTACCTCCAACATGTTCCTAGGTATAGGCCACTCAATTACTACTTTGATCTTAGCTAGATCTACAACAATTCCATCTGCTGAAATCACATGACCTAAATAATGTACCCTCTTTTGGAAGAATGTACACTTGGAAAGTTTAGCATACAACCTATGTTCTCTCAAATGTTGTAGGACCATTTCTAAATTCTTGTAATGTTCTTCCTCATTTCTAGAATAAATCAATATATCATCTAGAAAAACCTAGCACAAATTTGTCAAGGTAATCCCTAAACACACTATTCATCAACTTCATGAATGTTGCAGGTGCATTTGTTAAACCGAAAGGTAAAACATTGAACTTGTAGTGTCCATATCTGGTTCTAAATACATTTTTAAAGATATCTTAATCCTTAACCCTCAACTGGTGATATCCAGATCTTAGATCTATTTTAGAGAATATGACAACATCCCTCATTTGATAAAAAAGGTCATCAATACGTGGAAACAAATACTTGTTCTTAACCATAGCTTTGTTGAGCATAGGATAGTCGATGCACAATCACAATGTACTATCCTTCTTAACAAAGATGACTGGCATTCCCCAAGGTGATACACTTGGCCTTATTAGTCCTTTTGACAACAATTCATCCAATTGAGTCCTAAGTTCCATAAGTTCAATGGTTTTCATCTTATAAGGTACCTTAGAAATAGGTTTTGATCTTGGAACAATATCTATAGAGAAGTCAAATATTCTTTACGGAGTCAATCCTGGTAACTCCTTTGGAAACACATCCGAAAATTTCCTCAATATTGGATACTTCTCCATATCTAATTTTCTAGTTTCATCTATTTCACCATCTTCTAGTTCCTGTAAACTTTGGAACTTCGAATCATCACAATCCTTCCCAAGTTCTTCAATCTTTATGGCGAAGAGTTTACACCCTTTCTTCTTAGCTTTTAAAAGTTGCATTGTCGTAATTTGTCGAACCCTAACCTCTCTAGGTATCCCATGGAATTTAACTTGATTCCCAAAATCATCTAGGAATTCTACAGTCTTAGCATGGCAGTCTACCTTAGCCCTATGTTTCCACAACCAGTTCATACCTAGGATAACATCATATGATCCTAGAGGTGTGACATAAAGGTTAACTTATGTAGAAAAACTAGGTAGTTCTATCCTAGCCTCGAATATACATTGAACCTCCTCTGCTCTTGTTTGGTTTGCATACTCTACATTCCAAGACATTTCCATGTGTCCCGCCTTTCTAGATAATCATTTAGCTATTCTAGGTGAAATGAAATTCTCAGTTCCACCAATATCAATAAGAATAGAAATAGGTAAGCCAAATAAAATATATGGCATTTCAATTGGAGTTACTTGGTACTTTGCCTGACGATCATCCATTGCTGCATGTATCTTATGTTGAAACATTGCTTGTTGACTGGGTAATGGATTACCATATGGTTGCAATCCAAAAATTTTATTGGGACATTCACTAGCATAGTGATCCCCTCTGCATATAAAAAATCTTGTAGGCGGTCCTCTTTTCCCTATGGCTTCTCCAAACTTGTTGACATTATCACCAGCCTTATTAGTATTACCCATGCTAGAATCATTCCTTTTTCGCTCTCTCCTAATCTCTGTTCCATTATTGCAGAATTTTTTCCCCTTTTTCCTTAGAAAATTTTGCACCGATTCTTCCTTCTTAGGAACAATCTTGTTAGGAACTTCCACATCCTTCTTTTGCTCTTTTCTTTCTTAATGAGTGGAATTGGCCCTAAGATTTTTCTCTTGCTTAATTGCTTTCTCATATACAAGATCCATTGTTGTTGGACCATGCATATCCACTTCTCCTCGAGTTTAACTATTGAGTCCCATTATAAATTTCCTAATACGAAAGCACTCATCCTTATGATATATGGGAACATAGTGTAGAAATCAGGTGAACTTCTCCCAGTATTTGTTGACCGTCATGTTACCTTGCCTCAAACCATGGAAATCTGAAAGTTTTTGGTCATAGTACAGTTGTGGTAACCATCTTTTGCAGAAAATATCCACAAATTCTCCCCATGTCAGCTTCCATGAGTTGATAGTAAGTTCCAACTTCTTGTTCATCCACCAGTTAGAGGCTTCCCCTACTAACTGATATGCACCCCATACGAATTTAGTAACTTCATCATAGTTTCGTATTTCAAAATACTTTTCCATTTGAACAAGCCACACCTCAGCCTCATCACCTCCAACACTACTATCAAACTTAGGTGGAATAACCTTCTTCATGTCCTTGGAAAGTTCAGAAGCCACAAGCTTCTTATTCCTTTCCAAAGATGGCGTAGGTGATTTTTCCTTCTCATGATTATGGGTTTCATCATGCCCATGGGAAGAATTTTCTTCCTCATGCTCATTAACGGGTACTTCCTTTTCTACCCTATCCTTAACAATTTCTTGCTCAAGGTTAGCCAACCTTGCCAAGATTTGGTCAAGCCTAACCTCTACTCCAGTGGTTCCTTGTCCAACCTCTTGACTTCCACCAGGATTAGTTCGTGTCCTCACCATGCTTATGTGATTGGTCTCTACCTGAATGTTTTATGCATGTTAGACTAAATTATGTTATTAATTATCTTATGGAAAACATACAAATAAACATTCATATGTACACAATAATTCCACATAAGATTAAGGACACGCTTCTTTTGATAAACACATAATTTTATTCATTTCTTGAGGATTTCAATATCCTTTCGATTACATGGAGTGACTATTCAGATAGTCGAGTGGAGAGTATCCTTCAAATTCACTCTCAGAAACATAACTTAAAGGAGTATAACCTATAGAATGAGAAAATTGTTGTTCCCTATCTTTCTGTTCATCTCTCATTTGTTCATACCTATCCCAAAAAGGATAATAACCTTCAGATTTATCATCTGATACATAGTTATGAGAGGCAATGTCAATATGGTGTTCAACTACAAAGTAGTCTATCCTTTTCGTAGATATTTGTTCATGAGACCATTTCTTGTCTGGCGGTGTCCTTGGTACATATCCCTTGAACTCATTACTTGAAGAAATTGCTATTAATTTAGCCAATGGTAGAAATCTAGGATCCCTAAAGATGAATGCCAGACTAACACTTTCTTCTGAAGGCATATCCATGGAAAGTGGTAATGGCTCAGACTTTTTTGGTGAGATGGTTGGTAGGTACTTGTACATAGCCTCAATCTTCGTCTTCCTCTTCACATCATTGATCTGAGAAAGTGCGTGACTAAAGGTTTCAGTGTCACTCAACCAGATAGCATTATCGTAGTTGGTTCCTTCTATGGTTCTAGTGCGTGACTAAAGGTTTCAATGTCACTCAACTAGATAGCATTATCGTAGTTGGTTCCTTCTATGGTTCTAATGATGGCTTCCCTTTCCTTCTTGGCTTTCTGGTAACACTCATTTTTGATTACTAACTTTCAAGCCGTTAATTTGAGACGTACCATCTTGGCACAAGAATTCACAACATTAGATAACGTTGGAAAGAAAGAATGACGAGCTCATAGGTTCCAAAGCTAAACCTGGTAGCTTTGATACCACATGGAACATACTACCCTTTAACGAAGTAAAAATTTCTAATTCTACACCAAATGAGTAAATAAACTAAGTAACAAGCCATTGCAATGAATTTTTTCTTTTCTTTATTGATAATTTCCAATTAAAATGCATAACATATTACAACATGAATTCCTTTTCATTTCATATAATACATCAATGTAAGAAATCATACATTTACAAACATAGCTCAAAGAGCTTTACAAAAAATATTTGTAAGATGGTCCAAGATCCTTCCTTTCAAATCTTGGTTCTTATGTCACCTACTATGGAGGAGAAGCATCACTCAGGTGCTTTTCTGCCAGACACAGACTCATAATGCGGTCCCCCGCACATCTATCATTCGATAGATGGTCCTTGCCTTCAACGAAGAGATTGGTAGAATAACCGATAACGATAACCAACCGACCATAGTGATGTGTCCTACATAACTAGAACTTACAATCCCACAATATCTATCTAGCATGTAATACTGGATCACGGTGAATTGAAAATGTAGTCTCAGTTGTCACACAAACTAGAGTGGAGTCTCAGACATTCACACTACTTTGGCCAAAGTGTTCTCATTCAGTGCATCGAATGAAGTCATCTATCACATACACTACTCGGGTCTAATTTGACTTAAGGCTATCTTAAGCTACACATAGGTATTTCCTTCAATGGATAGTCCATCATCCCAGATAACCTACAATTATATTAATCTATTTGGAATAAACCTACTTAACTAGTAAGTACACAAGTTAGTTATTTCCTTCTATGGATAGTCCATCATTCCAAAGATAACCTATATACTTGGATAACCCTACTTGCATGTAAGTACTTTAAACTCCCTCCCATATTGGATTATCTATCCTAGGAGTAAACACAAGCTTTCCTAGTTAAATCAATAACTTAGCTAAATGCACCATATGTGCTTTCCATGTTCAATCATACTTGGTATATAATACTTATGATAACACCCATCTCCTACTATGGAGTACTTAAAAACACAATATGAAAATAGAATAATAGTTTCAACATCCTTTTCAAAACAATCTATATTCTCTAATGCATACACTGGAAAAGACATCTCAACCATGCATGCAAGACACATCATTCAAAGTAAAATAACAAAGAAGAAGAGATCCCCATGCCTTTATCACTTATCCAAACTAAAGACAACAATGCAACCCTCTCCAACAAAAAATAGCTTGATAATCAACTTCTCAAGAATGTCACAATATCTCTATCTCACTTGTTGATAGCTTACTTCTCTCAAAATATAATCTCCTCACAACTATATGAACTCACTTCTTTTCTCTCAATATGAAACATAGTATGACTGGATATAATGCAGAAAATAGGAATTGCAAAAGATATATAATCTCTAGAAAGGAATGTGTCCCTCTCAAATGAAATAACTCATCTATTTATAGAGAAACCAAGCAAACTCAAAGCCTATAGTTTAGGCATGTTAATGGACAACAAGCTTCATGCAAAGAAACACATGAAACAAATCAGAAAGGTGGCGAATTCACAAGCTAATACTCAGCATTACCACCTAAAAGTTGACTTGTTTTGTAACAACAATCTAAAGACTTATTCAATCAACATATGCTTAATTAAAATTTTCACAATGAGAAGACATCTACATCAACTCAAATACAAAGGTGGTGCTATTTCCAATTCCATTTCCTACATGTTTGGCACGATTAAATTCAGTCATTTTCCATTTTATGATAGCACGTTTCCATCAACCCAACTAGTGGATGAATCAACTTGAGAAATTTAATACGTTGGACAAAGTCAAGCTTGGTCTCCATAATAGCTCGACCAAGTCAAGCATTTTAAAGACAACAATATCAAATGTAATGCAATGACTTAAACCGCTTGCCATTCATTATGATAATTGGTTTTCACTAACAATCATAAGCTATTAATTCGACCTCCATTGATAGTCAATATTGACCTCCATTTCATAGTCTCTATCGACTATAAAACAACCTTTTAAATCAGCTTCAATGAATAAGAGATAGTCGATTTCAAATAACATATATAATATGTTAAATATATATATATGTTAGTATTTAAATATATATATATATATTTAAATACTAACATATATATATATATATATTATATATATATATATATTTAAATACTAACATGTATTTATATATGTATATGTATATATAGATGACCATTAATGTATATTTACATATATATATATATGTATTATATATATATCGTAGCCAATAATGTAAATATATATATATATATATAAGTACAGGCAAGATAGTATATAATAAACACATTATATTGAATGTATGCATATATATATATATGTATAAATGTATATGCCTCTATGTACACGTATGTGTAGGTATATCTATATCAATGCATCCGTATGAGTGTGTCCATTCACCAATGTACGCATGTATCAATATACATATATATGGATACATGTATATACTATACATATATATGTTCGCATCCTATTCACATATAGCCATTCATGATTACCATCATATTGATAAGTGTTTACACGTGGTACATCTATTCATATGCATATACGTGTCATTAGATCTCATTGATACGCATGTGCATATATGTAAACATACTTCCATGTACATCCCACTAGTCAATATAATTGTAATAGCACAAGAAAGATCTCGAAAGCTCAAATAGATAAACATCACCCAATGCATGCAGAAGTATACAAGACACTCAAATGTAGACATACTAGCAAAGGATGACTTACTTATTACCCACAAACTGAGTCAACTCAATCATTTTAATGTGGTGTGTGTATATGCTCAAATAGTTTACTTTTACCGGTTACTCGACCAAGATCTTCTCCCGAGTGATAATTCCCTTCCGCCTGGAGGAATGGAACACATACCTGAATCCACTAACACATACACATGGCAATCAATTGTTCATAACAATATGCAGTATACATAAACATATCCAAAGTTAGAATAATAATATTTCAATAACCTTTCATTCACATATATGTAATATCTCATCATGTGAATAACATCAACTGAGGTAACATCAAATGAGACATCAAATGAGATAACATTCATATTGATAACATGGTACAAGCATAATTTATTCATCTCCAGAATTCACATTACATTCATATTTACCCTATGCAGTAATAGTAAATAGTAACTACACAACTGGGGTGTAACACAGTCACATAAAGGGATTACTAATTAAACATACGATAAATTGGTAATAATAACATAGGAACACATTTAGAACATACGAACCAAAAAATAATTCTTCATTATCTTTATGAAATCATACAATTCTAAAAACCCTTTAATACATAGTGCTAAACAAAAATTCTCTCCCAAAATGTTCTTCTCAAAAGTTTCGCTTTTTAAGAGTCCCTCTTTACAATGTAAATAGCTTGATATTTATAGGCTTCCTTCCTAGAACTACCTAGATAGCTACCTTAACCACCTTTCTGAAATATGATGAATTTAAAAATAACAAACCTTATTTAGTTAGGATTTTCATCACTTTTCCATAAATAATTTTCATCTTATAACCTTTAGTTACAAGGAGTGACATAAGTCACTTTTCTAAAAAGGTATCTAGTAACCCATAACTTTGAATAAATACCAAGTCATTGATATTGTTGATGTAGTTCTCCACCTTTTTCTACTTTATCTCTGATACATTTTGAAGATTTTCTGGTACTCAACATTGCCATGTCATCCTCTTTGTGAAACAACATAAACTAATACATATTTTCATACAGGAAAATATAAAATGGTGCATAGAAGGGAATGAATAGGATGTTCAAAATCAAATCCTTGTTAGCCCACAAGTCCTCATATTGAAGATCCAAACTAGATGTTTTTTTAAATAAAAGAAAAACCTTTAAAACCATAGGCAATTATCATCCAATATACCATTTAGTAATTAATTTACTTGCTTCGACATTTCTTCATGCTCAAGGGAACCGCTTTCAAAAGATAACTTGTGCCTATTGCATCCCATAAGACAACATATCATCGAGACATTCTGTCAAATAATTTGTGTGGCTACAAATGAATCATGCTTTCTTCAAGATGCTAGATTTCTGCATTGAAGTGCTCACAAATCACTCATAATTTCTTCAATTTTTTTTTGGGTTTTATACTTTTGTTTTTCTACTTTTCAAAACATTTTAAATTTCAAAATTTTGTTAGAAGCAAAAAATACATCATATTTTTACTACAACTATGTTAAACATATGTCAAAGGTTGTTATGATGCGGTAAGAAGGTTGATGCCAAAGATGAAAAATATTATAGGAGTACTAGAATTATCACTATATTCCCTTGTCATATATGCATGTTGTATGTCAGATGTTCAGTGTGGTTGCATACCTATATGTGTTGGCAATTTTATTGTCATAAAGTTGTCTCGTCAGTCATATCACTATTAGTTTTATTGAGACATGATTGCCTTCCAGAGGTTGGTGTACTTGTTGTATGCTTGCTATATCATGTTTGTATCTATTCACTATGTCAATTGTGATCCAGAGGAATATGCCTGAATGTTTCAGCCTGATATTTATTAGGTTCAGTGTTTCTCAGGTCTCCCTTCTAGAGATGTTGTAGGTTCTATGGTATGAGAGGAGAGTATGCCTACACTTGTTCTATCATATTCTAGAGCTTCCAGAGGATATGTATAACATACAAAAAGTTTGAAGTGACAAAAGGTTCTCTAGGTCTGTTTTTCAACCAGTTGAAGTTCAAGGCATGTGTAGTAATGACTAGTAGCGTACAAAATTCAAATCTTACGTGTGGTGTTAAGATAGGACTTGCTTAAGGTCCCTATGGTGGCACACGATATCATGTTCTGTAGGTAGCAAGAAAAAATGTTTTTGGATCAACGTGCTACATGTTTCATGTAATTTGAATTTAGGTCCACCTTATGTTGTCCTAGCTATTTGCAAATCTTAGGCCGACATGGAAGAGTGTTAATGTAATGTTGTGTATATATTTCAAATGTTTAGCTGCATTATTATGTATGAGTGTCAAGTAGAATTACATTGGTGTGAAGAAAATTTGGTTGCTGGAATAAATTGAAGAGAAGGTTGCATTCTAGTTTATACGGTATCATTAGAATTTCATATTAAGAGTATAAGAGTGTTTAAGGCATCTTTGACACATGTATGAGGAATATTCTACTGTGTAGTAGATCCACAAACATTATCTTTGTATTTCGGTAGGACTAGTGTTCTACTTGTTGTACTGATTTAATTGGGGATTGGTGTCTCCAGTAGGTTGGTGCCTACAAGCACATTAGAGGATTGGTGTCTTTGGTAGGTTGGTGGCTACTTTAGCGTGTAAAATTCACTTGTATATTTATACATTACGAGGGTGGGTTTGGATAGTAGATCTAAGTAGCTATTCTCACTATGGTTTTCCCATCTTGGGTTTCCACGTATATCTGGTGTTCATCTGTGTGCTTTATGATTTTATGTTTTAATTGCTTATGTGGGATTTGTTGAGAAGAACCATATATTCTGATAAGTATAGAAAATATTCAAATTGCACAATCTAATATTCTATGTTGAAGTTGAGACTTTTGAATTGATTAGATATATTGATTCACCCCCTCTCAGTAGATTGTGTGCCCTTCAATTGGTATCATAGCCAAGTTCCTTTGAAGAAGCCTAACAGCTTAAGGTTGTTCCAAGATGGCACACTTAGTTGATCAAGAAGGATTCTCTAGAAATAAAGATCCACTATTTGATGGATCCAATTTTGTTTTTTGGAAAGTTAGGATGGAGTCCTACTTGATGGATTAGGAATGGATATCTAGATGTTAGTGATAGAGGGATACGAGATTCCTAAAAACCCTCCTAGGGATCGAGTCAGAAAGAGAGCTTGTGAAATCAATGCTAAGGCAAAGAATGCTATTTTATGTGGATTGACTATCTCTAAATTTTTGAAAGTGATGTGAAAAATAACGAAGAAAATATGGGATAAACTGGAAACTATCTATAAAGGTGATGACAAAGTCAAAGAGGCAGAGCTACAAACTCATAGATCTTAGTTTGAAAGCCTAAAGATGAGAGAAGATGAAAATATTGCCACATTCCTACTTCAGGTTGATGAAGTTGTCAAATCTATCCGAGGTCTTGGAGAAGAATTGAAAGAGAAAGTTGTGAAAAGGGTACTCAGATCTCTCCCTAGAAGATTTTATTCTAAAGTCTTTGCAATTGAAGAAGCTATGGATCTGAATTCTTTGAATTTGAATAAACTATATGAGATTCTAACTACTTTTGAGATGAGCTTTGAAAGTGAAGATTCTATAAGGAAAGAGGCTACTTTCAGAGTATCTAATAAGGAGGTTGATCAAGATTCTGATATTGGATTAGATCTCGAGGAAGCCAATTTTGTCAAGAAGCTACAAAGAGGTTTTTGTAAGTACAAAGGCAAGTTACCTTTTAAGTGCTTTTATTATGATGAAGTAGGACATTTTATGGCTAAGTTTCCCTATAGGAATTCTAACAATGCTGAGAAAAAGTATAGAAAAAAATCATTTCAGAGAAGGAATAAAGGTCAGAGGAAACATAAGAGTTTATACACTAATGAGGAAGAAGACTACTCTATTGAAGAAGAAGTTGAAGATATCTCCAGAGATGAAAAAGAAAAGGTTATTTTTCATGGCTTTTGAGACTATTGAAGGAGATGTAGAAATGGATTCCAGAAACAATGAAGATGAAATAGATCTTGTGGAAGAATTGTTATGTGTTGGAAAATAAATCAAAAGACTGAAGAATATAATTGTAAAAGAAGTGAAGGCTAAAGAAAAAGTATCTCACGATTTGAAGAAAGTATAAAAATGATTGTTGATATGAAGAAACAGACAAAAGAAGCAAAAAGGATTGAAGAAGTTTTGACTAGAAAGTTGCTATCAAGAGACAAGAATTGTGAGAAGTTGGAAGCATAAATTGTGACAATAAGAAAAGAGCTTGAGAAAGCAAATCAACAGTTGCAGATGAAGTTTGGAAAGAGTATTGAAACCCTAGATTAGATATTAGGAAGTCAAAGATCTCTGCATGTCAAAATCGGACTTGGTTTTGGTGATTAGAAGATAAAGTTGACAAAACAACCAATGAAGTCTACTAAAGAAAGTTTGGAAGTGATTGGTTTCAGAAGTACAAAATCTGAAAGAGTTATTGCAAGTGATGAGAAAAAGACATAGAATGATTACTTTATTCAAGTTCAATAGAAGAGAAGAAGATCTAGAAGACAAGGATACAACACCAGGTTCAATTATCCTTTCTTTGGTTATTGTTTCAATTGCAATAATTTTGGACATAGAGCTGTGGTGTAGAAGTTATTTGGTAAGAAGAAATAATTTTGTCAACAATAATGAATTTTCATTGCTATACAATTTCAATATCATTTGCTACAAATACAATAATTTTGGACACATTGCAAGGAACTACAAAAGTAATTTTGTGATTCCTATTCTATCGAAAAGTGGAAGAAAAGGATCATAAAGTAGGAGTCATGAATTAGATAAAGTCTGGAAGAAGGTTCTAGATGAGAAGTCAAAAAAATCATTGATTGCTCAAATTGCTTTACATGTTAAGAAGGAGAAGAATTTGTGGATCATAGACAACGGTTGCTCAAGCCACATGACTGTAGATAAAATTAAGTTCATGAATTTCAAGAAATTTGATGGTGCTCTATGAATCTTAGAAATAATTCTATTTCCAAAATCTTCGTTAAGGGAACTTTGAGTCTTGATGGTGGTAGGACAAGGACACATGATGTTTTGTATGTTGAAGGACTAAAGCATAATTTGATGAGTGTAAGTCAGATGTGTGACAAAGGTTATAATCTATTCTTTGGTGCTGAAGGATGTGAAATTAGGAAATCAAGTACTGGAGAACTAATTACAGAAGGAAGTAGGACATATAGTGACATATATCACCTTAGTGAACTGAATGGACAAAATTGTCTAACTATGCAAAGAGAAGAAAGTTGGATTTAGTATAGAAGGTTGGGATATATGAACTTTGATGATATTGTAAAGATTAGCTTAGGAGGAATGGTCCAAGATATGCCAAAGATTAAGAAGCCTCAATCTATTAACTGCAAGCCATGTCATGAGGGAAAGTAGACAAGAATAAAATTTCTTGCTAAGGAGTATTCTACCTCAAAACCCTTGGATTTAGTTCATATAGATTTTTTTAGACCTATGAGGACTAAAATTATAAAAGGAGACATGTATTTTATGATGATCATTGATGATTACACTAGGATGAATTGGATTACATTTCTAAAGGAGAAGTCAAAAGCATTTGGGAAGTTTAAGGCATTCAAGGTATTAGTAGAGAATGAAACCAAAAGAACAATTAAGGTATTGGGATCAGATAGAGGTAGAGAATTCACTTCTAATAAGAATGATTTTTTTTGTGAAGAGCATGGGATACAAAGGCAATTTTTTTCTCCTAGAACTCCATAGCCAAATGGAGTTAGTGAAAGGAAGAACTAGACTTTAGAGGAGATGACAAGAATAATGTTATGTCAAGAAAATCTACCAATCATGTATTGGAGAGAAGCAGTTCAAACAATAGTATATATTCTGAACAATGTTTAGATCAAGAGAAATATTGATAAAACACCATATGAGATATGGAGAAGAAGACTGGAATCTGTTAGACATCTCAAAATATTTGGAAGCAAGTGCTACATCAAAAGGGATGAATAAAAGTTGGGTAAGTTTCATTCCAAATCAGATGGATGTATTTTCCTTGGTTACTCTTTGAGAAGTATAGAATATAGATGTTATATCAAACTATTGAAGAGGATTATAGAAAGTGCAAATGTGAGAGATGATGAAAGAATTCAGTCTATTGGTTTTTCGGAAGTAGAAGATGATGAATAACCAATTGACAACAATGGTCAAGAATCAAAAATTGGCACAAAAACTCTAGCAAAGCATGTTTAGAAGAATCACTCTGATGACCAGATCATAGGAGATAAAGATAGTGGGGTTCAAACTTGGAAGAGAATTGAGAGAGAAAATGAGCAAGTACACTTTGCATTACTATCAAAGATAAAACCTAAGTCCTAGAAAGAAGCAATCAACGAGATAGGCTGGATATAAGCTATGGAGGAAGAGTTGAATCAAATCAAGAAGAATGAAACTTGGGAACTTGTCCCAAGACCTAAAGGCAAGAATGTGATTGAAACCAAGTGGGTTTTCAGAAATAAGCTAAATGAAGAAGGTGAAGTGATCCGAAACAAGGCTAGACTTGTGTGTAAAGGATATGCTCAGGTTGAAGGCATAGACTTTGAAGAGACATTTGCTTTGGTAGCAAAATTGGAAGCAATCAATATGTTTTTAGCTCTTTGAGCATTCAAGAACTTTAATGTATACAAGATGGATGTGAAATCAACATTTCTAAATGGACAACTAGAAGAAGAGGTCTACATTGAACAACCAGAAGGGTTTTAATTCTCTAACAATTTGAATTATGTTTGCAGACTGAAGAAGGATTTATATGGACTCAAACAAGCACCCAAAGCTTAGTATTCAAGGTTGCATGGATACTTGTAGCTGCAAGGGTTTTAGAGAGGAAGTGAAGATAGTAATCTATACATCAAAACAAAAGGTGATCAACTATTGATAGTTGTGGTTTATGTAGATGATATCATCTTTGGTGGTAGCAATTATAACATGTGCAAGGAATTTCAAAAGGCAATGCATAATGAATTTGAAATGTCAATGCTAGGTGAATTATCCTTTTTCGTTGGGTTGCAGATTGCACAGTCAGATGAGGGAATTTTCATTTCACAAAACAAATACATAAAGGAAATGCTATGTAAGTTCAGGATGAAAGAATGCAAACTGATGAGTACACCTATGGTGACAAGATGTAAGTGGAATAAAGATGATGAATCTTCTCTGACAAACCAAAGCTTGTAAAAATTGTATGATTGGTAGTTTGTTTTATGTGACAACATCTAGATCGAATATAATATAGGTAGTTGGAATGGTTACTATATTTCAGGTAGCACCTAAAGAAACTTATGTTAAAATAGTAAAGAGAATATTTAGGTATTTTAAGACTACAGTGGATTTTGGACTATGGCATCCTAAGAGTGAAAATTTCACTCTAACCACATATTTAGATGTAGATTGGGCAGGATGCATAAATGACTGGAAGAGAACAAGTGGTGGAACATTCTTTCTTGGTGATAGTTTGGCGTCCTGGTCGCGCAAGAAACATGACTCAGTTTCATTATCTACAAAAAAGCAAAATACATTGCTCCAAAATCATGTTGCACTCAGGTATTGTGGATGAAGCAAAACTTGAAGGAGATGAATATTGTGTTTGATGAACCTATCACTATTCTCTATGATAACACCAATGCCATAAATATCTTAAAGAATCCAGTGATGCATTTAAGGACAAAACACATTGCAATCAAGTATCATTTTATGAGAGAGAAAGTTTTAGAAAAGGAAGTAAAGTTGGAGTATGTGGAAATCAAGGAGGAAGTAGCAGATATATTCACAATACCACTTCCTAAGGAGATATTTGAGCTTTTTTGATAGAAGTTGGGATTTATTTCTCCCTCCTCCTGAATCAAGAGGAAGCATAGGTTGAGGGGGAGCTTGGTATCCCTACTACAAGAAGGCTTGGTGGTCTTGCAGAGGTTTTTTAGAAGCAATGAAGCATGGACTCAGGGGGAGTCTATCTAGGAAACATGTTTCCGAATTGTGCTATGTACTGGGATTGCAAAAAAGAAAAAAAATGGATACTAAGGAGGAGAAATGCAAGATGTTGACCTTTTCCATCGATGTCAAAGGGGGAGAAAGTGGACTCAAAATGTTATATATTTGGGGAGAAAGTGAACTCAAAATGCCATATTTTTCAAGGGGGAGAAATCAATCTAAGAGGGAGAATTGTGTTCGTGTGTGACTAGCTAGTTCTATGGGTGGACCGACATTTTGTTATTCGTCATCAATGACAAAGGGGGAGATTGTTTAACATAGGTTGTCATTGATATCAAAGGTTGTCAATGATGTAGTAAGAATGTTGATGTCAAAGATGAAAAGGATTGTAGGAGTACTAGAATTATCATTATATTCCCTTATCATATATGCATGGTATATGTCAGAGGTTCAATGTGGTTGCATACCTATTTGTGTTGGAAATTTTACTATCATGAAGAAGTTGTCTCATCAATCATATCACTATTAGTTTTATTGAGACATGACTTCCTTCCAAAGGTTGGTGTAATTGTTGTGTGCTTTCTATATCATGTATGTGTCTATTCACCATGTCAATTATGGTTTGGAGGACTATACCAGAATGTTTCAACCTAATATTTATCAGGTTCAGTGTTTCTCAAGTCTCCCTTCTAGAGACTTTGTAGGCTCTATGGTTTGAGAGGAGAGTATTCCTACACTTGTTCTATCATATTCTAGAGTTTTCAGAGGATAGGTTTAGGCTATAGAAAGTTTGAAGTGATAGAAGGTTCTCTAGGTCTGTTTGTCAACCAGTTGAAGTAACGACTAGTGTGAAAAATTCAAGTCTTGTGTGTGGTGTTAAGTTAGGACTTGCTTAAGGTCCCTGTGGTGGTGCACAACATCATGTTCTATTGGCGGAAAGAAAAAAATGATTTTGGACCAACATGCTACAAGTTTCATATAATTTGAATTTAGGTCCACCTTATGTTGTCTCGACTATTTGTGGATCCCTGTTCAACATGGAAGAGTGTTAATGCAATGCCATGTGTATATTTTAAATGCTTAGATGCATTGTTATGTATGAGTGTCAAGTAGAATTACACCGATGTGAAGAAAAGTTGGCTATAGGTGTAAATTGAAGAGAAGGTTGTGTTCCAATTTATGTGGTATCATCAGAAGATCATATGAAGAGTAGAAGAGTGTCTGAGGAAACTTTGACACATGTATGAGGAATGTTATGCTATATAGTAGATCCACAAGCATTATCTTTGTATTTCGGTAGGACTAGTGTTCTACCTGTTGTACTGATTCAATTGGGGATTGGTGTCTCTAATATTTTGGTGCCTACAAGAACATCAAGGGATTGGTGTCTTCGGTAGGTTGGTGCCTACTTCAGTGTGTAAAATTCACTTGTATATTTATGCATTGTGAGGCTAGATTTGGACAATAAATCCAAGCATCTATTCTCACCATGGTTTTTCCCATCTTGGGTTTCCACATATATCTAGTGTTCATGTGTGCTTTATGCTTGTACGTTTTAATTGCTTATGTAGGATTTGCTAAGAAGAATCATATATTCTGATAACTATAGAAAATATTCAAATTGCATGATCTAATATTATTTGTTGAAGTTGAGAATTTTGAATTGATTAGATCTACTGATTTACCCCCCTCTCAATAGATTGTGTGCCCTTCGATATATGTAATGATGACTATGTTAAATTGATATATATATATATATATATATATATATATATATATATATATATATATATATATCAATTTAACATAGTCATTATATATAGTGACTATGTAAATTAATAAATATCATTTAAAATGTTTCCAACACCTAGCATAATTTCATTTTCTTGAGAGCTTCAAAAACCTATTCAACAAATCCATTTTATGTATACTCTACAATCATTGACATTCCATGGGATGATATCTCTTTGAGTTATTATATTAAACAATTATCGTGGTGCCTTTGCTTCCATGTTGCATACATGTCTACCAAGGCACTTTCAACTACACTATCTAACAAAAATATCCCAACCATTATGCTTCGATGGATGCCCACACATTGTTCCAAGTCTCCCATTTTTCATATGTAGGTTGCAATGGTAATTTCCTATGAGAAACTAGTTATAATAACTACCTCTTCTCCATACAAGAAATTTATTTTACAAGATATTCATAACTCAAAACTTTTGAGTTGTGAAAATTCATAGCCTTTAATATTTGGGTTGTGAGTTGTGAAATCATGTAAAGTCGTGCGATTAAGATGTGTTTTCTAACCTTTACCTTTTAAAGGTTAGGATTTGGCAAAAAGGTGAGTAGTTAAACCTTATTTTCTAACCTTCACCTTTAAAGTTAGGATTTTGCAAAAAGGTGTGTAGTTAAACCTTATTTTCTAACCTTGGGTGGGTGCAAAAAGATGGGGGGCCAAAAAGTGGCCTCCCCTTTCATTTTTTTAAAAAAATCCCTAATGTGAGCGTGTCATAATGCACTCACATTATGGATTGGAGTGACCGAGTATTAGGCTCGATCACTCCCAAGCTATAACACACTTGTGTTATAATGCAATCACATTATATGTTATTTAAACAAAAAAAAGCAAAAAACTTCATTCTATGTTTTTTGCAAGTTTCTATTCTCCCCACAGCTTGAAACCCCTACATAACATGCTCACGATTTTAGGGCCAAAAATACTTCAATTCTTCATCGAATCTTCATCAAAATATCGCTACGATGTCGAAGAAGTAAGTAATTTCTATTTTTTGTGTGAATTTGGCATCAAATAGGTAGATTTAATATGCTTTTTGATGTAAATTTATTTAATTTTTAGGAAATGATAATGTACCTCCAAACACTCCTCAAATTCCTCTTCAAAATCTTGATTCACCTCATGCCTAAATCCCTACTGAAGAACAACCCCAAAAAACACCTCCAACAATTCCTCAACATGCTTCGGGAACTCAAGAAAATTTAATGGGGAAAATTAAAAAAAAACAAAAACAAATTGAGGATATAATTGCAAGGTTGAAAGATCTTGCAAGCTCAACCTCGCATAGAACCATGATTGCTCAATAACTTGAGTCAATAGTATCACATGTCAATTCAATTAGCAAGAAAACAAGTAGTTGTTCAGAGAAGAGACGAGTTTAGAGAATTTTATGCAGATAAATTATCCTATAAACAAGTGAAAGATGAAAAAATTACAAATTTTGACTTGTGTGTGCTATTCACAAACCCTAGAATGAATCAACCTTTACGTGGAATTCAAGCAAGAGGTTCACTATCCATTAGTGTAACCACCAAGGGATAAAGAACCATTTTTGGAGGAAGTGGTGGATGGTTTTTTACCATCCTCCATGCAACAACAATGTGGTGCCACAATGTTTTTTGAGGAAACTCTACTGTGAGTTTGTCCTTAATAAAATCCTAAACTATTTTGACATGTGAGACTTCTAGGGTAGAGGTGGGGGCTCTACACAAGACAAAGTGGGGGCATGTATCGATGCACAAAAACCATCTAGACGAGCACTCACTAGACTAGCATATGAACATGTGACTATCCCTTCCATTGTGAAGGAGAGTGTTGAGGTTGATACATTGTAGTCGATTAGTTCCTTGATCCAAATCCTTATACAACATACTAGTCCTCTAGCATAGGGTGAGCTGATGAGTCTTTGGGGAGTAGAGTTTGACCTCATTATTATTAGGCTTGCAGGTCACCCTGTTGTTATGATCCCACGCATAGTCATGATGCAGGTGCCTAGTGTACATCTGTAGCTGATTAGATGGTGATGACAGATGCCCTCCTTCATGAGGCATTCGACCTTGATAGTCAAGTAAATGTTAGCAAGTTCATTGAATTTAATTTATTAAATTTCATTTTTGAAATGCAAGATTAACTAAATTAGTTGAATGATTATAATGAAATTTCAGGGTCATTGCATTCACTTTGTTTTTAGCGGTCCTCCAGCTCCCTATTATGTGATCACATGTATTGCAGAGGTATGCAACTAGTAAATAATTATAAATATTACATGTGAATAGCTAAACATTATATGGATGGTATTCTTATATCTCATTTTGGATGTTGAATAGGTTAATCTTGGAGCTTTGACAGTAACACCTTCCAATGGAGGTGGTCATCAAAATTTTCACTCAGGTAGTATAGACTATTTATAATTTTAAAATAAAAAATATATATTTTATAATTTAATAATGTTTAATGACTTGAAGGTTCTAAATAGTTTGTAAGTATGCTTTGTACTTTTTAATTAATTTGATTTCAGGTTATTATGCACTTCATAATCTATGAATTTAATTTGTTCATGTTGTTGACCTCCAAAAATATAAGCTAGTGGCATCACTAGCTTGTAGCATACCATTTCACTCTTATCCTCCTAACTATCATCACTAGCTTATAACATACCATCTCTTTGCTCACTATTGGGCTCATGAATGTTGCTTAGGATATTGATCTTATTCCTACCCTTGTCCTATGTTGACTATACTTATCATGATGACTATGTTATTGCATTCATACATTATGGATGTAGACTTTCGTTTATACCTTTGAAGTGCTTGACATCATAGAGGACTACTCTCTTGCTTTCTTGACTGTATACTGTCATCTTCTATCAATTATCTTCAATGGTATCTACTTCATAGACAAGGTATTTTCCACTTATCATTTAGAAATATATGCCCTCTTTCTATCCCTTCAAAAGGAATATCCTCTATTAATATGATCATTAAGAGGGCACTGTCACTCTAAACTATCCTTTAATAATAAACTATTGCATGCTCCTCTTATACCATTGTATTAAATTTTTTGCTTCTCCTATGAGACTATCTTGTAGCATTGGATTTCATGTGATTACCACCACATTCATGACTATAATGCACTCTTTACCTTGAGGTATCTTGGTTGAAAACATATAAAGTATCTCCTAATAAAAATCATATTCCACAATTATCCCTTGAAGCATTCTTTGGTATTGAAATATAGGTGATTGTCTTATTACATCTTAAAGTGGCCATAGACTCTCATATTCAATCTTATGTAACTATCCTATTACAGTTCTTTATTTATGCTATATCCTTTATTGTTCATTTGTTGTCCTTTTTTCATCATTTATCCTTGTGATCATTACTCAACCTATGTGAATATTACACTGTCGGATATCTCACTCCATTTCTTAGCTATCTCTTCTTTGTGATTCACCCATGAATATGAATAGAATGTTGAGGTTTTATGAAAATCATGGAGTGTCTTTATATTTTTGATTTTTTATCAAGATCTTAGGACCACTGTCCCCTCATTGTGCACTATCACTACATCATTTTTCTTTTAGTTGGTAGTTCTTATTATTGTTTCTTTTCATGCATCTCATTATCATGGTTTACATTATTTCTATAAGTCTTATTCCTATTTCAAAAATTCTTCACACTTCACATCAAAAAAGGTTTGCATGACTTCTTTATGTAATCATGATATTTTCCCTTGCTTGCATGATATAATCATCCCTAGGATTGTCATCTTGTGACTATCCTTTACTTTGAAATTTTCCTTATGAAACATGCAAACCATTGAAGCAATGTATAGTTCAATAAGTACTCAAATTTTGTTGACTATCTCATACATTATAAGCCATGATATGCATCACTCTTCTAGTTTTCAAAATTGAATAATGTTGTTTTATTTTCAAATGATGTAAGCAGAGACTCCTCTCGATGTTGATAGGGAAATGGAGCATGATGTCTCTACTGCAATAGATAGCTCGATACATTTGATGGGGGTATGAGGCAGATTAGTAAATTTCAAATTACATTTGTTGTTATAGTTGTTTATTATTGAAAAATCAAATGATTATTGTAGTTTAATTTCTATTTGGATGGTTTTTATAGGACTTTGGAATGCCATAACTTGAGCATGCCACTATTTTGGATGAGAAGAGAGATCATTTGGTGGCAGTAAGTGATTATTTTGTTAATTTTTTTGTTTTTATAATGTAGTTTCTATATATTAATGTCTATACTTTTTATTGTAACAGGTAAAGCTCCATGAATAATTAAATAGGAGGAGCAGCCATCGAGTTCAAAGTAGACCATTTTCATATGCATCTCCATCCCATCAACGATCAAAGGCCACCCGTGATCTTTTTCCTTCACCTAGAGGGGAATGTATTTTTATTGGGGTCCTTTGTTGTATGCCTATATGACATTTTTTGACATATATTTTGTATTGCATATATATGACTTTGTATCCCTCTATGGCATTCTTGTACAAGCCTATATGGCTATTTTGTATATATGTTATACTTATATCAACATATATTGATGTATACCTATATGTCTATTTGGTTAATACACATCTTTTTTATTGATGGTGTCCATATTTGCATTATAAATCCATGCTTCAATGGATATTTATAGATGGTTTACTTCAAATATTTAAAATCCAAGTGTATTCCATGCTTCATAACTTATTTCACATTAATTCCACCTATATTTGTTGGTTAATTATTAACTTTCCTACACCAATATGTGTTTGTGGTCTTTGATGACATATTTTTGGCATATAGTTATGGAATCGAGTTTTATTCAAGACAAATTACAAAAAATTTACACTACGTTTCCAATAACTTTATTCAGGTATATTCAAGTACCTATCCATTCAAGTACCCATCCTCTAGTTGGCCGACCACTACTTCAAATTTAGAGGCGTATTCTTCATGCCCACACTTTCTTTCATCTCAAAAAAAAGTTTTCTTATATTGACCAAAATGTTTATGACTGTATTGAGTTCAAGCAATAGAGGAGACTAGTTCTTTGGTGTATATTATTTAGTCATAAGATTATAAAGACACCTACATTGACCAAAAATTGTAAAGTGGACTTATTCTATAGCCACCCCAACATGTTCAAATTATCGGTTTGCCCCCAGAAGATGAAGAATATAAGTAATGCCTCTTGACAACTTTTTATTAAATGCAACTGACACTTTTTGAAACATATGAAACATTGTTATTGTAGAGAGACCCTACATGACCTTATACCTTCAGACATAATGTTTCTAAGAGCCACGATTTTCGAATAATAGGTCATCAAAGTTTGTTGCCCTTTTGTACTTTGGTCTCTTAAAATTAATTGTCGGTGCAATGTAGTCTAGAACATTCTGGCATGCTAGGGTGCGAAATAGGACCTTGCATAGCATAAACCTACCAACCTTGACGTGTTGGAATGATCGTTTTGGTCTCACGACGAACAAAACAAAAATTGCACCACCTTGCAACTTTACATTACATGCATTTGACACTTTTTCTATCAACTAAAACCTTGTCACCAAAGACAAATGGATCAAAGATATGAAAATTTGAGAGAGGTCATTGTATAGGGGCCCTATGTGATCCTTTACCTTCAAGAAGAGTGTTTCTGAGTGCTAGTATTTCTGAGTAACAACTCGTCAAAGTTTGCTGCCCTTTTTCACTTTAGTCTCTTAAGAGAAATTGTCATTGCAATGTAGCTCAGAATGTTCCAGCATGCTGGGATGTGAAATAGGACCTTGCCTAGGATAAAACTATCCATATAGACATGTTGGAACTATCAATTTGGTTGCATGATGAATAGAACAAAAATTACACCACCATGCAACTTTACACTATATGCATCTAACACTTTTCCATTGACTGAAAACTTGTCACCATGGAAAAATGGATTAGAGATATGAAAAAATGAGAGAATTTATTGTAGAGTGGCCCTATGTGATCCTACCTTTAGAGGAAATGTTTCTAAGTTCCATGGTTTCCGAGTAACAACTTGTCAAATTTTGCCATCTTTTTGCACTTTCATCTCTTAAGAGATATCACCAATTCAATGTAGCTCGAAATGTTTCAGCATGCTGGGGTGTGAAATAGAACCATGCCTAGCGCAAACCTACCCATTTGAACATGTTGGAACTATCCATTTGGTCGCACGGTGAACAAAATGAAAATTACACCACCTTGCAACTTTACACTACATACATCTGATGCTTTTTCCTTCGACTAAAAACTTGTCACCACAGGAAAATAGATCAAAGATATGCAAAATTGAGAGAGGTTATTGTAGAGGGGCCCTACATGATACTGTAACTTTAGATGGAATGTTTCTAAGTGCCATGATTTTTGAGTAACAACTCGTCAAAGTTTGCTACACTTTTTCACTTTGGTCTCTTAAGAGATATCGTCGGTGCAATGTAGTTTGAAATGTTTTGGCATGCTAGGGTGCAAAACATGACCTTTCCTAGCATAAACCTACCCATCTAAATGTGTTGGAATTGTTGGTTTGGTTGCACGACGAACAAAACAAAAATTACACCACCTTGCAACTTTACACTGCATGCATCTGACACTTTTTCCATCGACTGGAAACTTGTCACCACAGGCGAATAGTTTGGAGATATGAAAAAAAGAGAGGTTATTGTAGAGGGGCCCTACGTGATCCTGTACCTTCAAATGAAATGTTTCTAAGTGCCACATTTTATGAGTAACAACTCATCAAAGCTTGTTGCCCTTTTGCACTTTGGCGTCTTAAGAGATATCACCAGTGCAATGTAGCTTAGAATGTTTCGGCATGTAGGGATGCGAAGCATGACCTTACCTAGCATAAACCTACCCGTCTAGACGTGTTGAAATTGTCGGTTTGGTCGCATGATGAAAATAATGAAAATTACACCACCTTGCAACCTTACACTGCATGCATTTGACACTTTTTCCATCAACTAAAAACTTGTCACCACGAGAAAATGGATCAAAGATATGAAACCAAGAGAGGTTATTTTAGAGGGGCCCTACATGATCTTGCACCTTCAAATGGAATGTTTCTAAGTGCCACGATTTCTAAGTAACAACTCATCAAAGTTTGCTGCCATTTTGCACTTTGGTCTCTTAAGGGATACCGTCGATGCAATGTAGCTCGAAATGTCCTAGCATGCTAGGGTGTGAAACATGACCTTTCCTAGCATAAACCTACCCATCTAAATGTGTTGGAATTGTTGGTTTGGTTGCACGACAAACAAAACAAAAATTACACCACCTTGCAACTTTACACTGCATGCATTTGACATTTTTTCCATCGACTGGAAACTTATCACCACAGGCGAATGGTTTGCAGATATGAACAAAATAGAGGTTATTGTAGAGGGACCCTACGTGATCCTGTACCTTCAAATGAAATGTTTCTAAGTGCCACATTTTATGAGTAACAACTCATCAAAGCTTGTTTCCCTTTTGCACTTTGGTGTCTTAAGAGATATCACCAGTGCAATTTAGCTTAGAATGTTTTGGCATGCAGGGGTGCGAAACATGACCTTGCCTAGCATAAACCTACCCGTCTAGACGTGTTGAAATTGTCGGTTTGGTCGCATGATGAAAATAATGAAAATTACACCACCTTGCAACCTTACACTGCATGCATTTGACACTTTTTCCATCAACTAAAAACTTGTCACCACGAGAAAATGGATCAGAGATATGAAACCAAGAGAGGTTATTTTAGAGGGGCCCTACATGATCCTATACCTTCAAATGGAATGTTTCTAAGTGCCATGATTTCTAAGTAACAATTCATCAAAGTTTTCTGCCATTTTGTACTTTGGTTTCTTAAGGGATACCCTCGGTGCAGTGTAGCTCAGAATGTTCCAACATGCTAGGGTGTGAAATAGGATTTTTCCTAGCCTAAACCTACCCATTCAGATGTGTTGGAATTGTTAGCTTGGTCACACAACGAATAGAATGGAAATTAGACCACTGAAAAGTTGTCACCACAGGTAAATAGATCAAAGATATGAAAAATAGAGAGGTTATTGTAGAGGGGCCTACATGATCTTGTACCTTTAAATGAAATGTTTCTAAGTGCCATAGTTTCTGAGTAACAACTTGTCAAAGTTTGTTGCCCTTTTGCACTTTGGTCTCTTAAGAGATATTGTCGGTGCAATGTAGCTTAAAATGTTTCGGCATGTAGCGGTGCGAAACAATACCTTTCCTAGCGTAAGCCTACCCATTTAGATGTGTTGGAACTATTGGTTTGGTCGCACGATGAACAAAAAAAAAATTACACCACCTTTTAACTTTACATTGCATGCATCTGATGCTTTTTCCATCGATTGAAAACTTGTCACCACAGGTAAATGGATCAGAGGTATGAAAAATTGAAAGGTTACTATAGAGCGACCCTACATGACCATGTACCTTTAGATGAAATATTTTAAGTGTCATGGTTTATGAGTAACAACTCGTCAATTTTTTCTTCTCTTTCACACTTTGGTCTCTTAAGAGAAATCACCAATGCAATGCAACCCATAACGTTTTGACATGCAGGGGTATGAAACAGGATCTTTGAGCCGGTCGAAGAGTATGGAGAGTGTTGAAGGGTTTGGAAGAATGAGTAGTTAATGAAATTTCTTTTGTGAATGCCAATAAGACATTCAAATCTAGGGTTTACAAATTCTAACTAGTTTCTGTAAATGGAAGCTTAAATGACTTAGTTGCTGAAGATTATGTTTTGATTTATAGATTTTAGATAGGATACCATTTAAAATTACAGTTTGTTGAATGTTATACAGTGGGGTAAGGGCACTAAAAAAATGGAATTTTTAGAGCATGACATTATAATTTTTTTTTAAAATATGATTTGATTTTTTACATAAGTAAAGTTGAAATGTGACAGTGAAAGGTCTAACTATCAACTGGTCATTCCCAAGTGCTAGGTACTACTATTGTTGATCAACTTGGCTAGAACCTAAAAATGAACTTTACAACTGACACTAAATAAATAGAAGCACATGATTACCCTATCTTAGAGCATAATCTTAAAAATATCAAGAATAAAACGAAGACAATAAATAATACAGTTATTGGAAATGATTCATCTTTTTCAAAAAATGTGAATGTATCTTGATGCTAATCTCCTATGTACCTACATGTTATATCGTACTTGTTTACCCTTATTGGGAGCAATCTTATATGTTTTGATGATTATCTATTGTCTATATGATTTTCATAGTTATCATTCAATATATTCGTTGTTACATGATGCTATCAATGATGCTTTTTGCATTAATTTTCATGATCTATGTTCTTGCATGCTTTGAATTTTAGATTTCATGTAGTTTTCATAAAATATTTTTCATCTCTAATTTTTTCACACTTTGTATACAACCAATTGAAGGGGGATTGTATTATTGCTAACACTCTTATGTTGAGATTATAAAAACTCACCTACACTCATATAGAGACTCATCACTATACCTAAATGGATCTTGACAACACTTACACACCCACACATGAGTACAAAGCTATTGCATTAGTATCGAAGTGTAGATCATACTTACCACACAATGTTGAACAAAATTACATGGGCATATTAAATATGTCATATTAAATTTTTACACCTAAGAAGACGGTCCATTTACCACCACTAAGGAAACTACATCATGTCATTTTGACTTGATAGTGAAACACAACAAAAGACGGTGAATGCAATTTTTATCACAACAAAGTCCACTATGTGCCATTTTAAATGGACCTACCATAAATATGCATATAATATTTCCAATATTCACTATATATGTGTAAAAATGCAGCAACAAGAAAATGAGAAACTTTAAATTAAAGAGGGGTAGTAAGTCCTTCCTATGCCATATGAAATTTGGAACCAAAACATAAGTAAAGTTGAAATGTGACAGTGAAAGGTCTAACTATCAATTATAATAAATTAATATCAATAACATGACTTTACAAATTCAATGTGCATACTTATAAATTAATCCAACGAACCATCCGAGTTTGCTCTACTCTTTATTGTGTGAAGTATCGCCTCATGGTTAGACTCACACACCTTCCACAAGTTCTTGTTCAAAGGTCTACCCCCATATTTGATCAAATGAACATTGGATACCACGACAAGGTTTGAGTAATGAAGAATCTTCCGATGCATGTCAAAGTCTTGAAACAATCAAACATTAACACTCTTATGTGGGTACCTTTTAAGCCATGTTCTAGTAATAACCATTGATCCTGTAGGGTATTCAATGTTTTCTCCATTTGTAATTGAGGCCTCCAATTTAGTTTTTGCCTCAACACAATGACACAAGTAATAATTTTTTCCCTCTTCATTGTCTTCATCTACAATAACTGCATAAACATACCCTACATTGATATGTGTAGCAAATTAGATGAATTTAATCAACATTACAAAAACACTACAAAGTAAGATAACATTAGAAATTTTAAAAACTATGTAAGTAGATATATTACCTAGTTGAACTAGATCTTATATGTGACCAAAGTCAATCAATGATTCCATCTATGTCAGTTCCAATACCGTCAGGAGCTGATACATGTCAAGTGGGCTTAAAAATTTTAACCACCATTCATCAACCCGCTCCTTTGACTCACACTCATTCCAGGCTTGAATTGTACATGAAGAACAAAAACATGCCATATTCCACGTATGGATACTCCATGAATCTACATTAGAGCTTCTGAAAGAGTGTAGCTCACTTGATCCTGACAGTGTACAACAATGTTCATATTGTGCAATGTTAGTATCATGTATCAACTAAAAAAATATATGAACTAAAGACTTACCTTCATTACCTGGACCCATCGAAGCATTACACCACTTGGCGATTGATTTCACATTTTTCAACTTTGCATTTCCTTTATACTTTAACTCTTATCATGCTATGGCTCTTTTGGTACATGATTTTGCACCATCATGCTCCCCATTTCCATGCCCGACCTCACAAAAGTTCCACATATGTTGAACACCTATAATATTATGCATCTTGCTCAACCAATAGAACATCTGTGAGTTCTTGAATTATGATGCACAATTATCCGACCATATGATATGTTGATAGAATGATATGCCCCTTCTAGCCAAATCATGGTAGAACACATGAAACCAACCTTGCATGAACTCTGTAGAATGTGTGTGATCATCATTGATATAAAAATGATACTCCTTTATGATCTTTTTTCCGTCCTTTGTACTATCATTGGTATGAATGAATGCTATGTGTACAAATATAGCAACCTGTGTGGAGTTGTAATAGTGCAATTGCACCTCACGTTGTGGCTATAGACTGTAGTTCTCTGCAAAGTTGACGACTGAAACAATGCTACCAAGTGGAAATGTGTCCTTGCATAACTTGAATTACAAGTCCAACCATCGATCTCTATGGGTATGCCTTGCATACTCATACACTATACTATCATGAAATGTAGACATAAACTAATACACTGAAATCTTTTGAATAACCAAATCACACGTTTTTTCTTCTTTACCATATTTTGTATTTTAGGCCACTATCTTCTATTTCCTAAATTTTACTAGTTCATTTCCAACTACATGTGTACTTTCCATATGTTCACATATTGGCATACGTTACAAACCACCACAATGTTGACATGTGCCATCCAAGCATAATTTTCTGTAGAATAATTAACCTTCCTCTCTTTCACATAAAATTTTAGATATGAAGTCTCTTGAAGATGTAGGTGGGGCATGTATGTCATAGTCCTACAAAACATTGTTAGTATGCAAATCTAAACATATAGACCAATAAAAATCAAAATTGTTAGAAAACCCAATATGTACTCTACAACAATAAGTAGTGTGTGTGTGTGATTTATTTTGACATATAAAGGCTTTAACATTTCAAAATATCTTTGAAATTTTTTAACTTAAGGATACATCTCTAGAAATTTTCCGAAAAATTGTGTTTGAGTCATATCCAAAAAATGTTTTGGATGTGGCTCACAATTTTGACTACCAATTATCCTTACCACATCCCTTTGATTCAGAGATACCCTTATGTTATTCTTCCAAAAGTCTTCAATTAGTGATCTCAATGCTTCAAAAATTGGTTTATCTTTTTGTGGTAGTTTCCCTGAGAATGTTTGTAATTCATTGTAATCAATGTCATCAATTCTTTGGCGCCTTCCAATGGCTCTTGATAAAGTTTTTCTATTTACTCTCAATGCTTGACTTGTCTTTCTAATGAGACGAGATTTCTTCATTTGATTACTTACTATTGTTAATGTAATGACATATCATGTGACATTACTATATTTTGTGCGTGAGGTGTTACCCACACTCTCATATGCACTCATTAGATTTGTCACTTGAAGCCTCTAATGTTCTCAACCCAATAATCTTCATAATGGACCTATACTTTAGATTTCTCATCATCTCAACAAATAGTTGACATCTTTCAGTCTCATTTAATTTTTCAAATATGTTTTGGAATCTTATCTTCCATCGACTACAAAATATTCTCATCAATATCAATCAAATACTTGATATTTCTATGCAAAGTTCTAGGAGGTGTTCTCAAAGGTGAATTTTCCTCAATATTAAGAATTTCATCAATATTTAAATGAGATAGGATAGATGGCATACCTTTGATTAGAGATGGAATAGATGATGTACCTTGAAGTTGAGATGGGAAAGATTGTGTACCTCCTTCACATGTGAGTGATAATGTACTTTCAACTTGAGATGTAGTAGATGGTGTCCATCTTGACTTGTGGTAGAGGACGTGTCCCCAACTACGATATTCAAATCTCTCATTGCATGAAGGTTTTGCATTCATTCCCTTTGTGCCACCAATACCATATCTCTCGTTGATGGTTCATGTTCCTCTTCAATTGGCATGTCTTCTTCTAGATCATGTCCAATTTCCTCTTCTCATGAAGTTCCCTCATATGTTATTTTTTCTTTGCATTCTTAGCTTATTTCTCTTTATGTGTTTGTTTAATCCTTGATCATTTTCTCAGAATGACAAAGAATTTTATCTGTAGCATGAAAAATAGATAAATATTAGTTCCACCATAGTACTATAGAGTGAATAAATAACTTACACAAATCTAAAAAAATTCATGAAATTATGATACACACAATATATGATAGTCCAAAACAGGCAGGAGGAGGGGCAACAAATGGCATGAGGACATTGATCAAACCAACATAAGATCAAACCATCAAACCAACATAAGAGGTGTTGACATTGATAAAGTTTGACAAAAAACAAAAAATTGCATCATCTTTGAAAAATGGGGTTCTCAAGGAACATAAGCTAAAAACACTTCCAAACATAAAGGAAAAATTAGGAAAGATAGAGGACAAGGCAACAAAGTCCATCTAGGTTCACCAGTCACAACATGACCTTATATGGCTTTGACAGCTTGGGCCATACTATCTGGGGGCTTGGTTGTCACACTTGTTGCATGCTTTCATTTTGATGTAGGGTAACCCCAAGTATGGAACATTTTTTCTAATACTATAAGAGTCATTAGTAGGTTTTTATGGTTCCCAATGTCATGTCACATTGTGGCTCTATTTATCAAATCTATTTCTTATGATGTGTAAGTTGCTCATTATATTGCTTTACCACATCCTACTAATATAAATATTTAGAATAATAACATTGACCCTAAAAATACTAAGGAACCTTCAAAGTCAATTGGGTGCACTATCCTTGGAGGAGAGTTTGACTTTAGTTTGGTCAAGTTTAATCCAAATTTATTTTTGTCTAGAGGCATTTTTGGACATTTACCAATATTTTCAATGGTTCATCCTTTAGCTCTAGCCTTTAAAGACTTCATTGTTGTCATCTTCCATCTCTTATTGTTGGTTCCTATCATCATAAGGTAATACCAAATCAAATATGAGCAATTGTGGGACATTGTGCAGCCTTCGTGGCATGTTTCCTTTCATCTCTAGCCACCAAAATTGCTAGATATTCACCATATGAGATTCCTACAACATATGATAGCTATACATTCATTGTTTCCAAATAAAACTTGAATATTGTAGGTATAAAAATGTTCATATCAATCAATTTAAGCTGCTCCAACAAGTAGCAAATCAAATAAAGACATTTTCAAGGTGATAAATTGGTCTCTAATTTAGATACATGCAATTTAAATACCCTAGGGCTTCATTTTTTAATATTTGTTGGCATTTGAGGATTTATTCACTTATTTCCAATCTTATTAGCATTTTTATTTGATGCTTCTGAGCATTGACTACTCAGATCTGAGTGTAATTTCATATAAAAGGGTGTTGATTTGGCTACACATTTCATATCAGATCTTAATTAGCATTTTCATTTGGATTATTGTCAGCTATAAGTGAATTTTGCTAGTTTGGGGTGAAGTTGAAGTTTCCCAACCATAGAGGGTTTGACAACAAGTTTCCAATGATTAGTTTCATTTTGAAGTTGAAGTGAACCCCATAAGTTTGAAAAAATTGAAGTGTGTGACATGATTTCACAAGAAGCATGGAAAAATTGCAAATGGAGCATAAATCACTTTGAATTTTATAAGATACATGGAATATGCATTTTAACAAAATCTAATCTAATTCCTTAGCAAAATCTAATGCATTTAATTAAGGCTATGTATGTTGAGCACTCATAATTTTGAGTACTTAGCAAAATATAATCCCAAAATCAATATGATAACAAAATCAAAGCATTGTATTAAGCATGTATGGTAAGAAGTGATAAAGAAACATAAGAGAATGAAGGAAATGTGAAGAACATGTATAAAGACTTGACATACCTTAAAATCGAAGATTCGATTGGAGAAACTACCCAATTATGTGGTCTTTTTTCTTCTTGCATCAAACTCCTCAACAATTTGAGCTTTTCACAAACTTGCTTCCTTTTCAACGTTCAATTCTATATAACTCGAATAGAATTACTAAAAACTATAGAATTAACCAATGTATAATGTTAAATTATAACAATTCAATCATAATTAACATGGCAACACTACAAACATAAAAATTTGAGTTCATATAATCAAATTTGATGTAAAAACTCTATTATTTCCTCCTTCCTAAGTTGGCAAACCAAAAAAGGGTGGTGGAAAGTTGATGCAAAGGTGATGGAATGTGAAAAAATTGCATGTGCTTTCCCCAACAACATGAAAAAGCATTTTTTGTCGGATCACATGTAGAAGGTGGAGAATAACAAAGCATGTGGGCTTGGATCACAGGTGTCCTACCTTTTCTACAATTTTTAGAGCAAGACAAAATGCGCTCGCGTTATAATGCGAGGGCATTTTGGATTACTCTTAAAATGACCATATTTTAGCTTTTCCAAAGCGTGCTCACATCTTCAAAAAAATTGATTTTGTAAAGGTTTTCTAACTCTTATTATGTGTCAATATGGGGTTGGGTTGAGGTACATCAATGAGACCTTTCTTTGACCAATTATGACATCTTCTAAGTGTTATGTATATCATTTTGTGTGTGATATGAAGTTTCACCACAATTTCCTAAACGTTCAAGCCTATGCATTAACCCTCAACCCTATATCTTAAATCCTAAACCCTAAACACTATACCCTATACCTTA